>OZ035998.1:9240710-9638210 GCA_964035015.1 Corallium rubrum
AAAATCAGGTCATGTTTGTCTTTGTTTTTTCCAGTTTTCCTTAATTTAAAATAATGTCCGAAGGTTTTGCTCAACATTTTTGTTGTTATTCAACTTTTACTGGCAACTCAGAAGAGCAGTGTATTTCGTAGCAACAACGCCATGCAGTCTCGGGGACACAAAACACACTATTTCCTTCGGTGCCAATAAATAAGTGTTTATTATTTCATAGGCTCTAGTGTAACCATTGAGAAAAATCACATTTAAACATGCACATGTAAAATATACGTATACGATATTTTACACTAGGTAAAAATATCGGTTCAACAATATCATATTTGATAAGTACGGTAAAAATTAACTATACTATACATTTTAGATGGGTTTTTTTATGAAATAGACAGAATATTACATAACTGCTTTGACATACGAAATTTAACCTTCTCGTGTTGGTAATGTCTCTCACTCGTTTGCTTTGCTAATTTGTGAGTGATATTACCAACAATCGAAGATGAAAAACGTATCGCCGCATGCACAGTCATGCAATATTCTCTACGACGATGACGACAACAACCACCTAACCAGAAGCATTACCAAAGAATCACAAATGCCCTGGGGCATAAGAGCTTCAAAAAATATAAAACACAAAAAGAATACGCTTTTGAAAAGAGAACTTATAACGTCTGGAAACTTCCACTAACCTCTTGTTGTAAAAACAAATATTTTCACTTTTGATCCATAGGTATACCTCTTTCGCAAATATCTAATGTATACCACACCAGGTCCGTGGAAAAAAACGTCATTGGATAATGCAGTATAAACTGTAGCATTTGATTCACTTGGATGGTTTTGGCTGATGGATAGAACTTGTGAAGATACCGACTGCATATGGACAGATATTGAGGCTTGTGATTCCGTCCGCAAAATGTGTACACAATCAATATCCTGCCTGGTGTAGCCCGTATATTCGATCGATAATGACGCAAAGCTTGCTTCGCTGAGCATTGTCGTGTTTTCTCGTGTATTGCAAAGATCTCGAACAACGTTATCCTCATAACGTAAAGGAACATGAGAGTCGACATTTAGAATTTTGAAGTCACTTACACTGAAATGTAACATGGGTTGAAAAAAGATACCTTTGTACTTCACATTAAGAATGCTTGAATTATTACACGAAAAAAAAGGTGTAGAATACTGTATTCCGATCCCTGCGTGATATGTGTTGTCTCTGATGACAATATTCTCTAACGTTGATTCAGGGTGTGTTACTATTATATTTATTCCATGCGCGTAAAAATTGTTGATTTCTACATCTCTCAAAACCTGCCTGTGTATGTCAAACTGCAAGACAAAGTTGTACTCTCTGTACTGGTTTAAATAGCTTCCACCGCGTTCAAACTTGATGTGCCTTAGCTCACTGATTTTAGCTGTATGTCTGAACCTTATTCCACGCCAATACCCAGGATCACAACGGACAGCAAGAGGTTGAGTGTTATAGTAGTTGCATTTGACATGCCATCCTGCAAACGGACACTTGGTAATATCATAATCAATTCCAGCTCTGCACTGTATGTTCTTTAACCATAGCTGATTGTCGCCTGAATAGGAAGTACTAAATAATCCAAGATAGCTTTGAAATCCCAGCTGCTTACATAAAATGTCCCCGTTAGTACGTGTCCAACCATCTCTGCATACAGTTCCCCATGTGTTGTTGTAGAATACTTCCAAACGCCCTTCCCATGGATTTGTTCCACTAATTAGACGAAGTGCATATGCTGAATTACTTATGATATCTTCACCAAGATAGCCAATGTTGAATTCAATAACTTTGTTTTCTTCGCCGACCATCTCCAATTTGCCATAAACGTAAAATCCGAGATAAGGCAGAACTTTAACTTGAACTCCTTTTTCGATGACAAGTGTTGCATTAGGATAAATGATGACATCTCTGGTCACAAGGTAGGGTGAGCTGTCTTTCCCAAGAACTATGTTTCTAACAAGAGAGCCGCCAATTGTGTTACCTTTCTTAAAAGCAAAGTACGGGCTGCGATGGTAAACAATGTCGGAAGTATTTTTGCTTCCCAGAAACGGCAGAAATTTTACCATATTTACAGCGTTTCTTGACCTAAAGTCAAAAATCCTAGACAGGATAAAATCTGGATCTGTTGATCCCCACCAATTAAACCGTGCTTCGATGTTGAAAATTTTTCCGCTCTGAAAAAGCTTCGTCGTAGCAAACTCGTAAGGTGACAATGGGTTTTCTAAACAATTTTGGCTGAACGTAATATGCCCATAATTGTACAGAATGATGGCCTTGCTTGTGATATATTCGTGGAGAAATGGGCTATTCGAACCGACCGCATTGTTAATCAAAACGTTACGTGCAAATGTCGAGTTTCTCCCAGAGGTTGATTCACCGATGTAAAGTTGTAACATGCTTTTTTGCGCGAGATTACTTTGCCATGTATTCTGGGAAATCGTCATGATGGTATCGACGCTAAGGGCCTTGATATCGACGATGTTTTCAGCTGTATTATTCAAAAACTCATTTTTAATCATAGTTAATGTTTTGCTTTTCGAGTTATAATAACTTGATTGACCAAAATCTAAATTCAACATGCTATATCGAGCGTAATTGTTCTGCCACTTGTTCTGAAAAATTGATAGACTACACCACCGGTATGAAGATTGCATTCTGATAAGCTTTAGGACAGTGTTATTCAGAAAAGTGTTATTACTGAGTTCTAGAGTAGACATTGGAGAGTTGGGAAGATTAACAATATCGTAGAAATTATTTCGAAAAACGTTCCCGGAAATCTTGTAATCAGCGTAAATGTTGAGGGATGATTGTATCAATGCATATCTGTTGTTATTGTTTATGTTACCATCTTTTGGATTTTCATCAAATGTGTTGTTGAGCAATCGAATAATTGACATTTCACCAGATATAAAAATTGAACTATGAGAAACATTTTGGATATTAGAATTTCTCATTTCAAAACTTTGAAAAGTATTCTGGAAAATTATGGCATTTTGTGAAAACCCTTTTATCACTGCTCCAGAAATGGTGACGTCCAACTCAGCTGACAAAGCTGAAATTAAAAAGTCAAGAAAATGTTTAGAATATAATTTTGGCATTATTCTACTCTAATTCATAATACTGATACTTTATAGCTATCGTTAAAACAATTTGGGTTAAGCAGAAACAATATTACTAAGCTGTAGAGAAATGAAACACTTCAAATACCGATTTAAGAACGTATTAGCTCCATGTAAATTTTTTTT
This sequence comes from Corallium rubrum, assembly GCA_964035015.1. Classification (NCBI taxonomy): domain Eukaryota; kingdom Metazoa; phylum Cnidaria; class Anthozoa; order Scleralcyonacea; family Coralliidae; genus Corallium; species Corallium rubrum. The sequence goes on from OZ035998.1 coordinate 9,243,975, forward strand.
ATGTTTTGTTGTTTGTTTTCTTCTTTATTTTTGTAAGCTAGGAACCCTTTAAAAATCACGTTTCTTTGCGACAAGACATCATGGAAAAATAAGGTGTATTTGTTAAGTAAGTAAATAAGTAAGTAAATAAATAAGTAAGTAAGTAAGTAAATAAATAAATAAATAAATAAATAAATAAATAAATAAATAAATAAATAAATAAATAAATAAATAAATAAATAAATAAATAAATAAATAAATAAATAAATAAATAAATAAATAAATAAATAAATAAATAAACAAATAAATAAATAAATAAATAAATAAATAAATAAATAAATAATCACTACCACACATTTCGGGTTGGAAATTAAAAGAACGTATTATATAAATCTCAAGGAACATGCATATTATGGTCGAAAGTTGAATGAAATTTTGTTGATAAAATTTTACACTAAAAAAAATAAATTGTCTTTGTTTATTAAGCTATTAAACTATAGTCAAATTTTATGCGCCTCGCTAACCATCTGCTGTTTATCATATTAGAAAACTGCAAAAATAACTTTTATGCAGCGCCCATATACCAGAATCTTTAATTTCACTTACACTCTATAACAAACGTTTGTAAAATTATTATAAAATGATAATAGTTCTTACCAGGTCGACTAACAATATACAATATTGCACGGCTGTAGAAACTTGTTTCTACAGTTATTTTATTTCCGGATGAACGTGCATAATTGTTTTCACACCAGTTTCTTGAATTTACGTTGATTAAAAGGTCTGATTCGTTTCGATGAAGAATCCTCAGATTTCCACCACTCAGCACTTTAACATAGATATCAAAAACATGACCGGTTTTAGCTGCAAAAACCTAGAGCAAGAAAAACAATTAGTTAAAAATACATGCAGCTTCAATTTTAGAATAGTGCCGTCATTGTTTAATATTCGTTTACATTTGGTGGGCCCAAAAAGTAAAACAATAAGTTAATTATCGTTTTAAAGATTGCATTTTGTTCTATCACAATAAAATCTTTTTATTATGTTCTCAACCAGATAAAACAAGGAATATCTGAGACAAATCTTGCATATGTGGTTAAACTCTTGCAAAAAATAAAGCCAACTTTAACGTCAAATTTTTGTTAAAATATTGATTTATTTAATAAGATAAATCAAAGACTCGAACTGTGTTTGATCTAACATCAAAACACTTTGAAGTTGGTTAAATTCAACACACTTCTCGACGTTAGATACAGGATTAAAGAGACATTGGACGAATCAAAGCAAATCAACCAATAACAGAACGTTTTATAACGTGCGCGCAAGAATTTTTAGACTTGAGGTGGCTCCCTACGGTAATTTAAAGAAGGGGATAGTAAATGCGTAAATGGCAATCTTGTCGAGTTGATATTCTGTCACGTCAGTAGCCGTCCGATCGATACAAATGGACAAATATCACACATTTGCTTCGGTAAAATTGTGTGTAAAGAAGAGTAGAAAACGTTTTTATTCTGTTAGAAGTTTATAGAGAAAAATCTGTCTTGTCAACTTTTCCTAATATTTTGCTGTGGTGCTCTATGTTGAAAAAACTGACCAGATGGCAATCTGGCAATCTGGCAATTAGAAGAAAACTGGCAAATTTGACAAATTTCAAACGCCATGATTACTACAGTAATTAGCAGATATTAGCACTATTTATCAAATACTTTATAAGTGTGATTCTCCTACTGCAGTTCGGTATAGAGAATAGTTGAATTTTAGGGAGCCACCTTAAAAAACACGTGCTGTTCGTGTAAGTTTGTCTTATTTGAAAGAACTCTTAAAATTATAGAGTAACATATTTTGCATGCAGTTTTTCGTTTCCTTGGTTCGTTGTTGAGATATTTCAGTTTGTTTGATACGAGCTATCATTAATGAGCTATCGGAGAAAGTTAGATATCTTTTTTTTCTCTTATCAAACCAAATTAATTCGAAGGAATCATGTGGATGTGTTTCGCCTACAACACTAAACACGTAGATCTTCAAGTTATTTTTATATTTGATAATAGCAAAGATATATAACTATTTCGATAACTCCTTATGCACGTGTGATGTCAAAACGTTTAATTTGCATATCAAACAAACTGAAATATCTCAACAACAAAGCAAAGAAAATGAAAAACTGCAAAATATGTTACTCTACCATTTTAAGTGTTCTTTCAAATAAGACAAGTTTAATTTTCGTTTCATAGGCACTTTAATAGAACATTTCTCAGCATGCTTACAAAAATATGTTGTAGCTTCGATGAGCTATCTTTTAGTTTTGTAATAAGTAATTATATACATACATGTCTGCACTGCCGATAATAATAAGGAAGGTTTACTTGTACTGGAGATGAAACATGAGTAGTACCGTCACAAACGATGATTTGTTTCATTGCAGTAGTTCGAACATTTTCTATGATAATCCCAGTGATGCCTGTTTGCAATAGTATACCTTCCGTTTTAACTTCACTAGTTTGAGTTTTTTTGAGAATCATTCCATAAGAACAGCCCACAACATCAATATGCTTGAAATTAAAAGCCGTGGTAAAACGATTGTATAGGTAGATGCCCGTCTTGCACTTGTAAATGCGAGTTCCTTGTATGTGAAATGACGCCATGCTAGATTTGTTATTTGACACAGGATGCTGGGATGATTCATCAACTGTAAACCTCTGTACTATAATTCCAAAATTGCATTCAGTTATATCAATATCTTCAAGCTCGATAGCATCGTAGCTTTGGTTGATGCCAATGGCTAAGTGGCAGCCGTAGACTTTTATCCTGCTTAAGCGAAATAATGTGTTAACACTGCCATTCCTTTCAAACCGATTTGACGGCAAATTATCTGCCGCTGAGTCTATTGCGTCAATTCCATATGAACAATTTTGAATGACTATCTCGTTTAACAGAATGTGACGCGAGTCGTGGATCTCTATTGCCTTAAAAAAGTTTGAGATCGTTACGTTTTCCATGTATGGGCACAGTTTGTCACAGACAATTGCGGTTCCAGAAGATGAGTTCGACATCCAGTGCTGTTTGTCTTCATTAATTTTCACATTTACTAAAGACGATTCTTGCTTTGTTGTGCGAGGGCGCCATACAAATTGTATAGTTGGCGTTTTGGAAGTTTGAAATCCGGGAAATTTTTGAGAAGGAACACCCGTGCATATCAATCCTACATCTTCCCAATGTCCTAAAATAATAAAAATAACAATAATAATAACAATAACAATAACAATAATAACAACAATAATAATAATAATAATAATAATAATAATAATAATAATAATAATAATAACTAGTATTTACAGTACGAGTGGACGTGTTCTATTGGATATACAAGGTCGAGCCGAAGGCGAGAGCTCGTCATATCCAATACAATTCGGCCACTCATATAGTAAATAACTTAAAATACTCCGAGACTTTGATGTTAAATTGAGTAATGTTTGTTCAGATTAATTCAGAAAAAGCTCAATTTCAATGTTTTAGAGCTGAGACAGACCTGATATACAACCACGAGTGGTTGTATCATTTTGATACAACCGTGCGTGGCTTGTATCAGATATACAGCCTTCTTCACGGTCATGATTTCTTTTGTGTTTTCTTCATGAATTATTAATGAGTATTTTAATAAGAATAAGAACGAGAACGAGAACGAGAACGAGAACGAGAACGAGAACGAGAACGAGAACGAGAACGAGAACGAGAACGAGAACGAGAACGAGAACGAGAACGAGAACGAGAACGAGAACGAGAACGAGAACGAGAACGAGAACGAGAACGAGAACGAGAACGAGAACGAGAACGAGAACGAGAACGAGAACGAGAACGAGAACGAGAACGAGAACGAGAACGAGAACGAGAACGAGAACGAGAACGAGAACGAGAACGAGAACGAGAACGAGAACGAGAACGAGAACGAGAACGAGAACGAGAACGAGAACGAGAACGAGAACGAGAACGAGAACGAGAACGAGAACGAGAACGAGAACGAGAACGAGAACGAGAACGAGAACGAGAACGAGAACGAGAACGAGAACGAGAACGAGAACGAGAACGAGAACGAGAACGAGAACGAGAACGAGAACGAGAACGAGAACGAGAACGAGAACGAGAACGAGAACGAGAACGAGAACGATAACGAGAACGAGAACGAGAACGAGAACGAGAACGAGAACGATAACGATAACGATAACGAGAACGAGAACGAGAACGAGAACAAGAAAGAAAACGAGAACGAGAACGAGAACAAGAACGAGAACGAGAACGAGAACGAGAACGAGAACGAGAACGAGAACGAGAACGAGAACGAGAGCGAGAACGAGAACGAGTACGAGTAGGAGTACGAGTAGGAGTACGAGTAGGAGTACGAGTAGGAGTACGAGTTGGAGTACGAGTAGGAGTACGAGTAGGAGTAGGAGTACGAGTAGGAAGGAGTACGAGTAGGAGTACGAGTAGGAGTAGGAGTACGAGTAGGAAGGAGTACGAGTAGGAGTAGGAGTACGAGGAGGGAGTGGGAGTGGGAGTGGGAGTGGGAGTGGGAGTGGGAGTGGGAGTGGGAGTGGGAGTTGGAGTGGGGTGGGAGGGAGGGAGGGAGTGGGAGGGAGTGGGAGTGGGAGTGGGAGTGGGAGTGGGAGTGGGAGTGGGAGTGGGGGGGAGTGGGGTGGGAGTGGGAGTGGGAGTGGGAGTGGGAGTGGGAGTGGGAGTGGGGTGGGAGTGGGAGTGGGAGTGGGAGTGGGAGTGGGGTGGGAGTGGGAGTGGGAGGGAGGGGGGTGGGAGTGGGAGTGGGAGTGGGAGTGGGGTGGGGAGGGAGTGGGAGTGGGGGGAGTGGGAGTGGGGTGGGAGGGAGTGGGGAGGGAGGGAGGGAGGGAGTGGGAGGGAGGGTGGGAGTGGGGGAGGTGGGGTGGGAGTGGGGGGGGTGGGAGGGAGTGGGGTGGGAGGGAGTGGGAGTGGGAGTGGGAGTGGAGTGGGAGTGGGAGTGGGAGGGAGTGGGAGTGGGAGTGGGAGTGGGGTGGGGTGGGAGTGGGAGTGGGAGTGAGAGTGAGAGTGAGAGTGAGAGTGAGAGTGAGAGTGAGAGTGAGAGTGAAAGTGAGAGTGAGAGTGAGAGTGAGAGTGAGAGTGAGAGTGAGAGTGAGAGTGAGAGTGAGAGTGAGAGTGAGAGTGAGAGTGAGAGTGAGAGTGAGAGTGAGAGTGAGAGTGAGAGTATGGGTAAGAGAAAGGGTAAGAGGAAGAGTAAGGGTAAGGGTAAGCGTAAGCGTAAGCGTACGCGTAAGCCTAAGCTGTTTGTGTTCTTCATTTCGATCTCGTATGAAATCCATTTCCAATTTTTAATTTCAGAACTCCTATTGTCATCGGATAGAGTACATGATATGGTGAAATGTTTCAAGATCTTTACGTTTATAAAGCCAAAGTTGATAAAATCCCGCGACAGAGGGATTCAAAGATGTTGATAAACAAATAGTCGCTCTAAATTAATATATTAAACATAATGGTTTCGTGCATGCCTTATAATTGCTCGTCTTATAATAAAAAGAAACATATTCTTTATACTTAAGCCTAAAAAGGCTTATGTTTGTAAAGAGCTTCCACTTGTATTTCTCCTGTGAATGGATGTTGAAAAGTGGCCAGGCATTCTACAACATAAATTAACCACACGAGGTTGAAGACGAGTTCTTTGCTAAACCATAGGTAATAGAAAACATACATGGTTTGGAAACCCGGAAAACTCCTAAGCGGTCAACAATCAAGCAACGATTCATGTTGAAAGGTACATCACATGAAGGTGCCAAATCCTTTGTTTTAGGTTTATAAATATTTAAACAGTACGGTTGAGTCACTTGAGTGATTGAACTCAAACAATGCAATTGGATGATTGCTTCATTTTACAGAAAACACAATATGTTCAGTAACCGTGAAAATGCGAAAATTTCCGTAAACTGGGACAAAAACATATACCAATGACTTTTGTTGAGCTTCTGTAACGAACGAGTTCATGTTTTGTTAAATTTTAAGTGTTTATGATGTCCATAGCTTAACGCGGAATACGCCCATTGTAATTCGACAACCAGGCCCTGGTTATAGTTGTATTCAGTTGCGAACTAGTCAGTTGCGAACTTGAACCCGAAGCGAACAGGAAAGCTAGTGCCAGTGCCGAACTCATCAAGTTTATTCTTTTATTATGTATTATTATTATTTTATTTCTTTATTAAATTATATGGTAAAACCGCAATTGCATGGCGCCCAACATGGGGCACTAGTTTTCTACGAGCGACCGAATTAAAGTTAGAAGACATTGTGGTGTTTATTAACAACATGAGCGAGACGAACGATAATTAGGACTTGAAGAGATTTACGAGCGATTCGATCACGAAATCGAGGAGTCGTTACGAAATACACGAAAGAAGCCGTAGAACTGTTAAGTGCAGAGGATGGGACGAATAAAAATCGATTGCGTACGATCGCGAATCTGTTAAACGAGAAGATAACACGACTTAAAGAAGTCGATGCTCAAGTCTTGGAGTTATGCGAAATCGACGATATCGAACGAGAGATTGAAGAAACGGAAGAAATAGATTCAAGAGTAATGAGTAATGAGTAATGATTTATTTAACGTCGTAAACACAGGATATGGTCGCCCAATCATCCGAGCCAGAGGCTCATGTTAAAAGTGCACGACATAAACTAAGACCTAAGTGTTGATTTTACGGAGGGAGGAAAACCGCAGAACCCTGCGAAAAACCCTCGAAGCACAGGAGAGACCAACGTGGTAGAGACGGTGCGACGTTGGTAGAGAAATTGAGAGGATTACGAGCCAAACCGACAAAGAAACGAAAAACCCGACCTCCGAAACGACTAAAACGAACCAAATAACCACTGCATGAGATCATCATTAACAAAGAGACGAGCCAGACGAGCGCCCAACAACAAGTTGAAACGTCGTCCATCAATCGCCAGTACACCACGCACCGCAGATTGTAAGATCTAAGCTACCTAAACTGGTACTGCCGAAATTCTAAGAAGATATCACGAGCTATCCAGCATTTTGGGAAAGTTCTGAGAGCGCCGTGCACAAAAACACTGATTTGACAAATGTCGACAAGTTCAATTATCTATTGTCATTACTGGAGGGAAACGCTCTTCGCGCGATAAAAGGTTTGGCAGTTACAGGAGATAATTATCCAGCGGCAATTGACATCTTACAGGGGCGATTCGGAAAAACGCAGCAAATCATATCCGCGTACATGGACGAACTTTTAAAGCTATCGACTTGCCTCGTATTCCGTCTACGACATCTTCGTTAACGGCTCAAGGAATGTACGGAAAACAAAGTGGTTTAATTAAATGCGTATACTGTGGAAACCTTCATTTTTCAGCTTCGTGCGAGACGGTGTGAGACCAAGCGAAAGAAAGGAAATTTTGAAATGTTTGTCTGCAAATCGGTCATCGTGGCAACCAATGTCATACATCAAAGAAGTGTCGTCGTTGCGAAGGCAGGCATCACCACTCAATTTGCGAAAAGTTTTCATCGACGATTTCGAACATTAGAAAGAAACCAAACGAGTCCGATTCGAAATCAACGCCCGAATGAGAGACACCCGAAACAAGTACAAGTGGAAATCAAACAGTAACTGCGTGCCAAAAGTCAACGACAGCAACAACCCGAGCGAAATGTTTGTTTTCTTACAAATCGCGACCACTTATGCATACTCGACAGCGCAAGATGCCTTACTACTTCCTGTACGAATCTTGATGGACAGTGGGAGCCAACGATCGTATATATAACAGAGTCATTAAAAGAAAAAAACCCCGAAGTATTGAACTTAAATACGTTTGGAGACGGCCGATTTGTTAAACAGTGATGCGACCGAGTAACTTTTCAATTACAAGGAAAATCGAGGGACATTGAAATATCCGCGACATGTTATCCGAAGATTTGTTCGCCCCTTTCGACAACACTCGACCTGGTCCGACACCAGCACTTGCAAGGGCTGGAACTTGCCGATGAAAATCTGATCAACGACAGTGGCTCCACTCCGAATATCGACATTTTAATCGGTCCCGACTATTATTTCGACATAATATAACCGGAGAAATCCAACGAAGAGCCAGCGGCCCTGTGGCAGTCAACAGTGAATTTGGATGAATGAGCTCGGGCAATGCCTATGCCAAGACTGAACAAGATGCGACTACGACTCAGCTTATCGTACAGAAGGTGGCTTCTGCATCATGCTATGACCCATTTGTTTGTGACGACGACGACGAGGGCTTAACCAGTGCTGTCCGAAGGTTCTGGGACACAGTATCGCTTGGCATCTTCGAGCCAAAACCTTTGTCAGAAAAAGAGTTCTTGAGAGATCCGAAATTTGACGAAAGCAAAGGTCGATATCAAGTAAGCCTCCCTTGGAAAAAAAAGTTGTGTGCCTACGACGAATGGTTACTCTTCGTGTGTGAAGCGACTACGAAAAGTGCATGCACGTTTAAAAACTGATCGAGACCTCCTAAAGGAATACGATAATGTCATCCGAAAGCAAGTGGAGTAGATACATAGACAGATAGATAGATGGATAGATAGATAGATAGATAGATAGATAGATAGATAGATAGATAGATAGATAGATGGATGGATGGATGGATGGATGGATGGATGGATGGATGGATGGATGGATGGATGGATGGATGGATGGATGGATGGATGGATGGATGGATGGATGGATGGATGGATGGATGGATGGATGGATGGATGGATAGATAGATAGATAGATAGATAGATAGATAGGTAGGTAGGTAGGTAGGTAGGTAGGTAGGTAGGTAGGTAGGTAGGTAGGTAGGTAGGTACGCAGGCAGGCAGGCAGGCAGACAGGCAGGCAGGCAGGCAGGCAGGCAGGCAGGTAGGTAGGTAGGTAGGTAGGTAGGTAGAAACTTGATCTTAATAGCCATTAAGTATCTTTCCCGTACTTCATTGTTTCTAATATTGAAAGTTTTATTCTGGTTGTTACCATTTGATATTATTGCGAGTTGTGTCATTGACGTGGTAGGGAGGCTTGAGTACCTCAACGATCCCGAGAGCTGTACTGGCGGGAGCTTTAGCTCCTGGTAAAGCCAACCTTGCCAGGCACGTCGAAGACTAGAGGTCCAACTAAACGTAGCCAAACCCACCTATGGGTTAAATAAGCCCAACCCAAGGTGTAGACGCGACCGTGCTGATGTATGAATGGCTGTTGGGTTAAGCCGTCAAGAACGGTAACTTGTTCGGAAGTGGCGACCTCGGACAGTATTGACCTTGTTCTCCAAGGCAGGCAACAGAGAATGGACTGATCACCTGCCTAGAAAGAAAAACTCGCAATGCATATGCGACGATGAATGAAACAAATCTAGAAAACGGTTAAACGGCGTGAATGGGACACAAACCAGCGATGAAAATTCCTCGCCCGGTACGGGACCTGGGCGACAGCAGCCAGTATCGAATCGTTTACAAATTACTGCAGAGGAGATCGAGTTAGAAGGAAGTGGTTCAAGAAGAAAAATGAAGAGTCGTGGAATTCTATTATCAAAGTGTACCACCTAGAAATGGATATAGGAAATATAGGAAATGGATATAGGAATAGTGCAAATATGGGCTGAGAGGGAAATGTTCCAGATAACTGAGAAAAGATCCGGCACACCAAAATCGCAAGCATGCAGCAACGACTAAGCGGGTTAGAATTGGAAGAAATAAGACGATTGATTGAACAAAAAGAATAGGTTGGTGAGTTGGGAGGAAGTGAGAAAGATCAAGAGATTGATAAGAGTGAACAAGAAGTAAGAACTGATCCGCACTTAGATGAGCAGAATATACATGCACAAGGCCGAAAACTGAAGGAAATATTACAAAAGAAAAGAGAAAGATTACCATCACTTAGAGGAACAGATAGAAGAAAATTGAAAGAGGTTACAAAGAAAGTAGATGCGGTTCTGGAAAAGATGGAAACTAATAACATTACTACCACCAAGGACGTGAATTATGCTGGAGCTGTATTGGTTACTGATTTGGTGGGACTGAAGAGAGGAACTTTACCAGAAAAGAACCATGGTGGAAAAGACCTTTAGAAAACCAAGTAAAGATGTTGAATAAAGACATGGGAGAAGTAAGTGCCCTCATACAGCAGAAAACCATCAGAAAAAAGCATAAGGACACCTTTCAGAGACGATGTAAGATCCAACAAAAAGGACTGGGACTGGTAAAAGAAGAAATCAAGCAAAGAGAATTTTGGCCAAAACTGGAAAATTTAAGAGGTACAGCAATAGAATTAACCAATATCGACAAAATAGTTTATTCCAGAATAACCAAAACAGATTCTACCATGTGTTATATGAAGAAGGACAACAACAAGCGAATGAAGCTCCAGATCATGGGGAGGCAAGGAATTTTTGGTCGGAAATATGGAGCAAAGAGGTGGAACATAATAAACATGAAGAATGGCTAGAAGACTTTAGACATTAAATAAGCGACACGCAACAACAGGAAAAGTTAGAAATCATGGTGGAGAAGGTGAAAAATATGATACGAAAGATCCCTAACTGGACGTGGTACAGGCCGGGTTATTGGTTTAAAGATTGTCGAAGTACGCACATTCGTCTACAGGATTACTATGTGGATTGTTTAAATAACGGACAGTACCAATATGGATGACAAAAGGAAGAACTGTTTTGATACAGAAAGACAAGGCCACAGTTAACGAGTCTAGTAATTACAGGCCTATAACTTGTCTACCCCTTGCGTGGAAAATTCTAACTGGAATACCGGTTGAGAAAATTTATTCGTTCGTTGATGAAAATATGATTTTAACCGAAGAACAAAAGGGCTGCAGAGATAAATCAAAGGAACGGCTGATTTTCTGTATATAGATAAGATGGTATTAAAAGAAGCGAGAAGGAGAAAAAAATATTTGGCAATGGCCTGGATCGACTATTGGAAGGCATACGACATGATACCCCACTCTTGCATTTTAGAGAGTTTACAGGCTCTGGAGTGAATAAGGAAATAAGAAGATTGCTGGAAGAAACGATGCAATCCTGGAGAGTGGAGTTAATCTGTGCATATAACAAGTACTTGGAGAAGTTTAAATCACAAGAGGGATATTTCAGGGAGATTCGCTGTCACCCTTGCTTTTCGTGAGTGCAATGATTCCACTTACTGACATTTTAAGAAAGTCAAAATCTGGGTATGAATTTTCTGGTATTGGGGAAAAGATCAGTCATTTGCTATACAGTATATGGATGATCTTAAGCTGTACAGCAAAAATATACATACCGTACGAGCATTTAACCAGGATATACGAATGGAATTTCGCATTAACAAATGTGCAACGATAGTATTGAAGAGAGGAAAGTTGGTGAAGTCGGATGGAATAAAGCTGCCCATAGGGAAGCGATGAAATCATTAAATGAAGGTAAAGGGTATATGAGTACTTAGGAGTACAACAGAGGCAGATGAGATAAAAAAAAAAAAAAGTTGGAAAGGACTATAAACGTAGGATCAAAAAGGTTTTTGGAAACAAAGCCGAGTGGAGAGAATTTATAAAGGATCAACACCTGGGTCATACCCTTATTAAGATATGCTGCCGCATTTCTTGATTGGGCTAAAGAGGAATTGCAACAACAAGAAAACATGCAATTAACGATATATAAGAGATTACATCTGTAGAGCAATGTTGACAGACTATACATATCTAGAAAAGAAGGAGGAAGAGGATTATTAAATGTAGAAGATATTCTTAAAATAACTCTTTTTGTCTGTTTTCAACCTCGAAAGTTTATGAACTTTAGTGGCGCCCATCTTAGGTAGTAGTGGCACGTCATCATACAGCTGGCACGCTAAATTCGGCCCCATGTCCTATCTCGTTTTATTGAGATCAGTGGCAGGCACAGGCTGTCAAACATGCGCCATATAATGGCGCATTTTTGACTCGGACCAAGTCTTCACTAAGTTTATCGCGCCTATAGTCAGGCTCATTTCTTTCTGAATATTTAGTTCAGCTTGACTGACCCAAACAGAAAACAATCAAAACATTCATTTCCAAATACGTTGTCGAATTATTAAAATAAATGGACTTTTAATAAATATCTGTAAATGCTTAGTATTTATCATTTGCTTCAGCGTTGTACCAAATTCGCAAGAAACTTGATTGTCATTGTCTGGTCGGAGCCGCCTTCTTTTCGGCGGATTCAATTCAGCGTTTTGAAAAACATTTAGGCTTTGTTTAGTCGAGAATTCTTGGGCTTGCTTGAAGAACGCCCGCTTCCCAATGACCAAACACGTAAATTCTTCCCAGTATGTAATTTCCTTTCGCGCAGCCAAAATAGTTTTCGACTTCGTTCACCAAGTCTTTCGTTCGCCAGATTTAGGAACACTATGACTCCGATTACCCACTGGTATAACAAGATCAAGCAGAAAATCAGATGTAAATTAGTGAATAGCGGCGAATCAGGACGAATAATTCATGTTTGTAGTCCCAAAAGTGTTCTAAACGCCACGAACTTCGAAGCACCATTTTTTAGATCATGTTCGCTCCTAGAATGTTCATAATAAAAATGAAACATCTCCCGTGCGAAATTGATGTTTCAAGCACAATGCATTCTGGGAAGACCTTCGCACCTCCTTTGAACTACTACATATTTGCGACGATTCGGCACCTCCTAGAAATACTATTTTTTTCTTTCTCTTGCGTATACAAAACCATAGTCATAGACCTCCTTGCTAGCAGAGAAAACAAAACGATGAACCGCATGATAGTGCATAGTGAAAAGGCGGTAAACTGCCGAGATTAGTTTTGATAACAAAATACTGACATTTGGAAAGGAGCCTTTGATCAGAGTAAAAAGATGAGCTGTAAGATACATCAGACATTTCCACCTTTAAATTAGCCATGCAGTACTCGTAAATATTGCAATAGTGAACACTTAATGATGATTTGATACATCTTTACGCACATATTTACAGTATTTTATATATACTTTAAAAAACAGTCGTATATCTTCTTTATAACTCTGGGTGAAATAAGTACTTAAAATTACGGGTACCGGCCATGCTGAGTAAATTGATAAAATACGAAACAAACACTTTTCGGAGTGTCCATTGTTTTGTATTTTATTGAATTATTAGTACGTACTTATTAAGCTTCAAACATCGGCGAAATCCTGCTCTTTCCGTGTATTCATTTTGTCGAACTATAATTCAAAAACTCCACCCCTGCTCTCTTAGAATTTCTTTACTGGCGATTGAATATGGGGTAAGAAGTGGATTTTCCTTCCTCTGCATTGCAGAATAACTTGTTAAAAGTCAGTACAGACAACCAAATTCATAGCCACATGTAACCTGTTTACCAGTAAAAATCAAATTGATCAAACTCCTGATATAAGGACATTTAAAACCCAGCCTTTCTTTACTCATACATTTTGGTTTCTTTGAAGCACGAAATATCTCTAGAATATTTTCTCGCGCCGAAGGGATACTTTAGCTCGTTTGAAGGGATGCTATAGCTCTTTTGAATCCCCTCGACACGGCGGATCTATTAATCGAAAATCTTATAAACACCATACGCCCTATAAAAGTTATTCTTATCTTGATTGAATATCTCAGCGCATGCGACTCTTAAAACCGGAGAGAGGTGGTCGTGTTTTCTTCTACAACTACAACTCTACTAGTGGCGTATTTTTGATACCCTCGAGTTTATCATGCTGAGTTCCAGGAAGACCATACATGAACATTTCTTGTCATTGTCGACATAGAGAAAGAATGCCTTTTTCATCATTGCAAATTGAAACTGAATAGTAAATAAGGAGAGCGAGTATTGTTTCACGACGTACTAAAAGACATTATAGAACAAATTTTTAAAAAAACTCACCACAGTTGTGTGATCCAAATCCCCTATGCGTACATTCTATCACGGCGGAATCTGATTCTCTACACCTCACGTCATCCATCCAAATTGTCCCTGTTCCAGCTCCAAATTCCATTGTTAAGGTTCCGTCATCAAATCCCAGTTCTTGGCATGCAACACGGTTATTCAAAGCGGTCCAACCATCATCACAAACCGTTCCCCAAACTCCGTTATAAAGTACTTCAAGCCGCCCTTGGTTATAGCCATTGCCATCCACAAGTCTTGCATACCGTGGCCTAAACAAATGTTCATATTGTACTAAGCTAGCGTTGTCTGCGTTACTTGTAAACAAGATCTGAGACGTCTCGGTACCGTTTGCAACAAGAGTTCCGTAAACTATCATAGTGGCGTTGGCTGAAAATATGATTTTCACACTGGGCTCAACCGTCAGTGTTGCGTTCTCGTGAACTACCACGGTCTGGTTGACTTTGTAAGCTTCGTCTTGAAAAAGAACAACTTTGTCTTCGTAGATAGCGCCACCGCTAAATCCGTAAGAAACATTGACAACGCACAAAACCACGACAAGTGTAAAGTACATCATCGCGTTCCGCGCTCTTCTCTGTACTATCGCTATCGACGGCACACCTCACGCATGCAGTGTTGATGTCATTTGAATATTTCTGTATATAGTAGCCAATTTAATATCCTCTTTAGTGCATGTTTACATTCTTGTGTGTATTTGCAATTCAAAAGACTTTCTACGCAAAAACGAAAGCTTGGAAGACTAAGTATATTTAAACGCATATAAAAGAATTAATTATATAGATGCGTGTGTTTTACTAGGAAATATACAGTGTCGTATTTTCCATATCCTGACTAGTAAAGATATCGATTACGTAATTTAGAATTTTACCGCTTTTTGCATTGAATCTATATAATAAAAAGAACATTACACGGTGGCTTGAAGATATGAATTTTATCTTCTCGTGGCAAAAAGAAATATTTTTCTCATTCGCTACGCTCATTCTTAAAATATTGTTTCCCCCACTCGAAGATAAAATTCATATCTTCGCGCTGCCGTGTAATATCATATATATAAGATCGGCGGGTTATTTCAACTATATCTCTCTACATCGTTCCTGTATACCCACGCAAATAACACTACATCGTCCAGTAACAGATTTCCCTCAATTGTCCACAGTGATAAAAATGATTTTAAAAGTTTCTCAAAGTCTCCTATACATTTTAAGAAAACCAAAAATTCAACTGCCATTCAAATTATTTTCGCATTCCATCTTGCATTTAGATATTCCAAGAAAAGTATTTCAGAAACTATTCCCATTTGTCTGAGCTAGTCCAGAAAAGATCACAAAAGTAACTGAAACGTGCGAAGGCCACTTAATGTTTAACACTGATTAAAACCGATTTAAGAACTACTTCAGTTATTTATGAGGTTGCTAGAACGTTCTTTGTTCGGTTTGTTTGTGTTCTAAGTACAAATATGCTTAGAATAGAATCTCATTGTATATAAGTCATATGTTGTCGAAAGGAAAGACTCGCCGTGAGTAACAAAGAGGACAACGTGAAGTTATATTTACCACAGAATAAAATAGTTTAATTTACTCTTTTCTTGCTTATATTTTCATGTATAAACTATATATGATTATTATTTTAGCATTATACGTGCAAGTATGTTGCACTTCATATTAAAGAATGCAGCAGAAACTTCACAGTGCATGCATCCATGCATTTATACATACATTTATATATTTACCTCTAAGATTAAAGCAATACCGATTAAGGCAAAGTGCCTATGCGTAATAGCGTTTTCGTGGAATGTATTTCCAGATCGATATCATTTAATAATTCAAAGATTTGTAATAAGAAAGTATACCTTCTAGTTTTCAAACTTTAATTGTATCTATCTTATATAGTAACATTTTGACTGCGATTAATTAAGATTTCAGTTAATTATCTTTTAACTTGCCAAGCCCGGTCCTAAAAAAATCTCTAGTCACAAAATATTTTTTTATGTAACAAGACGACACTTTATAACTATACAAGCGTTCATTCAGACTTCTTTGAATAGATGCGTTAGTACAACATATGGAACAAGCGTGTTTTGAATGATTGAATCTCATCTGGTGAGGTCGACCTTTGAAACGAAATGATAATTAAGCCGTACGTCTTTATGCATCAATCTCGGTGTAAACACTGAAAACGAAAGTAAACTGATAAAGCCACCTAAAGCATGAAACTGTGTATTTTTTAACGCAAGTAACAAAATTTAACACTTTACGATATACTACGGGTATACTGAGTTACTTAGTTCTGTAAACGGATGTTTCAAAAGGTTAAACCTTTGGAGTTCCGAAGAACGATTTTATAAGAAAGTCAGTCACTGGATAGCACTTGGTTAATTAGCAGATGTTGTTTAAGCTGTTCGCATGCGGTAGTTAAGTCGGCGAAGCTGCTGGCACGATTTATCTTCTGCATCGCTGACTGCTGAAATACGCTAGACGCTATATAGTCATACAAAGAGTTGCAGGTATCATTATATTTCTTTAAAATATTTCGAAGTTATTCGCAATGTGAAGTCTTAGTGGAATAAACATACAGAGTTAAGTATATAGAAGAGAACATATTTCGAAAAATAATGGCATCCTGAAAATTTAAGGTATGAGTTAAAACAAGTGGAACTACTGTGAAACTGTAATTATATTTCGACTGTATTTCAAAGTCGTCTTCAGATAAGAAACCAATCACTATTTACAGGAGTCAGAACGCTAATTGCTTTTAACAGGTGATCAATATATAAGTCAGGTATGTTTTTGTATTTTCACTTGTCTGAAGATGAATTTGAAATAGAAACGGAATATGACAATTTCACAGTAGTTCCAATTGTTTTAACTCATATCTTGAGTTTTCAGGATGGTATTATTTTTCGTAATATGTGTTATTGTATAAGTTTTCAAGTTGTCGGCTGGGGTTGAAATACCGAGTCAGTGAAAATGAAACTGTTCGGTCGTCGACTCTTCTCGGCAGAATTTTACAGCTCCCGCCGCGTTCTTTAGAACAACAGGTATTGTTGAGTGCAAATAAAATACCCAATCATTTATAGTACAAGTAGCTAACACTAATTTATTGATTGTTTTTCATACATTTTGATACAAAAGTACAGAACATTTAAAGTTAAACTGGTTGAACGTCTAAGTATTTACTAAGCGAATATTAATTTTCTAAATATTCAAACGATTAAGAGCCGTCTGAGCGTAACGACAGCCGTTCATTTTTATTGTTACCGACAATATACTTAAATCTGTGAAAGTTTGCATGGTGACAAATAGTAATACAAGCGAGAATTTGTGGTAACACCTACACGTTTATTATTTGTTGTTGAGCTTCTACCTGTTGACTCAGGCCTTCATCAGAGCAAAATGGTCGAGTAATTTGAAGGCCTGAGTCAACAGATCGAAAGCGCAGCAATAAAATAATAAACGTGGTGTTATCACAAATTCTCGCTTGTGTTTCAATATACTTAGTTTAAGACTTCAATTGACCAGCGTCACACTCAAATCAAAAGCAAGTATAAACGTTTGTTTGCCCAAAATACCGTTAACGGCGACAGGAATATGTCTGAACATTTGGGAACTAACAGCATGTGCATGGGCCTGTGTGTGCATTTGTACGATAGACGTATTTTATGCATGCTAGTTGTTTAATGACTTCCAGAACGTCTTAGTATTGCTACAATGATGGCAGTGTATGTATTGAAGTCAATCTTGAGCAACAGTTGCTATCTTTTAGCGAGATGACATCATTATTATTTTTAAGTGTGTTAATGGCCTAATAGATTACGACTTTAGACAAAACGCAAACAGCAACTTTCATACATACAACACAAGTACAAGCAACAACTTACATCTACCGAAAACAAATACAAATTGGGGGAAGCAGAAACTTATTTACCATGCATTTTTTTAGTTATAAGTTATCAACTTATCTCTTGACATGATTAGCAAGGGTATACAAATATTAAATAGTGTACAAAAGTGATTAACCATGCCTCTTGCTGTGGCAAAGTTGTCAATGCAATTCCACCAAGTTGTCTTATGTTATGACAAAATGACAAATATAGAAATATCTTTAAGAAATGCTGAAGACGTAAAACGCTCTAAATGGCGTTGTATACTGAACGAGGGCGCTGTTGAGTTTACTATATAAGGACTAAAAATTAATTCTCTTTGTTTCAAAAACTAGAAGTATATTATCTGTTGGACGTCGTCGTTGAAGTTACTTGTAGATCTTAAATTCTCTAATTTTACTTCTCAAAGACTTCGTTAAAGTAGCCGTCGTCGAACAAAATATCTAAGGCAGCAAAACCTCGAACAAAACAAATGGAACTATGCACGCCTCCTACAGTTAGCGAAGACGTTAATTACGTTTTGTCAGCGGGAATTTTCTAACTATATTGTTCGCTTGTTCATTTCTGTCCGAACAGCTGGCCAAACAGTTGGAACCAGAAAGCCGAAAATTGGTCCACAGACGTAACTCTGGCAGGCGACTAACATAGGCTATACGTAAATCTCACAGGATTCTTCGAATGTCCGAAAAAGGGAATAGCTGCCATGAACTCTTTGTGTAGCAAAACTTAGGGCTACGCAAAATAGGGAATGATGAAAAAGTATTGCAATATCAATAAAAATGGCAAAGCGGGAGACAAATCCTGTTGTTCAAAACCCGGCATAAAATTGAAGGTGCTATTCATAAACAATCATTATGAAATTTATAAGTATTTTACAAAGTAGCAATTTAGGGCCGTCCTCCTCAGTTGCGACAATAAAGTAAACCAAAAGTTTGAATAGTGTCCGCGTGATTATTTAGGCATACTAACAGACTTTACCCACCCGTAGTAGGCTAAGTTGGGTTTTTTTACCTACGTGACACGTGAGCAGATCCTACCAGGGTCTTTCATGGACTGCGTGCTCCTATTACATTTGAGTTAGGAAAAGTGTCTCCCACTTGTCGTGATCTTAGGCGATTCTTTATAGAGCTGGCGATTTCATAAACAAATGTTTGTAGATTTCCATGACCATATGTTGTGTACTGACAGTCTTCTTTAGTTTATTAACGAGTGTTCCTTTGCGTACGCCAGGGACGTCTTTAATTCGGACTGCTAGGAACCTCCACTAGGTACAGTAATTTTCTAGGAATTATTGTAGTTCAGAACTACAATAAAGGGCCTGTTTATATCATCCCCGTGTATCAGGATGTCCCGGTTGACTGGGATGAATTTCATCCCGGGTCAAAAATCGCGGGAATCTAAGGAAATGGAGCAAAAAAGCAAAACCTCATCCGACTTCTACATATGTTAAAAGTTATTCCCCTTTTACTCAGTGTTTTGTCCCTATACCTGATCGTTTGGACGAAATTATCTACAAACCGAGATCCCGGTACACCCTGGGATAATATAAATAGACCCTATAAAGTCTCTTATGGTGAAAACGTACCGGGCCGCTCAACAACAAACATAAATATACTTGTGAAATTCATTACTAATTCATGAGTTTTGCAGCCAATCCAATTTCAGAAATTACGTCACATGTATGCCACTGTAAACCACATACAAACTAAAACCAATGATGCTAATTAGTTACAACCACTAGTGGATGTATACTCTTCTGATACAACCACTAGTGCTTGTAACTAATTAGCATCTCAATATCCCAAAGGGATTCATTCATTTCACAAGTTGTATATTCAATACTACACGGCCGCTCGTGTTGTAAACATTACACGGAGACTACCGAAATATTTTTTTACACAAACTCGACATCATGTTCTAGTGATATTTCTATTTGGTCAGACAAATAATTCAATAGGTCTCTTGAGTTGTTACACGATAAATTAACAATGATCAACCGTGCATGCATTAAAGTAAGAAAATCGCTTTATCCCCGAGCCGGGCGGAGGGCCGAAGGCCCGGAGCCCGGTGAGGGTGCTAATCTTGCCGCGCGTGGAGTCCATTTCACACGCGTGTAGAAAAAGCGAGGGAGACGAAATCTGAGAAATAGTTTATATATATATATATATATATATATATATATATATATATATATATATATATATATATTTATATATATGTTTGGTACGGTGTCACGCGGTAAGAATTGTTGGGCACTGGTGACTAGCGACGAAGAAAACTATAAACTCTCAAGCAAATGAAATAGTATTTTGCTTTCGAGCACGAAAGAAAAGGATACAAACAACCCGTTCAATATATCTTGAAGAGAAACCAGAGAACTTGAAGAAACCAAACGACGTATGGTAAACAAAAACTCGATCTGAATTACAGTGATTCCGTGGTCAAAAGTTAACGGTAGGATTCTTGTTTTCAAGTTTTCGCTTAACCTAAACAATATACTGCTTCACGTTTTCGTGCTTTCCCTTTGCTCGTCCAAACCATAAATCAGCTTAACTAAAGCTAACTTAAAACACTACCTTTATAAGCTTATGTAGACGTGATGATTTTATTGGCATTGCAATCACCTTTTGTTATTAAATACTCATGGTCTTTGGCGATTTTTTTGGCTGTATTTCCAAATTTTCGACTGAAACGTTGTCTGTTTAATACTACTTTCTAGAATCCTATTCTACCGAATTGTTTTTATCCTGGACTCTTTTATAAATGTAATTTTTGAGCTGTTGACATTTAATTCTGCCTTTGCAAAACATGTATTCATAGGGAAGCCATTTAAAGCTTATTAAAAATAATCCCTTTTGAAACCTCCTAAAAACATATTTTGTATGCTTTGAAATGTTAAATCAGTTTAGTCATCTTATTCATAAATTATAGAATTATCTTGAGGATTATTTGTTTTTAATATCTGTTTGTTTTTATATTGGCTGTATATCAGGTGTGCTTATTTTAATCATGGTAGGTGGGTGGGTGGGTGGGTTTTTGGGGTTTCAAAAAAGCATTTAATAAAAGCGGGCGAGGGGTTGTTGCATTCATGTATTTCTAGTACTTACATAAATATTATTTTTTCCTGCGGTAAGTACATGTCAGTGGTCGCTATCATTAGCAGAAGGACCTATAAATGGCGCCATTTTTATAATGAAAATAGGGACACATTTTTGGGCAGCACCCGCAGTTCAGTTATATACAGGTCAGTGGGGTCTTTTCGCAGTGCATGGCGGGGGCGGATAGCGGATAAGCGGTCATACTTAACTAATTAACGATAAAAAATGTCAAAAGCCGACAAAACCGTCAAATGCCGACAAAAACACTCCAATCCCGACAAGAAGCCGACAAACACCGTCAAAAAGTGGAATTCAGGAAAATGTGAGTGCATGGTGAGTGCTGTTTAGCTTTCTGAAAGTCGAGTATTGTTTATACACGAAAGTGAGTCATAAGAACCTCGGTAAATGGTGAAATCATCAGCGATACATTAAAATGCGGCCACAGCACAAATGGTTTGTTTCACTAATTACAAAAAAGTGTCAGTTCTTTTGTCACTTTGAGGTTGCCGCTTAATAATTCTGGCGTGTTAAATTTTATAAATAAGGCTGCTAATAATAAGAGAAGAATATTGTTATTATATTTAATGTTTACAAGCTAGAATGAAGTACTTTAAACCATGTTAATTAATAGATTCTTAAAGGTAAGAGAAATGTTTGAAAGAGAAAGTGGAAGGTGCATGATTGAGGTTGTCAGAGGTTATTTAAAATGACGCGGTAGTTGACGCCATTAAAATTGTGGAAGTGACGCAGATCAACGTGGTCGTGTCGAGGCATATCAAAGGCCCAATATTGCCCCGATATTACTTATAATATACGCTCCAGGCAGCCGCCATACGACAAGTAGGGGGCGGGGGTGGTTAAGTGCCAGGGGCCCCGCGCTTTTGAAGGCCCCCCCAGATTTTCAGGCCTTTTGTTTTTTTAAAGTGTTTATGAAACGAAAAAATCGTTCCTTGAAAAGTGCACCTATTTTTAGTTTAATGTACGCTGATTATCGTGCGCTATTTTATTTTTGTACTACGATTTTAGAAAATGTTTTTTTTTTGGAGTTTGAAAGTGCTTATTTTGGACTTGTTTTTGTCCGGGGTCTGGACCCGAAGGAAACGATTTGTGACGTCACTGGTTGTACACATGTCTTGATCTTAATATTACCAGGGTTAAGTCACGTTGGCTTGAAAAACAGAGAAAAATCTTCTCGACGTTTCGAGCGAAGGCCCTTCGTTAGGATAAATTAGTAAACAACTCACATGTGGTCACGCGTATTTATAGCAGAGCTACAATGGGAATCACGTGAACACATGTAAGCCAATAAAAACAAAGTAAACAAATAAATTAATATGTAATTTTAGCCTGTGTGCAGGTGCTGACCCAATTTGTGGGTCAGCTACCTACAAATAGGCAAAGAAGCAGGTTATAAATCACTATTTACGTCATCAGGAAAAGGTTAAGGAAAAGGTGTGGAATATGGTGGTGGAGTGAGCTAAATGAAAGAGAATCGCTCATTGAGGCCGTGAGGGTGGATGGTACCAAGTTTGTAAATGAGACGCATTTCCTGTTTACGACGAGTATCGTTACAACCTGTAATGGGCCGAATAGCGCAGATTTTAATGTTAGAAAAGGAGTGGTTGGCACTGTTGAAGTGCCTGCATGGCAACAGGTCTGTTTTGCACATTGTTTTTGACATCACGAAGGTGTTCAACAAACCTGTCACCTAAACGTCTTCCAGTTTCTCCGATGTAAAGCATGGGACATTTACTGCAAGAGATACAGTAAATGAGGTTGGAGGAAGTGCAAGTGAAACTATGGGTTATGTCGAACCTACATTTTGGAGCCGAAATTGAAATTGAGGAGTCTAAATATTTACATGTGTTGCACCTACCACGACAGCAAGAGCTGGTGCCAACATGTGATATCAAGGCTTGCTGCAGTGAGCTGTGAACAATGTTTTCCCGGATGTTTTTGCTATGCCGAAAAGATACTAGGGGTTTCTCAGAGAAATTGGAAGATGTTTCTGGGTCATTTTTAATGAGGTCGAAATTACGGCTAATGATGTCCCTTACTTTGAAATTGAAGGGATGAAAAGTGAGAACTAGAGGTACTTTTTCATTAGAAATGGTATCCAAAGGTTCGCTTAAGGTGTCAGAACGGGAAATGTTGGAGACCTTGTATAAGGCAGTGTCTAAGAGGTGGGAAGGATAACCGCGATTAACAAAAAAGTTTCCAAACATTTGGCATTGAAATCGTCGTCTTCACTGCAGAGGCGGCGAAAACGAAGAAATTGGGAGAGAGGAATGGAAGTTTAGGTGTGTTTAGGATGATGGGAGGAGAAGAGGAGGTAGCTATGAGAGTCAGTGGTCTTGTAAAAGACAGAAGTGCTCAACTTATTACCATTAATGGAGACAAGAATATCTAAGAACGACACACTAGTCTCACTGATCTCCCATGCGAACTGGAGTGCTGGGTGGAAGTCATTAACATAGTTAATGAAGCAAACCAGGTCAGCGCGCGAACATGATGCAGTGCCTAAGCAATCATCAATGAACCGACCATAGTAGTCAGGTAGGAGACCAGTGTACTGTTGAAAGATTTGTTTTTCCACATAACCAACAAATAAGTTGGCATAGTTAGGACCCATTTTGGTACCCATGGCTACACCACTAACTTGTTGGTAATGCTCACCATCAAACGAAAAATTGTTGAGGGTGAGCACTAACTCAGCCAGCTGTAACAAAGTAGTGGTCGATGGCTCCCGAGTTGTGCGTTGATCAAATAAATATTTAAGTGCTTGAAGACCATCGTGATGTGGGATGACAGTGTAGAGTGATTTGACATCCATGGTGAAGATGAAAGGATGTGAACCCTGAAAACTAATGCGGTCACAAATTTTCAGAGCATGTTTGGTATCCTTGATGTAAGAAGGTAAATTCTCAACCAAGGGCGCCATGATGTGGTCAAGGTAGGATGAAATGGCTTGAGTAGGGCAACCACAAGCAGACACTATAGGTCTGCCTGGGTTGTTGGGTTTGTGAATTTTGGGAAGGAAGTACATGACAGGTGTGCGTGGAGAGGTGGTTAGGAGATTGCTTGCTGTATCAGGCAATTCCCCAGTGGTGACGAGGTTGTTGATGGTGGATCGAATGGTGGAGTTGTGTTGGGATGTCAAATCACCATCAAATCTGCTGTAAAAAAGCAGTGTCGTTTAGTTGCCTTTGAGCCTCTTCGCGGTACAAATCAGCTCTCCAGACAACCAAAGCACCACCTTTGTCAGCAGGTTTGATGACAATATCAGGCCCTTTCTCGATATATGTGCAACCGAAATAGGGGAGCTTTTTGGGAAGAGAAGCGTACTTAGCTCGCCTTAGTCATCCGTAGACTGCCTTAGTCCTCCTTAGACTGCCTTAGACTGACTTAGACTGACTTAGGCTGACTTAGACCGATTTAGACCGACTTAGACCGATATAGACCGCCTTAGCCTGACTTAGAGTGACTTAGAGTGACTTAGACCGACTTAGACCGACTTAGACCGACTTAGACCGACTTAGACCGACTTAGACCGACTTAGACTGACTTAGGCTGACTTAGACTGCCATAGACTGACTTAGACGGACTTAGACCGACTTAGACCGTCTTAGACCGCCTTAGACTGCCTTAGACTGACTTAGACTGCCTTAGACTGCCTTAGACAGCCTTAGACCGCCTTAGACCGTCTTAGACTGACTTAGACTGACTTAGATTGCCTTAGACTGCATTAGACTGACTCAGACTGCCTTAGACCGCCTTAGACCGCCTTAGACCGCCTTAGACCGCCTTAGACTGACTTAGACCGCCTTAGACCGCCTTAGACCGCCTTAGACTGACTTAGATTGCCTTAGACCGACTTAGACCGACTTCGACTGCCTTAGACTGATTTAGACTGCCTTAGACTGCCTTAGACCGACTCAGACTTACTTAGACTGACTTAGACTGTCTTAGGCTGCCATAGACTGACCTAGACTGCCTTAGACCGCTTTAGACCGCCTTAAACTGCCTTAGGCTGCTTTAGACTGCCTTAGACCGCCTTAGACCGCCTTAGACCGCCTTAGACTGCTTTGACTGCCTTAGAATGACTTAGACCGCCTTAGATCGACTTAGACTGACTAAGACTGACTTAGACCGACTTAGACCGCCTTAGACCGACTTAGACTGACTTAGACTGACTTAGACCGACTTAGACTGCCTTAGACTGACTTAGACCGACTTAGAACGACTTAGACCGACTTAAACTGACTTGGACTGACTTAGACTGACTTAGACTGCCTTAGACAGACTTAGACTGAATTAGACCGACTTAGATCGCCTTAGACCGCCTTAGACCGCCTTAGACTTACTTAGACTGCCTTAGACTGCCTGAGATTGATGTAGACCGACTTAGACCGCCTTAGACCGACTTAGACGGACTAGGACCGAATTAGACTGCCTTATACTGCCTTAGACTTACTTAGACTGCCTTAGACTGCCTTAGACTGCCTTAGACGGACTTAGACTGCCTTAGACTGCCTTAGACTGCCTTAAACTGACTTAGACTGACTTAGACGGACTTAGACCGACTTAGACCAACTTAGACCACCTTAGACCGACTTAGACTGACTTAGATTGTCTTAGACGGCCTTAGACAGCCTGAGACTGAGGTAGACCGACTTAGACCGCCTTAGACCGACTTAGACGGACTAAGACCGACTTAGACTGCCTTATACTTCTTTAGACCGCCTTAGACCGCCTTAGACCGCTTTAGACTGTCTTAGACTGCCTTAGACTGACTTAGACCGACTTAGACTGACTTAGACTGACTTAGACCGACTTAGACCGCCTTAGACTGCCTTAGACTGACTTAGACTGCCTTTGACTGCCTTAGACTGACTTAGACTGACTTAGACCAACTTAGACCGCCTTAGAGCGACTTAGACAGACTTAGACTGACTTAGACCGACTTATACCGCCTTAGACCGACTTAGACTGACTTAAACTGACTTAGACCGATTTAGACTACCTTAGACTGCCTTAGACTGCCTTAGACTGACTTAGACTGACTTAGACTGCCTTAGACCGACTTAGACTGACTTAGACCGACTTAGACTGACTTAGACCGATTTAGACCGACTTAGACCGACTTAGACTGACTTAGACTGACTTAGACTGCCTTAGACTGCCTTAGACTGACTTAGACTGCCTTTGACTGCCTTAGACCTCCTTAGACCGCCTTAGACCGCCTTAGACCGCCTTAGACCGCCTTAGACTGTCTTAGACTGCCTTAGACTGACTTAGACCGACTTAGACTAACTTAGACTGACTTAGACCAACCTAGACCACCTTAGACCGACTTAGACTGACTTAGATTGTCTTAGACGGCCTTAGACAGCCTGAGACTGAGGTAGACCGACTTAGACCGCCTTAGACCGACTTAGACGGACTAAGACCGACTTAGACTGCCTTATACTTCTTTAGACCGCCTTAGACCGCCTTAGACCGACTTAGACTGTCTTAGACTGCCTTATACTGACTTAGACCGACTTAGACTGACTTAGACCGACTTAGACCGCCTTAGACTGCCTTAGACTGACTTAGACTGCCTTTGACTGCCTTAGACTGACTTAGACTGACTTAGACCGATTTAGACCGCCTTAGAGCGACTTAGACAGACTTAGACTGACTTAGACCGACTTAGACCGCCTTAGACCGACTTAGACTGACTTAGACTGCCTTAGACCGACTTAGACTGACTTAGACTAACTTAGACGGACTTAGACCGATTTAGACCGACTTAGACCGACTTAGACCGACTTAGACTGACTTAGACTGACTTAGACTGCCTTAGACTGCCTTAGACTGCCTTAGACTGACTTAGGCTGACTTAGACCGATTTAGACCGCCTCAGACCGACTTAAACCGCCTTAGACTGCCTTAGACTGACTTAGACTGCCTTTGACTGCCTTAGACTGCCTTAGACCGACCTAGACTGCCTTAGACTACCTTAGACTGACTTAGACTGACTTAGACGCGGTCATGTATTCGTGACGTGTTGGACGTGAAATTTAGTGCTCCGTATTTTCGTCAAAATTTTTGCCTCTTTCCTTGGAATTTGAGCATTATATTACCGAAGGCATTGGGTAAAGTCTTCGTCTACGAGATCTGGTAATCACTTGCGTAAAAATCCGTGAATTTACGTGGAAATATTTGTTCCTGTGTCGAGACTTTGGCTGTTGATTTTAGAGCTCGCGCACACAGGACGGTTGATAATCTACGCGTGAGCAAACGAAGTGCGCTACGTCAGCACACGTGCTTCAACGATCATTTGAACCCAAGCGCGTGCAACAATTAGAGTAAATCATTGAACATTCAATAGTGGGAAGTAGATAAAAAGTGGAAGCTTTACGTCGAAACTGGAGCATAGAGATGCGTTCTTCCAGTTAAACTGAGCTACTTTCATCACATTCTTCTTGCTTGTTGACTGTTTTTGAGCTGATAATCGCTAGATATAGCATCACGCTGCTGATTGTTTTTTTATTTTATGGGACAATGTTTGGTGATCAGATGCGACAAGCTGTCACCCGTCAGCGCAATGGTGCGACAGGAGCTGTAGCATCAGAAAAAGAACTGAAATTCAAATGCGAACTTTGTGCTAAATGTTTTAACACAGATCGGGGCAGGTCACTTCACTTAAATTCCTGCCGAAAAAGGATTGCAAACTCTCGCATATCTACTTCACAACCTGTGAGTCAAGCCAATGTGGAAGAAGCAACTACCAGTAGAAATCAAAATGATTCTGAACGGGACAGAGACATGCGTATTTGGGGAAACCATACAAAGAATGATATCACCCAGATTGTTAACGCCGTGTATGAGGAGATTGTCTTTTGGCGGAAAAATGTTTTCATGTTACCGAGTGGAGCCACTGGAAAAGCATTCGTAAAAGAAAGTAGCAGTTTGATCAATGCCTGGAACTGTGATTCTGCGACTTTAAAAGACATTTCATTAAAAGCTGCAATGATAATGCCAGCTCTTTTGTTGCAAAAGCCCAGTTTCAAGTCAACATCAAAGGAACATTCCATCTGTCTGAAAAGACGTCTAAACCTATGGGAAATAGGTGACTTTGATGCGCTTCTTCATGAATGCAGAACCATTCAGTCGACCTTCTCAAAGTCAAAGAAAAAGATGACGCAAGAACATCTGTCAAAGACCTTTGCAAAGCTCATGCTCCAAGGTAAAGTGAATGCAGCTCTCCGTCTGCTTGATGAGCAATCCTCGAGTGGCATACTACCTCTAACCGACGAAGTCTTCGACAACCTGAAAAAGAAACATCCCATGGCTAAACGTGGTGACGCTTCAGTCATGATGGAAGGTGACATACCTTTCGTTGATCCTGCACTGTTTTCGAATATTAATGAATCAACAATATCTAAAGCTGCGATGAATACCCGTGGTGCTGCTGGCCCCTCTGGTTTAGACGCTCTAGGCTGGAGGCATATTTTGGTATCTCGCAACTACGGTGACGCAGGGAAAGATCTCCGTTCGGCGGTTGCTTCGATGGCGAGGAAGCTCGCAACTCAGAAAATTGAAATTGGTGAAAATCAACCCACTAGCATCGAAGCCTATTTGTCTTGCCGTCTAGTCCCGCTAGACAAGAATCCAGGGGTTAGACCTATTGGAATTGGAGAAGTCCTACGACGCATCATAGGCAAGTCAATAATCTACACGATCAAACCGCAAATCACGAAGAGCGCTGGTGATTTACAACTATGTGCTGGTCAACAAGCAGGTTGCGAGGCCGCCGTACATGCCATGTCCGAAATCTTCGCTGAGGAAGAAACTGATGCATTGCTTCTGGTTGATGCCACCAATGCTTTCAATTCCATCAACCGCAAAGTCATGCTGCATAATATTCAGTACATCTGTCCTGCAATGTCAGTTTACACCTTCAACTGCTACGCAACACCTTCGCGTTTGTTTGTGCAGGGTGGAAAAGAAATCGCATCGTCTGAGGGCACCACTCAAGGTGACTCGATAGCCATGCCCATGTACGCTGTCGCAATTACTCCCCTGCTACGAATGATCAAAGTCGATGCCGCCCATGAAGTAAAGCATGTTGCATTCGCAGACGATCTCAGTGGTGCTGGTAAGCTTGTGCAGCTACGTTCGTGGTGGGATAACATCAGCACACATGGTCCTCTTCTTGGCTACTACCCGCGAGCCGACAAGTCTTGGTTAATAGTCAAGCCAGACCTCCACCAAATGGCTGAAGAAGTTTTTGCTGGAACAGATGTTCGTATATCCGCAGATGGCCACAAGTACCTTGGTGGATACATTGGTTCTGATCACGGAAAAAGTGATTATGTGCAGTCTCTTGTCAAGCAATGGTCCAGGGAACTTCGCGTGTTAAGTGGGATAGCCAAGTATGAGCCACAAGCGGCATACTCTGCATTCGTGTCGGGATTTCGTCATCGATTTACTTACCACATCCGCACAATCCCAGGTATTCAAGACCAGTTGCAGCAGATCGACAACATCATCGATAACCAGTTTCTTCCTGCAATCACGAACTGCCGAAATCTGTCCCAAGACGATCGTAAGCTACTGTCTTTGCCAACACGATTGGGAGGACTCGGCATACCAATTTTTTCCGAAATGTGTGCCGAAGAAAACGAAAATTCAATGGTCCTATGTCAAAGCCTTGTTGAAAAGATCATCCAGCAAAACAACGAGAAAGTTGACGAGTCTACCGACCCAATCCAGAAGATACGCCATCGTGTTGACTACAAACGAGAAGCAAGGTACAAAGCTCAGCTTGATGATCTGCGATTGCACATGACATCAGAACAGATCCGTGCAAATGACCTTGCCCAGTTAAAAGCTTCGTCTATTTGGCTGACAGCACTTCCACTCGCTGATGAGGGGTATGTCCTAAATAAGCGGGAGTTTTACGACGCAATCTATCTTCGCTATCGATGGGAGTTGAAACGTCTTCCAACGCATTGCGCGTGTGGCAAGGGATTCACAGTTGATCATGCCTTATCCTGCTTGAAAGGAGGCTTCATCCACCGTCGACACGATGAAATACGCGATCTCCTAGCTGCTGCTATTGATGAAGTAGCGTATGATGTTTCAAAAGAACCTGCCCTTGCTCCGTTATCTGGTGAAATGTGGCCACCGAGTGCCAATTCAGCTGATGATGCTCGAGTCGACATAGCTGCGCGAGGCTTTTGGCAGAGATGTGAAAAGGCATTTTTTGATGTCCGGGTATTTAACCCCTACGCCTCTACACATCGAAACCGGAGCCTCGCCAGTGCCTTCAACGACAATGAGAAGGAAAAGAAGCGACACTACAATCAACGCATCATTGAGATTGAGCATGGATCCTTCACACCACTCGTTTTCAGTGCTTTTGGCGGGTGTGGAAGAGAAACTCAACATTTCCTTTCCTCGCTGGCAGACAAGATTGCTTTGAAGAAGCACTTTGAGCAAAGTACGGTGATGAGTTGGCTGCGGAAGAAAATATCCTTCGCCCTGCTGCGAGCTCAAGTTCTTTGCATTAGAGGAAGCCGATCATTGCACAAGCGGGCTCCTGTTCTCAATGCATCGGACATTGAACTATCTGAGAAAAACTCTCAAATGTAACTAAAGAAATGTGATAACCATTTTGTAAAATACACGTTTTGTATAGGCTTATAATTTATAATTTATATTAATACTATTTGTAATTGAATGTTATATGTAATCCTACATTGGATCTTATTAAAAATTTTGTTTTACTTAGACCGACTTAGACCGCCTTAGAGCGACTTAGACAGACTTAGACTGACTTAGACCGACTTAGACCGCCTTAGACCGCCTCAGACTGACTTAGACCGATTTAGACTACCTTAGACTGCCTTAGACTGCCTTAGACTGACTTAGACTGACTTAGACTGCCTTAGACCGTCTTAGACGGATTTGACTGACTTAGACTGACTTAGACCGATTTAGACCGACTTAGACCGACTTAGACTGACTTAGACTGACTTAGACTGCCTTACACTGCCTTAGACTGACTTAGACTGACTTAGACCGCCTTAGACCGCCTTAGACCGATTTAGACCGACTTAGACTGCCTAAGACTGATTTGGACTGACATAGATTGGCTTAGACCGACTTAGAAAGCCTTAGACCGACTTAGACTGACTTAGACTGACTTAGACTGACTTAGACCGATTTAGACTGCCTTAGACTGACTTAGACCGACTTAGAACGACTTAGAACGACTTAGACCGACTTACACTGACTTAGACTGACTTAGACTGCCTTACACTGCCTTAGACTGACTTAGACTGACTTAGACCGCCTTAGACCGCCTTAGACCGATTTAGACCGACTTAGACTGCCTAAGACTGATTTGGACTGACATAGATTGGCTTAGACCGACTTAGAACGCCTTAGACCGACTTAGACTGACTTAGACTGACTTAGACTGACTTAGACCGATTTAGACTGCTTTAGACTGACTTAGACCGACTTAGAACGACTTAGAACGACTTAGACCGACTTAGACTGACTTAGACTGACTTAGACTGACTTAGACTGACTTAAGCTGACTTAGACCGACTTAGACTGACTTAGACTGCCTTAGACTGACTTAGCCCGACTTAGACCGCCTTAGACCGACTTAGACAGACTTAGATTGTCTTAGACGGCCTTAGACTGCCTGAGATTGATTTAGACCGACTTAAACCGCCTTAGACCGACTTATACGGACTAAGACCGACTTAGACTGCCTTATACTGCCTTAGACTTACTTAGACTGCCTTAGACTGCCTTAGACTCGCTTAGACGGACTTAGACTGCCTTAGACTGCCTTAGACTGACTTAGACTGACTTAGACTGACTTAAACTGACTTAGACCGACTTAGACCAACTTACACCACCTTAGACCGATTTAGACTGACTTAGATTGTCTTAGACGGCCTTAGACAGCCTGAGACTGAGGTAGACCGACTTAGACCGCCTTAGACCGACTTAGACGGACTAAGACCGACTTAGACGGACTAAGACCGACTTAGACTGCCTTATACTTCTTTAGACCGCCTTAGACCGCCTTAGACCGCCTTAGACCGCCTTAGACTGTCTTAGACTGCCTTAGACTGACTTAGACCGACTTAGATTGACTTAGACTGACTTAGACCGACTTAGACCGCCTTTGACTGCCTTAGACTGACTTAGACTGCCTTTGACTGCCTTAGACTGACTTAGACTGACTTAGACCGACTTAGACCGCCTTAGAGCGACTTAGACAGACTTAGACTGACTTAGACCGACTTAGACCGCCTTAGTCCGACTTAGACTGACTTAGACTGACTTAGACCGATTTAGACTACCTTAGACTGCCTTAGACTGCCTTAGACTGCCTTAGACTGACTTAGACTGATTTAGACTGCCTTAGACCGACTTAGACTGACTTAGACTGACTTAGACTGACTTAGACCGATTTGGACCGACTTAGACCGACTTAGACTGACTTAGACTGACTTAGACTGCCTTAGACTGCCTTAGACTGAGTTAGACTGCCTTTGACTGCCTTAGACTGCCTTAGACCGCCTTAGACCGCCTTAGACCGCCTTAGACCGCCCTAGACTGTCTTAGACTGCCTTAGCCTGACTTAGACCGACTTAGACTGACTTAGACCAACTTAGACCACCTTAGACCGACTTAGACTGACTTAGATTGTCTTAGACGGCCTTAGACAGCCTGAGACTGAGGTAGACCGACTTAGACCGCCTTAGACCGACTTAGACGGACTAAGACCGACTTAGACTGCCTTATACTTCTTTAGACCGCCTTAGACCGCCTTAGACCGCCTTAGACCGACTTAGACTGTCTTAGACTGCCTTAGACTGACTTAGACCGACTTAGACTGACTTAGACTGACTTAGACCGACTTAGACCGCCTTAGACTGCCTTAGACTGACTTAGACTGCCTTTGACTGCCTTAGACTGACTTAGACCGACTTAGACCGCCTTAGAGCGACTTAGACAGATTTAGACTGACTTAGACAGACTTAGACCGCCTTAGACCGACTTAGACTGTCTTAGACTGAATTAGACCGATTTAGACTACCTTAGACTGCCTTAGACTGCCTTAGACTGACTTAGACCGACTTAGACTGACTTAGACTGACTTAGACCGACTTAGACCACTTTAGACTGCCTTAGACTGACTTAGACTGCCTTTGACTGCCTTAGACTGACTTAGACTGACTTAGACCGACTTAGACCGCCTTAGAGCGACTTAGACAGATTTAGACTGACTTAGACAGACTTAGACCGCCTTAGACCGACTTAGACTGTCTTAGACTGAATTAGACCGATTTAGACTACCTTAGACTGCCTTAGACTGCCTTAGACTGACTTAGACTGACTTAGACTGCCTTAGACCGACTTAGACTGACTTAGACTGACTTAGACCGATTTAGACCGACTTAGACCGACTTAGACTGACTTAGACTGACTTAGACTGCCTTAGACTGCCTTAGACTGACTTAGACTGACTTAGACCGATTTAGACCGCCTCAGACCGACTTAAACCGCCTTAGACTGCCTTAGACTGACTTAGACTGCCTTTGACTGCCTTAGACTGCCTTAGACCGACCTGGACTGCCTTAGACTACCTTAGACTGCCTTAGACCGACTTAGACTGACTTAGACTGACATAGACTGACTTAGACCGATTTAGACCGACTTAGACCGACTTAGACTGACGTAGACTGACTTAGACTGCCTTAGACTGCCTTAGACTGACTTAGACTGACTTAGACTGACTTAGACTGACTTAGACCGATTTAGACCTCCTCAGACCGACTTAAACCGCCTTAGACTGCTTTAGACTGACTTAGACTGCCTTTGACTGCCTCAGACTGCCTTAGACCGACCTAGACTGCCTTAGACTACCTTAGACTGACTTAGACTGACTTAGACCGACTTAGACCGCCTTAGAGCGACTTAGACAGACTTAGACTGACTTAGACTGACTTAGACCGACTTAGACCGCCTTAGACCGACTTAGACTGACTTAGACTGACTTAGACTGACTTAGACTGACTTAAGCTGACTTAGACCGACTTAGACTGACTTAGACTGCCTTAGACTGACTTAGCCCGACTTAGACCGCCTTAGACCGACTTAGACAGACTTAGATTGTCTTAGACGGCCTTAGACTGCCTGAGATTGACTTAGACCGACTTAGACCGCCTTAGACCGACTTATACGGACTAAGACCGACTTAGACTGCCTTATACTGCCTTAGACTTACTTAGACTGCCTTAGACTGCCTTAGACTCGCTTAGACGGACTTAGACTGCCTTAGACTGCCTTAGACTGACTTAGACTGACTTAGACTGACTTAAACTGACTTAGACCGACTTAGACCAACTTACACCACCTTAGACCGATTTAGACTGACTTAGATTGTCTTAGACGGCCTTAGACAGCCTGAGACTGAGGTAGACCGACTTAGACCGCCTTAGACCGACTTAGACGGACTAAGACCGACTTAGACTGCCTTATACTTCTTTAGACCGCCTTAGACCGCCTTAGACCGCCTTAGACCGCCTTAGACTGTCTTAGACTGCCTTAGACTGACTTAGACCGACTTAGATTGACTTAGACTGACTTAGACCGACTTAGACCGCCTTTGACTGCCTTAGACTGACTTAGACTGCCTTTGACTGCCTTAGACTGACTTAGACTGACTTAGACCGACTTAGACCGCCTTAGAGCGACTTAGACAGACTTAGACTGACTTAGACCGACTTAGACCGCCTTAGTCCGACTTAGACTGACTTAGACTGACTTAGACCGATTTAGACTACCTTAGACTGCCTTAGACTGCCTTAGACTGCCTTAGACTGACTTAGACTGATTTAGACTGCCTTAGACCGACTTAGACTGACTTAGACTGACTTAGACTGACTTAGACCGATTTGGACCGACTTAGACCGACTTAGACTGACTTAGACTGACTTAGACTGCCTTAGACTGTCTTAGACTGAGTTAGACTGCCTTTGACTGCCTTAGACTGCCTTAGACGGCCTTAGACCGCCTTAGACCGCCTTAGACCGCCCTAGACTGTCTTAGACTGCCTTAGCCTGACTTAGACCGACTTAGACTGACTTAGACCAACTTAGACCACCTTAGACCGACTTAGACTGACTTAGATTGTCTTAGACGGCCTTAGACAGCCTGAGACTGAGGTAGACCGACTTAGACCGCCTTAGACCGACTTAGACGGACTAAGACCGACTTAGACTGCCTTATACTTCTTTAGACCGCCTTAGACCGCCTTAGACCGCCTTAGACCGACTTAGACTGTCTTAGACTGCCTTAGACTGACTTAGACCGACTTAGACTGACTTAGACTGACTTAGACCGACTTAGACCGCCTTAGACTGCCTTAGACTGACTTAGACTGCCTTTGACTGCCTTAGACTGACTTAGACTGACTTAGACCGACTTAGACCGCCTTAGAGCGACTTAGACAGATTTAGACTGACTTAGACAGACTTAGACCGCCTTAGACCGACTTAGACTGTCTTAGACTGAATTAGACCGATTTAGACTACCTTAGACTGCCTTAGACTGCCTTAGACTGACTTAGACCGACTTAGACTGACTTAGACTGACTTAGACCGACTTAGACCACTTTAGACTGCCTTAGACTGACTTAGACTGCCTTTGACTGCCTTAGACTGACTTAGACTGACTTAGACCGACTTAGACCGCCTTAGAGCGACTTAGACAGATTTAGACTGACTTAGACAGACTTAGACCGCCTTAGACCGACTTAGACTGTCTTAGACTGAATTAGACCGATTTAGACTACCTTAGACTGCCTTAGACTGCCTTAGACTGACTTAGACTGACTTAGACTGCCTTAGACCGACTTAGACTGACTTAGACTGACTTAGACCGATTTAGACCGACTTAGACCGACTTAGACTGACTTAGACTGACTTAGACTGCCTTAGACTGCCTTAGACTGACTTAGACTGACTTAGACCGATTTAGACCGCCTCAGACCGACTTAAACCGCCTTAGACTGCCTTAGACTGACTTAGACTGCCTTTGACTGCCTTAGACTGCCTTAGACCGACCTGGACTGCCTTAGACTACCTTAGACTGCCTTAGACCGACTTAGACTGACTTAGACTGACATAGACTGACTTAGACC
Source organism: Corallium rubrum (assembly GCA_964035015.1). Classification (NCBI taxonomy): domain Eukaryota; kingdom Metazoa; phylum Cnidaria; class Anthozoa; order Scleralcyonacea; family Coralliidae; genus Corallium; species Corallium rubrum. The sequence goes on from OZ035998.1 coordinate 9,280,086, forward strand.
GATTTAGACCGACTTAGACCGACTTAGACTGACGTAGACTGACTTAGACTGCCTTAGACTGCCTTAGACTGACTTAGACTGACTTAGACTGACTTAGACTGACTTAGACCGATTTAGACCTCCTCAGACCGACTTAAACCGCCTTAGACTGCTTTAGACTGACTTAGACTGCCTTTGACTGCCTCAGACTGCCTTAGACCGACCTAGACTGCCTTAGACTACCTTAGACTGACTTAGACTGACTTAGACCGACTTAGACCGCCTTAGAGCGACTTAGACAGACTTAGACTGACTTAGACTGACTTAGACCGACTTAGACCGCCTTAGACCGACTTAGACTGACTTAGACTGACTTAGACTGACTTAGACTGACTTAAGCTGACTTAGAGCGACTTAGACAGACTTAGACTGACTTAGACCGACTTAGACCAACTTAGACCGCCTTAGACCGACTTAGACAGACTTAGATTGTCTTAGACGGCCTTAGACTGCCTGAGATTGATGTAGACCGACTTAGACCGCCTTAGACCGACTTAGACGGACTAAGACCGACTTAGACTGCCTTATACTGCCTTAGACTTACTTAGACTGCCTTAGACTGCCTTAGACTCGCTTAGACGGACTTAGACTGCCTTAGACTGCCTTAGACTGACTTAGACTGACTTAGACTGACTTAAACTGACTTAGACCGACTTAGACCAACTTACACCACCTTAGACCGATTTAGACTGACTTAGATTGTCTTAGACGGCCTTAGACAGCCTGAGACTGAGGTAGACCGACTTAGACCGCCTTAGACCGACTTAGACGGACTAAGACCGACTTAGACTGCCTTATACTTCTTTAGACCGCCTTAGACCGCCTTAGACCGCCTTAGACCGCCTTAGACTGTCTTAGACTGCCTTAGACTGACTTAGACCGACTTAGATTGACTTAGACTGACTTAGACCGACTTAGACCGCCTTAGACTGCCTTAGACTGACTTAGACTGCCTTTGACTGCCTTAGACTGACTTAGACTGACTTAGACCGACTTAGACCGCCTTAGAGCGACTTAGACAGACTTAGACTGACTTAGACCGACTTAGACCGCCTTAGTCCGACTTAGACTGACTTAGACTGACTTAGACCGATTTAGACTACCTTAGACTGCCTTAGACTGCCTTAGACTGCCTTAGACTGACTTAGACTGATTTAGACTGCCTTAGACCGACTTAGACTGACTTAGACTGACTTAGACTGACTTAGACCGATTTGGACCGACTTAGACCGACTTAGACTGACTTAGACTGACTTAGACTGCCTTAGACTGCCTTAGACTGAGTTAGACTGCCTTTGACTGCCTTAGACTGCCTTAGACCGCCTTAGACCGCCTTAGACCGCCTTAGACCGCCCTAGACTGTCTTAGACTGCCTTAGCCTGACTTAGACCGACTTAGACTGACTTAGACCAACTTAGACCACCTTAGACCGACTTAGACTGACTTAGATTGTCTTAGACGGCCTTAGACAGCCTGAGACTGAGGTAGACCGACTTAGACCGCCTTAGACCGACTTAGACGGACTAAGACCGACTTAGACTGCCTTATACTTCTTTAGACCGCCTTAGACCGCCTTAGACCGCCTTAGACCGACTTAGACTGTCTTAGACTGCCTTAGACTGACTTAGACCGACTTAGACTGACTTAGACTGACTTAGACCGACTTAGACCGCCTTAGACTGCCTTAGACTGACTTAGACTGCCTTTGACTGCCTTAGACTGACTTAGACTGACTTAGACCGACTTAGACCGCCTTAGAGCGACTTAGACAGATTTAGACTGACTTAGACAGACTTAGACCGCCTTAGACCGACTTAGACTGTCTTAGACTGAATTAGACCGATTTAGACTACCTTAGACTGCCTTAGACTGCCTTAGACTGACTTAGACCGACTTAGACTGACTTAGACTGACTTAGACCGACTTAGACCAACTTAGACTGCCTTAGACTGACTTAGACTGCCTTTGACTGCCTTAGACTGACTTAGACTGACTTAGACCGACTTAGACCGCCTTAGAGCGACTTAGACAGATTTAGACTGACTTAGACAGACTTAGACCGCCTTAGACCGACTTAAACTGTCTTAGACTGAATTAGACCGATTTAGACTACCTTAGACTGCCTTAGACTGCCTTAGACTGACTTAGACTGACTTAGACTGCCTTAGACCGACTTAGACTGACTTAGACTGACTTAGACCGATTTAGACCGACTTAGACCGACTTAGACTGACTTAGACTGACTTAGACTGCCTTAGACTGCCTTAGACTGACTTAGACTGACTTAGACCGATTTAGACCGCCTCAGACCGACTTAAACCGCCTTAGACTGCCTTAGACTGACTTAGACTGCCTTTGACTGCCTTAGACTGCCTTAGACCGACCTAGACTGCCTTAGACTACCTTAGACTGCCTTAGACCGACTTAGACTGACTTAGACTGACATAGACTGACTTAGACCGATTTAGACCGACTTAGACCGACTTAGACTGACGTAGACTGACTTAGACTGCCTTAGACTGCCTTAGACTGACTTAGACTGACTTAGACTGACTTAGACTGACTTAGACCGATTTAGACCTCCTCAGACCGACTTAAACCGCCTTAGACTGCTTTAGACTGACTTAGACCGCCTTTGACTGCCTCAGACTGCCTTAGACCGACCTAGACTGCCTTAGACTACCTTAGACTGACTTAGACTGACTTAGACCGACTTAGACCGCCTTAGAGCGACTTAGACAGACTTAGACTGACTTAGACCGACTTAGACCGCCTTAGACCGACTTAGACTGACTTAGACCGATTTAGACTACATTAGACTGCCTTAGACTGCCTTAGACTGACTCAGACTGACTTAGACTGCCTTAGACCGACTTAGACGGACTTAGACTGACTTAGACTGACTTAGACCGATTTAGACCGACTTAGACCGACTTAGACTGACTTAGACTGACTTAGACTGCCTTAGACTGCCTTAGACTGACTTAGACTGACTTGGACTGATTTAGACCGATTTAGACCGCCTTAGACCGATTTAGACCGACTTAGACTGCCTGAGATTGATTTAGACCGACTAACACCGCCTCAGACCGACTTATACGGACTAATACCGATTTAGACTGCCTTATACTGCCTTATACTTACTTAGACTGCCTTAGACTGCCTTAGACTGGCTTAGACGGACTTAGACTGCCTTAGACTGCCTTAGACTGACTTAGACTGACTTAGACTGACTTAAACTGACTTAGACCGACTTAGACCAACTTAGACCACCTTAGACCGACTTAGACTGACTTAGACTGACTTAGACTGACATAGACTGACTTAGACCGATTTAGACCGACTTAGACCGACTTAGACTGACGTAGACTGACTTAGACTGCCTTAGACTGCCTTAGACTGCCTTAGACTGACTTAGACTGACTTAGACTGACTTAGACTGACTTAGACCGATTTAGACCTCCTCAGACCGACTTAAACCGCCTTAGACTGCTTTAGACTGACTTAGACCGCCTTTGACTGCCTCAGACTGCCTTAGACCGACCTAGACTGCCTTAGACTACCTTAGACTGACTTAGACTGACTTAGACCGACTTAGACCGCCTTAGAGCGACTTAGACAGACTTAGACTGACTTAGACCGACTTAGACCGCCTTAGACCGACTTAGACTGACTTAGACCGATTTAGACTACCTTAGACTGCCTTAGACTGCCTTAGACTGACTCAGACTGACTTAGACTGCCTTAGACCGACTTAGACGGACTTAGACTGACTTAGACTGACTTAGACCGATTTAGACCGACTTAGACCGACTTAGACTGATTTAGACTGACTTAGACTGCCTTAGACTGCCTTAGACTGACTTAGACTGACTTGGACTGATTTAGACCGATTTAGAGCGCCTTAGACCGATTTAGACCGACTTAGACTGCCTGAGATTGATTTAGACCGACTAACACCGCCTCAGACCGACTTATACGGACTAAGACCGATTTAGACTGCCTTATACTGCCTTATACTTACTTAGACTGCCTTAGACTGCCTTAGACTGGCTTAGACGGACTTAGACTGCCTTAGACTGCCTTAGACTGACTTAGACTGACTTAGACTGACTTAAACTGACTTAGACCGACTTAGACCAACTTAGACCACCTTAGACCGACTTAGACTGACTTAGACTGATTTAGACTGCCTTAGACCGACTTAGACTGACTTAGACTGACTTAGACTGACTTATACTGACTTAGACCGATTTAGACCGACTTAGACCGACTTAGACTGACTTATACTGACTTAGACTGCCTTAGACTGCCTTAGACTGAGCTAGACTGCCTTTGACTGCCTTAGACTGCCTTAGACCGCCTTAGACCGCCTTAGACCGCCTTAGACCGCCTTAGACTGTCTTAGACTGCCTTAGCCTGACTTAGACCGACTTAGACTGACTTAGACTGCCTTAGCCTGACTTAGACCGACTTAGACTGACTTAGACTGACTTAGACCAACTTAGACCACCTTAGACCGACTTAGACTGAGTTAGATTGTCTTAGACGGCCTTAGACAGCCTGAGACTGAGGTAGACCGACTTAGACCGCCTTAGACCGACTTAGACGGACTAAGACCGACTTAGACTGCCTTATACTTCTTTAGACGACCGCCTTAGACCGCCTTAGACCGCCTTAGACCGACTTAGACTGTCTTAGACTGCCTTAGACTGACTTAGACCGACTTAGACTGACTTAGACTGACTTAGACCGACTTAGACCGCCTTAGACTGCCTTAGACTGACTTAGACTGCCTTTGACTGCCTTAGACTGACTTAGACTGACTTAGACCGACTTAGACTGACTTAGACTGACTTAGACTGCCTTAGACTGACTTAGACTGACTTAGACCGACTTAGACCGCCTTAGACTGCCTTAGACTGACTTAGACTGCCTTTGACTGCCTTAGACTGACTTAGACTGACTTAGACCGACTTAGACCGCCTTAAAGCGACTTAGACAGATTTAGACTGACTTAGACCGACTTAGACCGCCTTAGACCGACTTAGACTGTCTTAGACTGAATTAGACCGATTTAGACTACCTTAGACTGCCTTAGACTGCCTTAGACTGTCTTAGACTGACTTAGACTGCCTTAGACCGACTTAGACTGACTTAGACTATCTTAGACCGATTTAGACCGACTTAGACCGACTTAGACTGACTTAGACTGACTTAGACTGCCTTAGACTGCCTTAGACTGACTTAGACTGACTTAGACCGATTTAGACCGCCTCAGACCGACTTAAACCGCCTTAGACTGCCTTAGACTGACTTAGACTGCCTTTGACTGCCTTAGACTGCCTTAGACCGACCTGGACTGCCTTAGACTACCTTAGACTGCCTTAGACCGACTTAGACTGACTTAGACTGACATAGACTGACTTAGACCGATTTAGACCGACTTAGACCGACTTAGACTGACGTAGACTGACTTAGACTGCCTTAGACTGCCTTAGACTGACTTAGACTGACTTAGACTGACTTAGACCGATTTAGACCTCCTCAGACCGACTTAAACCGCCTTAGACTGCTTTAGACTGACTTAGACTGCCTTTGACTGCCTTAGACTGCCTTTGACTGCCTTAGACTGCCTTAGACCGACCTGGATTGCCTTAGACTACCTTAGACTGCCTTAGACCGACTTAGACTGACTTAGACTGACATAGACTGACTTAGACCGATTTAGACCGACTTAGACCGACTTAGACTGACGTAGACTGACTTAGACTGCCTTAGACTGCCTTAGACTGACTTAGACCGATTTACACCTCCTCAGACCGACTTAAACCGCCTTAGACTGCTTTAGACTGACTTAGAATGCCTTTGACTGCCTCAGACTGCCTTAGACCGACCTAGACTGCCTTAGACTACCTTAGACTGACTTAGACTGACTTAGACCGACTTAGACCGCCTTAGAGCGACTTAGACAGACTTAGACTGCCTTAGACCGCCTTAGACCGCCTTAGACCGCCTTAGACTGTCTTAGACTGCCTTAGCCTGACTTAGACCGACTTACACTGACTTAGACTGCCTTAGCCTGACTTAGACCGACTTAGACTGACTTAGACTGACTTAGACCAACTTAGACCACCTTAGACCGACTTAGACTGAGTTAGATTGTCTTGGACGGCCTTAGACAGCCTGAGACTGAGGTAGACCGACTTAGACCGCCTTAGACCGACTTAGACGGACTAAGACCGACTTAGACTGCCTTATACTTCTTTAGACGACCGCCTTAGACCGCCTTAGACCGCCTTAGACCGACTTAGACTGTCTTAGACTGACTTAGACCGACTTAGACCGCCTTAGACTGCCTTAGACTGACTTAGACTGCCTTTGACTGCCTTAGACTGACTTAGACTGACTTAGACCGACTTAGACCGCCTTAGAGCGGCTTAGACAGACTTAGACTGACTTAGACCGACTTAGACCGCCTTAGACCGACTTAGACTGACTTAGACTGACTTAGACCGATTTAGACTACCTTAGACTGCCTTAGACTGCCTTAGACTGACTTAGACTGACTTAGACTGCCTTAGACCGACTTAGACTGACTTAGACTGACTTAGACCGATTTAGACCGACTTAGACCGACTTAGACTGACTTAGACTGACTTAGACTGCCTTAGACTGCCTTAGACTGACTTAGACTGACTTAGACCGATTTAGACCGCCTCAGACCGACTTAAACCGCCTTAGACTGCCTTAGACTGACTTAGACTGCCTTTGACTGCCTTAGACTGCCTTAGACCGACCTAGACTGCCTTAGACTACCTTAGACTGCCTTAGACTGACTTAGACCGACTTAGACCGCCTTAGAGCGACTTAGACAGACTTAGACTGACTTAGACCGACTTAGACCGCCTTAGACCGACTTAGACTGACTTAGACCGATTTAGACTACATTAGACTGCCTTAGACTGCCTTAGACTGACTCAGACTGACTTAGACTGACTTAGACCGATTTAGACCGACTTAGACCGACTTAGACTGACTTAGACTGACTTAGACTGCCTTAGACTGCCTTAGACTGACTTAGACTGACTTAGACCGATTTAGACCGCCTTAGACCGATTTAGACCGACTTAGACTGCCTAAGACTGATTTGGACTGACATAGATTGACTTAGACTGACTTAGACTGACTTAGACTGCCTTAGACTGCCTTAGACTGAGTTAGACTGCCTTTGACTGCCTTAGACTGCCTTAGACCGCCTTAGACCGCCTTAGACCGCCTTAGACCGCCTTAGACCGCCTTAGACCGCCTTAGACCGCCTTAGACTGTCTTAGACTGCCTTAGCCTGACTTAGACCGACTTAGACTGACTTAGACTGACTTAGACCAACTTAGACCACCTTAGACCGACTTAGACTGACTTAGATTGTCTTAGACGGCCTTAGACAGCCTGAGACTGAGGTAGACCGACTTAGACCGCCTTAGACCGACTTAGACGGACTAAGACCGACTTAGACTGCCTTATACTTCTTTAGACCGCCTTAGACCGCCTTAGACCGCCTTAGACCGCCTTAGACCGACTTAGACTGTCTTAGACTGCCTTAGACTGACTTAGACCGACTTAGACTGACTTAGACTGACTTAGACCGACTTAGACCGCCTTAGACTGCCTTAGACTGACTTAGACTGCCTTTGACTGCCTTAGACTGACTTAGACTGACTTAGACCGACTTAGACCGCCTTAGAGCGACTTAGACAGATTTAGACTGACTTAGACCGACTTAGACCGCCTTAGACCGACTTAGACTGTCTTAGACTGAATTAGACCGATTTAGACTACCTTAGACTGCCTTAGACTGCCTTAGACTGACTTAGACTGACTTAGACTGCCTTAGACCGACTTAGACTGACTTAGACTGACTTAGACCGATTTAGACCGACTTAGACCGACGTAGACTGACTTAGACTGACTTAGACTGCCTTAGATTGCCTTAGACTGACTTAGACCGATTTAGACCGCCTCAGACCAACTTAAACCGCCTTAGACTGCCTTAGACTGACTTAGACTGCCTTTGACTGCCTTAGACTGCCTTAGACCGACCTGGACTGCCTTAGACTACCTTAGACTGCCTTAGACCGACTTAGACTGACTTAGACTGACATAGACTGACTTAGACCGATTTAGACCGACTTAGACCGACTTAGACTGACGTAGACTGACTTAGACTGCCTTAGACTGCCTTAGACTGACTTAGACTGACTTAGACTGACTTAGACCGATTTAGACCTCCTCAGACCGACTTAAACCGCCTTAGACTGCTTTAGACTGACTTAGACTGCCTTTGACTGCCTTAGACTGCCTTAGACCGACCTAGACTGCCTTAGACTACCTTAGACTGACTTAGACTGACTTAGACCGACTTAGACCGCCTTAGAGCGACTTAGACAGACTTAGACTGACTTAGACCGACTTAGACCGCCTTAGACCGACTTAGACTGACTTAGACCGATTTAGACTACATTAGACTGCCTTAGACTGCCTTAGACTGACTCAGACTGACTTAGACTGACTTAGACCGATTTAGACCGACTTAGACCGACTTAGACTGACTTAGACTGACTTAGACTGACTTAGACTGACTTAGACTGCCTTAGACTGCCTTAGACTGACTTAGACTGACTTAGACCGATTTAGACCGCCTTAGACCGATTTAGACCGACTTAGACTGCCTAAGACTGATTTGGACTGACATAGATTGACTTAGACTGACTTAGACTGACTTAGACTGCCTTAGACTGCCTTAGACTGAGTTAGACTGCCTTTGACTGCCTTAGACTGCCTTAGACCGCCTTAGACCGCCTTAGACCGCCTTAGACCGCCTTAGACTGTCTTAGACTGCCTTAGCCTGACTTAGACCGACTTAGACTGACTTAGACTGACTTAGACCAACTTAGACCACCTTAGACCGACTTAGACTGACTTAGATTGTCTTAGACGGCCTTAGACAGCCTGAGACTGACTTAGACCGATTTAGACCTCCTCAGACCGACTTAAACCGCCTTAGACTGCTTTAGACTGACTTAGACTGCCTTTGACTGCCTTAGACTGCCTTAGACCGACCTAGACTGCCTTAGACTACCTTAGACTGACTTAGACTGACTTAGACCGACTTAGACCGCCTTAGAGCGACTTAGACAGACTTAGACTGACTTAGACCGACTTAGACCGCCTTAGACCGACTTAGACTGACTTAGACCGATTTAGACTACATTAGACTGCCTTAGACTGCCTTAGACTGACTCAGACTGACTTAGACTGACTTAGACCGATTTAGACCGACTTAGACCGACTTAGACTGACTTAGACTGACTTAGACTGCCTTAGACTGCCTTAGACTGACTTAGACTCACTTAGACTGACTTAGACTTACTAAGACTGCTTTAGACTGACTTAGACTGAATTAGACTGACTTGGAATGACTTAGGCTGCTTTAGACTGCATTAGACTACCTTAGATTTGGCCTACACAAAAGTGTTCCAGTGGAACTGGGAGAGTAAAGCTTTATACATGTACTTGTGACTTCTTGATAAAAAGTTTAAAAAAAGTCATGAGAGTATCAATGCAAACGAACAGTGAATGGGTAGTTTTTCACTTTTTAATTTATGTGGAAATAGGTAAGTTTATATTTGCGTGTAGATATTTTGATTTTATGTTGTATAAGATATATTACTAAAATAATTACCAATTGTTGGACCAGGTGAGCAAAATATTATAATTTGTCAGTATCGTAATTAAAGTAAATATTGTAGTAAATATCGTAGTAATTAATCGTAGTAATTATCGTAAAATTAAACATAGTAATATCGTAATTGTCGTAGTAATTAATTGTAGTAATTATCGTAATAATTATTGTAGTTATAAAATATTTAATGTGTCTTTATAAGCAGATTGCTTGATTTACAAGTTCAAAAGCTATTCAACTTTTCTATTCCAGTTTTTTAACTTTAGCACAAATACTGAAATGCAAATCAAGCCATTATTCGATATTTCAACATACACTTTCACTAAAACTGCTTGCATTTATTACAGTACATGTAGATGTACTGCATCTCGTGATTAAAGTAATTTTAAAGCAATACACAGTCAATGCAAGACTTATACAAGACTGACAAAAACAGTTTATATTTAAAATTGTCAAAACACTACAACTGTAATTAACAACAAATTATTTACAAAATTATACAGACAAATGTTTATTGAGCATTAATGTAAGATCTAAAGTACTTTGAGATCTTAACAATAAGCCGACTACAACTACCAGAATGCTTTGCTGGTGCGCTCAATTTATCAGCACTAGGATGCTAGCAAAGCATTCTGGTAGTTGTAGTCAACCCAACGCTATTTTACGTCCTCGTGCAAATGGCTTATTCAACAGAATTAACACGTAATCTAATGGTGTAGAAAATCCACCTCTAGTCCAGTTTGCTTAATTAAGCAAAATATTACATATATGAGGTAAAACAAAGCATTCTTGCCACGAAATGTAGCGAGACATGATTAATTAATAGAATACAAACAGAAAAGTCAGCCTAAGGCAGTCTAAGGCAGTCTAAGTCGGTCTAAGGCAGTCTAAGTCGGTCTAAGTCGATCTAAGGCAGTCTAAGGCGGTCTAAGTCAGTCTAAGGCAGTCTAAGGCAGTCTAAGGTGGTCTAAGGCAGTCTAAGGCAGTCTAAGGCGGTCTAAGTCAGTCTAAGGCGGTCTAAGTCAGTCTAAGGCAGTCTAAGGCGGTCTAAGGCAGTCTAAGTCAGTCTAAGTCAGTCTAAGGCAGTCTAAGTCGGTTTAAGTCGGTCTAAGGCAGTCTAAGTCAGTCTAAGGCAGTCTAAGTCGGTCTAAGTCGGTCTAAGGCAGTCTAAGCCAGTCTAAGTCGGTCTAAGGCAGTCTAAGGGAGTCTAAGTCAGTCTAAGTCGGTCTAAGGCAGTCTAAGGCGGTCTAAGTCGGTCTAAATCAGTCTAAGGCGGTCTAAGGCAGTCTAAGTCGGTCTATGTCGGTCTAAGGCAGTCTAAGGCGGTCTAAGTCAGTCTAAGGCAGTCTAAGGCGGTCTAAGGCAGTCTAAGTCAGTCTAAGTCAGTCTAAGGCAGTCTAAGTCGGTCTAAGTCGGTCTAAGGCAGTCTAAGTCAGTCTAAGGCAGTCTAAGTCGGTCTAAGTCGGTCTAAGGCAGTCTAAGCCAGTCTAAGTCGGTCTAAGGCAGTCTAAGTCAGTCTAAGTAAGTCTAAGTCGGTCTAAGTCGGTCTAAGTCAGTCTAAGTCAGTCTAAGGCAGTCTAAGTCAGTCTAAGTCAGTCTAAGTCGGTCTAAGGCAGTCTAAGTCGGTCTAAGTCAGTCTAAGTCAGTCTAAGTCGGTCTAAGGCAGCCTAAGTCAGTCTAAGGCAGTCTAAGTCAGTGTAAGGCAGTCTAAGTCGGTCTAAGGAGGCCTAAGTCGGTCTAAGGCAGTCTAAGGAGGACTAAGGCAGTCTAAGGCAGTCTAAGTCGGTCTAAGGCAGTCTAAGGAGGACTAAGGCTAGTTAAGTATGCTTCTCTTCCCAAAAACTCCTCTATTTCGGTTGCTCATATATGGAGAAAGGGCCAGAAAATGGAAGTTGTCTCAGTTGCTCGTCTATGTTATGGATATTTATTGGCCGCTGACCAAACAGATTTTGTGCTCACTTTCAATCCGGCCACCGTGACGTCAGATAAAAACTACCAATAGATTAACAAGATGTCTGGCGAAAATCAATCAAACTTTTATTCACCAGCATAAAATATATACAAGTTATAAAGAACACATACAACTGGCAAGGTAGCCAAAAAAAGAAACCAACAGGCTTATTAGGATTTGGGCTCCCTTATTACATAGTTTAAACTATTAATAACAGAATGTGATAGCGACAAGAAAGATTTTAGACAAGAAAACAGAATTTTTGACAATATCAGAATCCGGTTTGTTAGAAAAAATGTTTAGTAAAAAGGCTTTTATTTAAATGGACGGCAAGTAGCAGTTGAAGCATTACGAATATCTTGGCTAAGTGTATTAAAAAACTTTGGACCCTGATAATTGACTGAAAACTGTCTAGTTTTTGTTCCACAAAAGGGTAAATAATACAAATTAGAATTCCGTGTATTGTAGTTGTGAACCTGATTCGTACGTTAGTAATGAATCATCAAAGCTTCGAGGGAGCAGATTATTTTGGCATGAGTACATAAATTTTACTAGGTGTAATAAATATTTTTTTTCAAATTTAAGAATCTTAAGCTCTTTAAAAATTGGATCCGTGTGTGCATCAAATGCTTCCTTGCTAACAATTCTAATTACAGGCTTCTGAAGTAAAACAATACGGTTGAAATTTGTTGGGTAAGGTAGAGCCCCAGACAATAGTGAAGGTATGGATAAATAAGGTAATAATACAATGTATATAAGGAAGATTTTGGGGGGCAAAAACTTGATTTGTATATAATACCTATTGATTTTGATATTCTTCTGGCATTGGCAACATGTAAAATATGAGGTTTCCAAGATATGTGTTCATCTAAAATTACACCAAGAAAAACAACCTCCTTGACCATATCTATTTTATGGTCATTTAGAGTCTTGGTTTAAAAACCATATAGTTAGATTTCTTTATATTTATTGAAAGCATATTGGCCCTAAACCACTCAGATAACTTATCCATTTCATTATTAATTATATTCATTATAAAACACGACGTCATCGGCAAATAAAATTAAAAGAATTTCTATTGAAAACTATTCGGTGAGTTTGTCGGCGATAGACCATAATTACTCGGGCTACCTCTGTGGTTGGGCCGAGTAATAAATTCGGCTCTGTGTCTTTTCTATTTTTTCTCCATCGCAAACCAACATTCTTGCGCAATCCATTTCTCTAACACGCAGTGTTATTTAGTGCGTCACTCCCATGTACATCGATCGACATCTTAATACCACTTTCATAAAGGCCAACACTTTAAATATTCCGGAAATGATTCCGAGAAAGAATTCTAAGAAAGTGGTGTATTGGAATAGAATTTCTTCTTATTTCTTTGCTTTTTTGCTTTGTCTTTGTTCATAAAAAATGAAGTCAATCTGACATGTGAGACCAAGAATTCTCGCCCATCTTCTCATATCTGACACTCCAAACTCTGACCCCACAAACACCTCCTCGCGATCGAATAAAAGAGATACAGTATTGATAAACGCGGTATCGGAAATGAACATGCGTAAGCACAAGACACGTGGGAGGAAATATTTCGAACAGGATGTCTGTTCAGTATGGTGTACAAAGTAAAATATATCTTTCTGCATAATACTGCGTCTGTAACTCTGTGACCTACAGGTAAGCGTTGTTTGTGTCTTCAAGATTCTTTAACTCATTGTAATTGTAATCGAAAGACTTCCTCGTTTGTCGTGGAATTGAACATGAATGTCATAACTATGATGACCTATTTCCTTTTTTCAAAAGCTCTCAACATGGTATTCATTTTCAAATACAAAGCTTTTGAGTCTTCCTTCTGACTGCTTCCGTACTCGAAAAACTGTGTCCAGAAAAATTCTAAAAACGAACAAGTATATATGGATATATAGATATATGAATAAAATGGGAGAAAATAATAAATTGGAAGCCCCTTCGTTAAAGCTAGACTGTTTCCGCATAGAAAACATTTGTGCATAGCGTGCCGTTTCGGTCAAAAATAGTCCAAAAAAATAAACGCGGTCAAACCCATTTAAAGTGCCTTCTGAAGCCTCTGCGGACTAAAGGCTAGTTTCCACTCAGGAAAACGTTCCGCAGGACCGGAACGGACAGGAAATTTTCTTTGTCTTGTGAGCTCTCGGTCGGAACTGCATGTCCGTTCCGGTCCTGCGGAAGATTTTCCTGAGTGGAAACTATAGCCTTTAGAGAGAGCCGATTAACGGTGATCATGGCAATAACTGCATTGGCTTGTGGCTGTTCACGTACTCCATAATCAGTATAGCGATATATCATGCATCTATGTATAAAAGCAAGTTTACGGCCATTATGATACATAATTATGTTATAAACCAAAATCGCGTCATTTTATAGGCTAGTCTGACAACCACTCAGTTGCTCCTTCCAAGTTCTATAAACTTTCATTTGCGAGAAGAACAATTTAAAGAACTAGCGAAAAGTAACATTACTCCGATAGACCACTTTCATTATAAATAAAGGCCTTTAGCTACTCTAAAAATATTCTTTTATGTGCATCTAAATCAACCTTCCCAGCCTCGTCATGAAGCAAAGATTCTTTTGAATTGCAGACACACAAACGAGACGAGAAAGGCTTATTAAGATGTACAGAATATTCAAATTAATCGCCATTATGAAAGTGATACATAATCCTACCGTGACTGCCCACTCAAGCCGGTTTTCCACTAGGCGACTTTTTTTCGCACGAAGCGACTTTTTCTTTTTGTCTTCACATTGTTTCACTTAAATTTTTTCAAAGTCCTTCTATGCAGGTTGTCTTGAGGACGCGTGTAAATTAATTCTCGACTTCAACCGAGCTAACCGATTAATGCATGTATAGTCCCGCAGAGTCGAAACAAAACCCGCTAAACCCCCTCGAAACAAACCAATCTGGTAAACAAACCCGCCTCGAAACATTAAACCGGTCCCCTACTAATAAACTAGTCTCGTATTGTAAACAAACCCGCCTCGATACAAAACCACGAGTCGCGTAATCAAACCAGTCTGGAAACAAATATATTTCGAAACCAATTACGGTAATTAGTCTCCAAAGAAACCCGTCAGGGCTCAGCAAAACAAACCCATCCCGGCTGATCTCGAACATCAATGCCGACAAGTTCGGTGCTCTACCGAACAGTCTGACTTTGGCCAAAGCATTAAGTGTGATCAAAGTAAAATAGTCTGGTATTAGATAAAAAAAAACACAGGAAGGGTAGCTATTCGGAACCATTTAACATCAACAGCGACATATCAGATAAGGCTGCGTCGTGACTCCAACGCTTTTTGGAATCTTCTTTTCCCTGTGTCTGAAACACACATATTGGTTATGTATCTAATTTTACACAAAGTCAGATGGACACCTGTTCGACCTTGCACGATTCAGTGCCAAAACTAAAATGCGCGAGATACTCATCAGGGACATTCTTTTTGCCGATGACGCTGCAACTACGTACACACACACTTAGTAATAACTCCACTTCTCCTAGGCTTGACGACCAGTCTGAAGAAGACGAATGCGCTAGGTCAGGTCAGGACGTGCTAGCACGACCAGGCATCACCATTGACATTTATGAACTGAACAATATTCACCAGTGTATACCAACCAAGAATCCACCATCAGTATTAACAATCTTTCTTTGAATCCAAAAATCGATAAACACGCGCATCGGTAAAGCTGTGTCGACCCTATAATCACGTACCAAAATCATGCACGTACCAAAATACCAAAATTACCACGTCCAAGATCAAGACAACAGTTTACAATGCCTGTAATATCAGCACTTTTCTCTATGGTAATGAGTCGCCAATTTGCACTGCCTTAATTCAGTGCACTCTCGGGATTTCCTAGAGGGACAGCGTGCCAAACATGGACGTCCTCAACCGGCCCCAGCGCTAACCTACCCCAGCCATGCGCAACCTGTTCAGACTACGCAGCTGGCTCAATCACGTCTACCGGATAGAGGGTGGCAGAATTATAAAAGACCTTCTTTACAGCGAACTCTTATCCGGGAAGAGCTGGTCTGTTGGACGTCCTAAACTGCGCTACAAGAATGTTTGTAAGCGCGACATGAGAGCACGAAGCATCAACACCGAGTGTTGGGAAGAAGCCACAGACGACCGCACCAGATGGCAAGGCATTCTCCAGGACTAGCTCAGAATGAAAAACGAAAATCTCCAGAGTGTGCCCGAAGGGGAAAAAAGCACAAAGAATAGCGCGTTGTTCTACCTATACCCGAAGACTAGTGACCATGCACTGCGATTGCCACGCCCGCATCAGCGCGCATGACAAACCTCTAAGGCGCATCGCCCTTGGTCGACTAACAACCGACATGCAGAGATCTACTAATACTAGACGGAACGACAGGCGGAACATCTTTTTAACTGCATGGGGGCAGAATAAAATAGTTTAGCATTTGCCAGAACATTTTTTAACGATATGGGTAAAATAGTCTGGGGTAAAATAGTCTGGCGTTAGGCAGAGCATCGTTTAACTGCATGGGGTCAAAGTAAGCAGTCTGGCGTTGATCAGAGAGTCAAAATTAACTGTGACCAGAATAAAATAGCCAGGCGTTAAAATAGAGTAAAATAGGGAAACATGCGCGTATAGGCGCATTCCTCTTGTATACGTAATTTGTTTACCATATATCCAGTAGTGTGGGCATGTCGAGATTTGTACCGGGCCGGAAGGCAAATTATTTGGGCATGTTTATACCTAACCTCAACACATACAATCCTCAAATGAAAATGCTATATTATTTAATTATACGTAGTTTTTATACAAAACTTACCCTAGACAAATAACAACAAACAAGAATAATATCGTATTATCCCCCCCCCCCCCCCCCCCCTAAAATATCCAGAAAGGGTGTTTTGCACTCAGTCAGGACTATACAACGTGTATATTTATAATAATTTAATCAATTCTTTCAAAATATTATAATCTTCGTATTAACATTCGTGCATATATATACAAGCCAATATTTATTCTACTTACACCAATTACTAACGTATAACAACGCGAAAATACCTGAAACTTTTAAATAGTTATGAAATACTTAGCCATAAATGTTTTTTTTCGTCGTCAAGTAAATACTTTCATATCTTACAGATCAAATTACGGTATATATACATTGATGAAGTCTTCAGGAGTAGACCCTCAGCACAACTAAGCTAGTGTCTGTTCATTGCCATTTGGCGAGGTTTAGTTGTCTTCATTATAAGATTGTACAGCTTCGGGCTAAACGGTGAAATTTCTTCGCTTTATTTTTCTTGACATGTTCGATTAAGCCAGGTTTCAATAACCTCACAGTCTCGTTAAAAACTTCGCGTACATTTTGGTTGCTTTTTGCTGACGTTTCCAAATACTTGTAGTGCAAGAGAGGATATTGTGATTGTTGTTTCTCCAAGTAACTTGTGACCTCCAGGGATGATACAGTTCTATCTTGTACGTCTGTTTTATTGGCCACAATCAAAATCCTAGCATCAGGTCGATTCTTAAGTACATCCAAAGTGTCCTTTTTAAAATGTTCAAAAGATTGTCGGTCGTCCACGGCCAGGACAAGAATAAACGCCGAACTTTCGTTTATTGAGAGTTCTTTCATGGCTGGAAAATCGTGCGTTCCAGCGGTATCAACAATAGTAAGATTAAAAAGTCGGTTGTTTAACTGTAAGAAGTAGCGATAGACGTCTTCAACAGTTGGCACATATGTACTGCTAAAATCTTCATTTACAAACCGTCTGACTAGTGAAGATTTTCCAACCGCTCCAGATCCAAACATCACTAGTTTATAGTTGTCAATTTTTCCATATGCAATTTCTTGTTTCTTTCCCATGATTTCTAAGCAAGAATAACCAGACTGCTGTATGCTGTGTACGTGGGCTGTTGAGAATACTTTGACGGTCTGGAACGTTTCTGGTTTATATACTTATGATTGTATATATATAAATAGTATACCCCCTAGTAGCGTAACTGATACAACTTCCTTCCGAAATGATGGAATGGTTTCGAATAGTTCAAACGCCCATTTCCGGCTTACTACAAGATCACTGAAACACTTGCTACTTTTACTGACCACACACTTGACACGTGTCAAGGCCTGCCTGAACATCGTCCAAAACTTCGTCAATTAAATTAAATTCCTTGACGGTGTATTTCGACATACTCCATAAAGTTCTCACATATTCTCTCATTTACCTTTTCAATATTGTATTCTAACAATTAGTTTTAATATAACTTATAATATCCATTCAATAAATGTACAGCTAATCCTTCATAAGGAACAATTCAACATTAACAACTCGTTTATAATATAAATCAACGGTACGTTTTGTTGTATACTATATACTTAACGGATTAACATCGTGGCTGGCTAGACACGTCTTTCAGAAAGAAAGTGAGATCAGCTTCCTCAAGATCCAACCCCAAGAACGTTGTAACAATGTTAGAGCACCTAACGAAAATAAGTTTAAAAAAACAACAACAAGAATTTTAATACACCACTGGAATGGGGTTAAGGTTTTATTTTGGTCAACCTTTAATCTCGTTCACCCAGCCCTGCTTAGAGCTTCACCGAATGGATCTCGACTCTAGAAAGCAGGAAATTATCCTAATGAACTAGTTCCGTTTTTTGTCTGGCATTCCTTATTTTCCGAATCATAAAACGAGTTTTAAACAATCTAATTTTGCAATTCTTCTTTAAAAAGTGACTAAATTTCCGTCAACCAATCTCATCGACCCACTTGAGTCAAAAAGGCAAAAGTAATTTGCGAATCATAAGTAGAAATGGTTCCGCATCAGAACAATTAATTGGATACGCTAGTATATGACATCGTGTAAAACCAGTTCAAAATTCGTCAACTCAACACTCAAATTCTTCCAAGCTGATGCAACTATCAGTTCTTAATTATTTTACTCTGGCTAACGTCATATTCGACAAGGTGATAACCTTATAGTTAATGAAAGTAGCGTGCTGCGTAGGCAGTGTAGGAACAACAATCGAAATACAGTATAGTAAGGTTACATATACTGCCGAAACAGAGAACGTAGGAGTCTAACGTTTCGATCGAAGGCACTTCGTCAGAGAGAAACGTAAAGAGTGTAAACAAACAACGAGCTTATATACGAAAGGTAATCATGTGACCAAAAATAAGCCAATCAGATAAAAATGACAACCTTATAGTTAACCCGTTACTGATTACGTCACACTGTAAATTTGGGAGTGTCAGTCCAACATAAAAAATGGTGTAAATCGTTGCAGCTGTGGAGACACCAAAAGAGTTATATTTACACCAAGAATGGTGTAAAGGCTAACACAACAAGAACAGTGTAAAATTACACAAAAAGTTTTATTTACACATTAGTGTAAAAATGCTTTCAGCTGTGGGGACACCAACTCAGTGTAAATTTACACTGTAAGTGTAAAATCACACCGGAAGTGTACACCATATTGCTTTCCATAACCATAGCCTGCAGGTGTTCATTTAGGGGGGAGGGCAGAGGTTGCAGGTGTTGAGGGTGCATTCAGGCTACATACTCTTCGATCCAATACCCGGTTGTTAAATTGTTATTATTATAATACCATGATCGCCTTGGATTCTTTTGTTCTCCGAGGGAATGTAAACCTCGTATTTCCCTCATCGCTCATGCAAGAGGGAAATTTATCCTTTGTCTTCTAATTTTCCCGTGCATGTTGATGAGGGAAAATTAGAAGACAAAGAAATCCTTTGTCTTCTTCTAAATTTCCCGCTTGCATATATTTTCCCTCATCAACATGCACGGGAAAATTAGATGCAACTTCTCTGATCAACCGTGTAAATTTCCTTTCGGTAAGATTCTCAAAGTTTTCCTTGGCGATCATAATATTACAAACTAATAACATGACTTTTCGGGAAATTAGCGATTAAATTTCCCCTTTGCCTCGGGAAGATTTGTAAAAGTCTTTCACAAATCTTCCCTCGGCGGCGGGGAAATTTAATCGCTAATTTCCCTCAAGTCATGTTATTACTTATAATAATAATTATTCTTCTTCTTTATTTATGGAGGATAAGTTTTTCAGCAGAGCTGGTGGGGTCCTCCATTTAAAGCTAAGACCTATAGGTGTTGATTTTTAAATACAATAATACAATCACTTGTTTATTTAATATGAAGTTGAACTCAGTATGACTACGCCAAGTCCCCAGACCGATGAGTCTGTGACTGGTCGGCGACTACTGTAAGTTGCCGACTCTTAGGATTATATGTAAACCAGGCATAATAAATAATTATATATTTTAACATGTTCTGTGTGTATTAATTTATACTGTATATGCAAAGTTAGATTTATTAGAATCTATTAAATTTGCAATGAAATATTACAAAAATATTGCAATTGATGTTTTCATATATGTCAGGGATATATGTATGGGACCTTAAAAACATTTTCCATTAAACGCAAAACCATGCTGGAAAGTTCGGCTAAACGCTTCCTGGTGTTGATTTACACCAAAACAGTGTAAAATATTGACTCTGTTGTGTTACACTAAACATATGTCTCTCTACACTTATCATCCAGGTGTAAACTTAGACTACCACTTTATAGTGTAAATTTACACGGTCATAGTGTTAAATGAGTTATGTCCTGATTTACACCAAACAAGTGTTGTGGCTACACGTGTCAAGTGCACAGACACACATAATGGGTGTATTAAAATTAACACTGAAAGAGTGTAAGTTGTCATTTTACACCAACTTGGTGTAATTTAACACCTATCAAGTGTTGGCTGAACACTGATTTACAGTATAGCCGACTGAGCCGGTCAAAAACTGCACATTAACTTTAATATTTTACTCAGTCTAATACCACATGATTTTACAGTACTTGTCATATATAGTAGTATAGAAAATACCATCAGAAAACCTAGGAAGCAGTGCAGACCCATCTACGTCATATTCCATACTATTCTCAAGCTGGTCTATATGATTTGCTGGAAAATGTTACAAAATGTGCTTCCGACCCCCTGTGAATGAATGTGATTTGTCAGGATGACAATCTTCGAAAGGAAATTAAAATTTACAACGTATAGACTCACTTTAGAAATGACCATTGTCTGCATGAAGGTCAGCCAAGCAGTATATAGTAAGATAAAGTGAGGGAAGTACAACCATGCATGCAGTCGCAGCTCTGCAGATGATTAGAATCACACTGTGGATAATAAAGCTCACATAAAATAAATTTGCATCGAACTGATTTGGTTTGGTTTAATACATGCAAACAAATCCTAAAGTTCATTCCTTAACCCTTTAACAGGCAAGTTTCTGCGAGAGGTATACCCAGTTGACAAGTAAAACCGTCTGGCGTTAGCCAGAGTAAAATATATAAGTGGGGACAAAAATGTCCGATAGCCTGTTAAAGGAGATATTATTACCCTTTTTCTTTTGTTCGTGTTCAATAGATTTCTGATTAGTTCCATTAAGTAAATTACACAAAATTATCTCTGATTGCCTTTCCAATATTATTGTACATCTTCAAACAAAAAGATGTTTATACACAAAACAATTATGTCCCAGATAATTAAAACAATGCTAGTATTTAACTTAACTAATTAAGTTTGTCTCGCAACCCCAGCAGTGTAAACTATTAGCGAGGAATGTACAAAAATCGATGTCCTGAAGTGCAGCAGTTTGATGGGGGCCTTTGATGGTTAATTTAATTATATAAAGAATGCTAGAAATTGAAATATTATATCATGCAAAACTGACGACAGTAGAATCCTTTAATTTGTGACCGGCCCCCGCACCGCCTTGCACAAATATTTGGCAATCGGATTTGTTTTTAATTAGATTTTCTGATCTTTAATATAAAAATGCGGTAATCTAGTCCAGAATTTTCGACAGTTTATACATCCTCTTAAAAAATAGAAAACTTAGTAAATAAGAAAAGCTTAAAAAAGAGTCTATTTTTATCAAGACAGACTAGCTCGTATTAGAGATATTTCCCATGCAGAAGCAAATATAATCGTCTGACGTTAGCCAGAATACAAACTATTAAATACCACGGACAGGAAAAGGTTAAGAAGTAGCAAAGGGAATTTTTTAAGAGCAATGACTTTTTTAAGAGCTCAATGACGTAATTAAGCGCCTGTAAGCCTAGACAAGCCGATAGTATCGCAGTCATCGTCAGTAGGTTTGTCTTGTTGCGTATAAGCACGTCAAAGGTTGCCTAAACTCTACTATCATATATGTAAAGAATACGATTCGAAAAGGACGGGCAGTTTTAAAAACGCTTCAGTCTTTTCCGCATTTTGAAGTGATTTAAAAGTGCAAATGCAGCGAAAAATAAGTTCGGGAGAGACTCTTATTTCAAAGAACTTTTGAAGTTATAAAGATTGACGTTTGCAGCTCTTAGCCTCTTCCATATCTCACTTCGTTCTTTAGATATTGAGATTTGCGTGATATGCAAATAACAATAACCATCGCTGAGACGTCACCATAGTCAATCGAGATATGGTCTGGAAACTCGGCAAACTTCAAAGCGCGTATAATGAGCTGTGATTTTATGTTGAACCGTACCTTACACCGTGCACAACGTTTGTTTTAGGTTTATTAATATTTAAATAGCACGGTTGAGTGATTGAACTGAAACGTTGCTATTGGACAATTCGTTCATTATACTAAAATACAATGTGTTCAGTGACCGTGCACCGTGCACAAAAATGCATAAAGGCGAACAAAAAGATAGAGCAAAGACTTTAGCTAAGTTTCCAGACCATATCTCGATTGACTATGACGTCACACTGTATATAATGACTTGTTGGAAAATCGTGTCTATTCTTGCAATATTTCAAGTAAATCACTTGAAACTTTTCATGTATAGTGTCCTGCGATACACAGGAGCACATACAAAGTTAAACGTGATTTCGTTAAATAATCTTAAATTGATATTCAAGATTTTCCAACAAGTCATTATGCAGTGTGACGTCTAAGTGATGTTATTTACATATAAAACAAATAACGAAGTGAGATATGGAAGAGCTGCAAACGTCCATCATTATAACTTCAAAAGTTCTTTTAAATAAGAGTCTCTCCCGAACTTATTTTTCGCTGAATAAGCCCTTTCACCCTTTCATGCGTATATCGTTGTTGTCGAACAACTTTCTCTTGACTCTGTCTAAAGCCGGTTTTCCAGCCGAAAGTCGCTTCGCGCGATTTTTTTTCGCGCGAAGCGACTTTCTTTTGTTCAAATTCAATAGATTTCTGATTGGTTCCAGCTCAGAGCTCATGAGACAAAAGAAAAAGTCGCTTCGCGCGAAAAAAAGTCGCCTAGTGGAAAACCGGCTTAACGCCAGACGATTTTACTCGTCAAGGGGAGAAGTCTTGGAGAGCCATGCGTGAAAGGGTTAATCACACTCTTCCTTGAAAGATCATTTAGCGTGGGTACATGTTGATTACTTGCATACAGAGGGGGCGCTCGTTTGCATTAAGAGTGGGCACGACTATAGAGAATTTTCCGCTCATCCCAACCCAAGGTCGTCATCCATCATCATGCATGGTGGTCTAACTAAACTTTCCGAAAGTTTACCTCAGTGAAAAAAATCGCGTGGTCTGTAAATCCAGTAAACCTAACTTCCGTTGCTTACGATGAGCATTATTTTCGAGATAACCAAACCCTAACTACATGAATAATAATAGTATAATATTTTTCCATAGTCAAAGACTAGCTTAGAGATACACGCAATAAGCTAGAATGAAGCTCCGCACTATAAAACCTTTTTTTGTAGTGAAAAAGTGATACTTCCTACGCCATCTTGATTATTGAACCACTTATTAAATTGGTAAACTTGATAAACTTTAAACAAAACGAATTCCCCCCGAGATACCGTACTTATATAAGTGCATATATGCGTCAGAATTTTTGCCAGAATAAATAATGCAAAATATTGATTTTTATAAGTAATATTTTATATTTGACATGAAAAATTATAAACGGAAGACAAAATATTCGTTGTTTGTTTGCTCGCAGCCTGGCCTTTAACCACTGTCTAGAAAGCATGCCACAACAAGTACACTGTAACGACTAGTTTAACCCATTTCTGTATGCCTAGATCAGTTATGCATGTAATCTTGGTTTGACCATGTTGGAGGAACTTTAACAAAAGAATCTCATAACATGGCCGCCGTATCTTTGTCTTGTAAATCTCAAGGGATTGACTGCAAACATGTTTTCAGTACACCTTTAGCACATTTGACATTCAGAGTGCAGAGCTCATCCGTATTTCGCCCCCTGAACAAATCCACAGTTAGCTTTATAATTATAGCTTAGTGATTTTTCGCCCCCACGAGAAATAAAATCGATTTCACTCCAAAAGTGAACGAATTCTACCTGCCGTAAGCTTTTTAATATATATCAAGTGACTTACGGATGTTAAGGAGAGTGCCGTACGAAGAGCAGCAAGCTATCTTTATTTCAGCCGTCAATCTAGCTAGGAAACCTGGTTGAGGTTCTTTTAGCAATGTATTTGTTCGTCATCATGTGTTCTATTTTTCCTCCTAGAACTAGGATTAGCGCGGTCGTCTTCCATATATAAGGAATACTGTACGTATACGGTATACCCTTATCACTGATTCTAATGTGTTCCAAAAGTATCAGAACACGTTTTATAAAATAACATGTATACTACGCAAGCCCTGATTGGTCAATTGCCATGTTTGGATCAGAGTATCCCAACACGGAAAATTCCCGCCAAAACGATTTTTTGAAAATGTCGGACAGTATATCATGTTCACTTGTGATTATTTTAGAAAAGAAATACCAAATGGTTTTTTCCGTGTTTGGAGACTCTTATCCAAACACTTGGGGAATTGATCGACTTTCGAAAAGCTAAAAACACTCGCCTACGTACGGCTCGTGTTTTGTTACGCTTTTCTCCAGTCTCGCAATTTCCCACGTGTTTGGATCAGAGTATCCAAACACGGAAAACCATTTGGTATTTCTTTAATATAGTAAGGTTTGATATACTGCTGCATGAAACAGAGAACGTAGGGCCTTCGCTCGAAACGTTAGACTCCTGTTTCGGCAGTATATCAAACCTTACTATATATATTTATATTGTTGTTTCAACACTGCCCACGCAGCACACTACTTTTACTTCACTGTTTTGATTGTCACAACACGTAGTTTATCAATCGAGTGAAATGTCAAATATTCTTCTCTGTTAAAGTTTTTACCTTTTTAATTCATTATTGTTTTCTGTATTGTCTTTTCTTCTCACTGGTTTGTTATTTCTGATTAGCTCCAAAACCTTAAACAAAATGAAATACTTACATTTTTTTCTCACCTTAATTGGCGAGTTTGGCGTACAATCCACAACAGGTGTCAAGAGTTATTCCTTAGTAAGGTTTCACTGTATATAATAAGTAAATATATATTATATAGCTAGAGTTTCACTGGATGCAACGATGACTGTCATTGGTTGGTTTGTGGTCACATGACCTTAGCTAAATTTCAATGTCTACCGGGCGGGCAATAATTGAGAACTTATCGGTCAATAAGTTTTCAATTGTTGCCCGCTAGAACTTTGAACTCTTCACGGCATCCTATAAACAAAAGCTTGTTTGGTACGAAAAAAAGAATATTTATAGGTCTTCAAAGCATGTGACTGTGAAGATTAACTGGAGAAATGTATTGCTATTCTTTTGTTCTGAGACTTACAGTATATTTGTTTGGTTGAAGTGAAATTACGAAGCCAGGCGAAATGTTTTGGTAAGTCTTAGCGTTTGTCTTTTGTGCACTTTCCCTTGATAAACGTCGAAATTATTCAGCGAAACTCAAGCTATACAGGGTGTATCAAAAAAAAGGCTACCCTTAGAAAATATAATTAACATTCTTTTCAAATAACCTATTGTATATTGACAGCCCTGGACACCTCTGAAGTCACGGATGCGTAAAAACAAATAGTTTTATACACCTGGGAAATTAAGATAACTTGAAGTGTATGCTCCTTCATACGTTTAGAAGTTATCGTAATTTCCCAGGTGTATACGACCATTTGTTTTTTACGCATCCGTGACTTCAGAGGTGTCCAGGGCTGTCAATATACAATAGGTTATTTGAAAAGAATGTTAATTATATTTTCTAAGGGTAGCCTTTTTTTTGATACACCCTGTATAACAAAACACTTAATGTCTGCTCCCTCGGGAAACAGTTAATTTTGTTTTCCCTCGAGTCATCGAGACTTGGGACTATCAAGACTCTCGGGAAAACAAAACTAACTGTTTCCCTAAGTGTATAATATTATAACATAACTAAGGTTGAATACACAATGGAGAACACCGTATTGTACAATATTACTTCCAACCGTAGTACCCATGCAGACGTTTGGTGGACGTTCTATCAAACGTCTGTTAAGTATAACATTGTGTAACAACTTGTGTTACTTCTATATGTAGATAGTCACGAACCAATTAAAATAATTACATTACAAACCTCTTGTCCACGTTTAACCAGATCACTTGAGATTCCCGCCAAACCAGCAATGTGACAAGCATAACTGGTGTTAGTGTAGCCATCTATTAGTTGATACAAGAAAACCAACTCATCGCCATTTTGCATTGTCTCCATGGTCTAAAAAACACACAGAACAAATTAAACGGGTACACAGTAAGAGGACTGATATTATTAGCCGTTTGTTTTCTTGTTTCTAACCTAAGTAACCTCACAGAAAGGGGAAAAAACCGGCAGCTGTTGGCTGAATTCTGAATTGAAAAGGACGCAGATCAACGGCCGGGCTGAGTCAAAGGCACATCACAGGCACGCTTGGGACTCCGGCACCATACGACACTTGTCAAACCACGGAGATCAGCTATAGTAAGATCTAGAGTTGATTTTACGGAGGGATCGGAAAATCTGGCAAAAACCCTCAAAGCACAGAAGAGATCAACTACACCTCTTGATACTCTCAAGCTGGAGAACGGGGTCATTCCCAGACAGTCACCCATTCAACTACTAACGGTAAATATGTTTATGGGGTTTTATGCATGCGGTTTAAATTTGCTTATTATTTAAATTTGCTTACCTGAAAACTTATTTAAATTTGCTTACCTGAAAACTTAACAACGGAGTAAGAGGCAGAAGTTTCTGTTGGATAATACTGTGAAAATGAGTGGATACCAATACTTTAGGACAACGAGTTGCTGCTGATAACCAATGCTTCAGACATGCTGTCAACAAGGACAAACCATCAACCTGTACACGCATATAAGTAATAGTTGTTAATTATCACCACTGATATAAAAAAGATTATAAAATTTGAAAACAAAAAAACACACCGGCACAACACAGGCGTTGAAATTATCTAATTTATTACAGTGATAAAATTAAATACAGTTTTATAGCTGCATGGTATCCAATAAAAAAGTAATTCCGTTGTAACAAAACTGATGGTTCGTGTAAAACCAGAGGTTTTAGAAGTATAGAAACATACACAACCTACCGTTGCTGTCCCTTTTCCAAATTCATCAATTATTATCAGAGATCTCTCGCGGGCAAACTGAACTGCACTAGCCACCTGAATAGTAAAGTAAAAAAAAATAGTCAGCTTGTTTTGTGAGTTCGGATCGTGCTGGACGTACCGTATCCTCCAACTTTGGTATAAATCAACTATAGTGGACTATTACAAATCTTGTATTCTGATTGAGTGAACTACTTACTGTCTATTGGTGATAGCCTACTATAGCAAATGAGAATCGATTTGTAAATGCAAAACAATGACAGAAAATTCAAGGTTTCAGTTTGTTTCTTTAAAATAATATTTTGTCCGACTAGTTGGTTTATACTAAATTCTCAACTCGGCTGCGGGATCGTTGTCTAATTATTAAACAACTGTTAGGCTACGTTTACACGGTATACCGGACGAATTCGAGACCGGTCTAGAATTCGTCCTATTTCGCCGTGTAAACAGGCGGAACCGGAACCGTGTATACGCGGTCTTAGGTTAAACACTTAATTCTAGTGGCCAATAAAGTTCAAGCTTTATAGGCAACGGATTTTTTTTAAATTGCACCAACCTACAATCATGGCCAAAAGCATCCAGAACATGGACAACACATGGCATTGCGTTTCCTTATTGTTCTCTCAACTCCTTATTTAATTATAAATAATTCATTTTCAGTGTATCACCCCCGTTAATCCAACCAAAAGCCCCTACAATCATAAATGTCACTTTATTCACTGAATTGCCAACAATTCCGAATCTTGTTTGTGAATGTTTCTCCAAACGATCCAAGGTTGTCCCGGCTATGATTTTTAAAGGAGAACTAGTACTCAGTCAAAAAATATATTACATTTGAATGAAAGGCATTGAAATGTTATGTTTGGAAATTTTAATAGTTTTACCATATCTACTCTCGTATGACGTTATAATTCTTGAATATATTTTTATTTAAACATATTTTGGAATACAAACATTTTCTCCAAGATCCAAAGCTCATCTAGGGAGATTACGTCAAAATACAATATTACAAAATAAGTCACGTCACTAAAGGGAAAGACCAAAGTTCGTTTGATATAATAAAAAAATTATTTAGCTGATGACATTAAATTATACTGTAAAAAAGACACATAGAAAGTAAAATGGTTGAAAAATGGTCAGAGATTACTGATATAGTCCTCGAATTTCAAAATTGAAAAGAAAAATTTCGCTGTGCATCTAAGTCGACCCGCTATTCAAACTCAAAATGGTAGTATATCATAATTATTCAAGAATGTAACGTCATTTCTTGAGTACGAGAACAGATATCTTAAAATTATTAGCATTTCGGAACATAATACTTATTGAAATGACTTTCATTTAAAAGTTATATATTTTTTGACTAAATTTTTTTAAACGTTCCAATCTCTGATCGTTTATCTTATAATTTAACACGTTACCTGATTTAAATCAATCATAAAAGTTGACAATCCCACAGACACTGTCTCCCGAGTATGAATTCTTGTAAATATCCTGTCCGTTATGCCAATTGTTGCTGACTCAGCAGGAACATAACTTCCAATATGAGCTAGATATACTATTAAGCCAACCTAGGTTAGAGAAAAATGTATTAATAGCGGCGCCGCCAATGTTTAAAGTAAATAAAGAATGATAGAGCAAAATGCCTTTTGGTACTTCCTTTCTTAACCATAAAAGAAATTTAAAAAAAAAAAAATTTTAGATTTACTTCCACATCAAGCAACCCTGACATTAGCAGTGTGCAAAATTTCCCCTAGTCCCTTCATAATTTTATGCAGGGCCGCCGAGAGGGGGGTGGGGGCTAGGGGGAAAGGTGTCCCAGGCCCCCAACTTGGGCCCCCTAAATTTTCAACATGTCCTCCTACCTAGAATTACCAATAATCAGTAAGTGTGAAACGGCCTTGAATTACCAATAATTGGTAATTCTCTGTCCCACATGCGGGATGTTAAACTAAATTGCATATAACTAAAGAACCAGTAGGGGTGTTGTGGTCGGGGTCTGAGAGGTCGGACTTTTTTCCCGGAGGGTTGTGGTTAGGTTTAGGGCTACCGGGGGGTTGTGGATTAGGGTTAGGGTTGCTTTGCTGGGGGGTTGTGGTTAGGTTTAGGGTAAGGTTTAGAGGTTAGGGTTAGGGTGTGGGGTTTGGGAATTAGTTTTTAAAATTAACGATTATTGGTAATTCTAGGCATTTCGCACTTACTGATTATTGGTAATTCTAGGTAGGGGGATATGCTGAAATTTTTGAGATTTGAGTTTCTGATGTAAGAAAACATGAGGCCCACTAGATGGTACAGTTTTTTTCGATCAGACGCGTTTCAGTTATCATTTTCTAAAAACGTACTTTTGGCGCATTTTTCCCACCCCGACACTTTCGTTATACGCATTTTGAATCTAAACCAAATTTTTCGGAATGCACATGCATAAAATCAGGGCCGTCAAGAGAAATTGTGGGGCCCAGGGCAAATTATCGATTTGGGGCCCCTGATGACGTCACATGGGTCGATTTAGGACTGACAACGTCACACGTCATAGGGTCGTGTCCATGTGTTCTCAATTGGTCCCCTGGGTTGGCTAAAAATGAAATTAGTGTTACTGATCTTTACGCTTTATATCTAAATGTTTAATTTTATTATTGAAAAGTTTGCCAAGTAAAAACAGACTATAGTAATCAAGATTTTGAAGCTTGGCATGGCGATGTATGTTAATGTAATAAAACAAAATGTTTGCGGTTATACACACCATGTTTATTAATTATTATTTGGTTAATAAACATGGTGTATAACCGCAAACATTATATTTAATTACATTAAACTATATAATAATTTGAGAAAGTAGGATTGTGAGCCCAATACCCATGTTGAACATGCGTGGAACCATAAGTTCGTTAATGTCAGGCTGGTCAAAATTGACGATATGACGTCATAATTGAAAAAAAACCCAACCCAACCAACCCCGATGTTCATCAGAATTGAGCCTTTATTCAAACTCTGAATAGCGACATAAAATACGAGAATGATAAGGTCATTTCTCGAGTACGAGAGCAGATATCGTAAAACTACTAATATCTCCAAACATAAAATTTGAACTGATGACTTTCGTAAATTATTTTTTGACTGAAGTTCCTCTTTAATTATTGCACTAATTATTAATTTCCAAAATACAATATACGACATAAATGGGTAGAGAGATCTGTGATAGTAACTTAATAATTACACTGAGAAACATTATTAAGCCCCGCACAGACGACCAAGTTTTCCTTGACAAGTTTGTCCTTGACAAGTTTTATTTGTTCGTGTGTACGACACAATTTGACAAGTTTTTCCTTGACAAGGAGCCTTGGAGCCTTGTTCAAAAGCTGGTCATGCTAGCTTTTGAACAAGGAAAATTGTTTGTGTGTATGGACGTCAAGGAAAACTTGACAAGGTATTGTGCAGTACCGACACTGCGCACTAATCTCCGAAGCTTATTACGCGATCATTGCCGTCAAGGAAAGGAAAACGAGCAATTATAACTTGTCAAGGAAAATTGTTGGGAAAAAAACTTGTTCATCGTACAAACGAACAAGGAAAGCTAACAAGGAAATTGTCAAAGAAAATTTGGTCGTCTGTGCGGGGCTTTATACTGTACCTGCTTCAGATAAACACTTTTACCACTTGCGTTTGGACCAGTGAGGATTTTCATTCGCGATTTGTCCTTTTCAATGTGAGTGTCATTGGCCACAAAAGGTGTTACGTACATTTCTTGCAATGGATGCCTTGGAATAAAAAAACGTGACTAAAATAACGGCCATGTCAGTAAGTAGTTTACTTTAGTCTTTCCTGTATAGTATCAAGTAACAACATATTATTTTTATAATTATTATATGCATGACAAAATTACTACATTCTGATTGGTTGAGAGGAGTGCAATTATTTTATTAACTGTACTGGAGTACAATTATTTTAGTAATTGTACTGCTCCTAAGGCCCGGGGAACGATGTTGACAATAAAATTCAAAATGGCGGCCAATTCTGCAATGGAAAGTTTGCATATTTCCAACGACTTGTGGTACACTATGAACTAAAAATTCCATGTAAACATTTTGAAATGAGTACGGAGAACACCCAGAGTGAAAATGTTTCTTGTCAAGTAATGAAAGAAGATGTTCTTAAAGGCATGACTGAGTGAGTACGAAGCGTACATGTCATAGTTTTGTCATGCATATAATAAATGAGTAATCATATGATTTTGCTCGTACAATTAAGGATTTACACTACTCGTGATATTTGAAAATTATGCCAAATTGCACTCGCCTAACGGCTCGTGCAATTTTGGCAAATCACTTGTAGTGTAAATTCTTAATTGTATTCGCTATCATATGATTACCTATACATATTGGCAGGCACGTCAAAATGGTCGAGGTTAAAAGGGAGGACTCAAAGGGACCCGTCTAGTCCTTTCGCGGCTTTTCCAAAATATGTTGCCAAATTTGTTTTTTCCAAATTTGTCGTCAAGCTTCAGATGAGTCTCAAGATTTTAGCAATTTTTACGATACCCTAACAACAAATCCCCTAACCCTAACCCTGGTTTATCCCTTAGCTTTTTTGAAAAACATATTTGACGACAGATTTTGGAAAAGCCGCGAAAGGACAGGACGGGTTTGAGTCATCCTTTTAGTCGAAACCCATCGGAATACCAAGTAAGAATTCAACAATCATTCATGGTACTGCATATGCATGTGCATCTTCATTGACCATAATCTATTAAAGTGCTTATATCACTTGTGGGGGTTTAACGTATTTGAATAGAGCAAAAAAGTTAGTTAATAAGTTATTTTACCGTTTTTGATTTACTTTAATTGTTTCTGACATACAAGCCTTTAAACATGCGGCTTTTCGCCAAAAATTTTCGTCGTTCATTTTAACACCTGGGGGTAACACCTTGGGGGCCTGGGACTCAGGAACAAGTCAATCCAAAACAACTACATTTCAGCTTATTGATTCACAAAAACACATATATTTGACTGAAAAATCGAAATGTCGAGCTCAACTAAGAAAACAGTCGGCTTAGGTTCCTTTCTGAGTCCCAGGCCCAAGGTGTTAAAATGAACGAGGGAAATTTTTGCGAACTGGCATGTTCAGAAGCCAATATGTCAGGAACTATTTGACTATAAATCAAAAACGGCAAAACAACTTATTAGCTGATTTTTTCTGCTCTATTTAAATACGTTAAAAGCCCACAAGTGATATAAGCACTTTAAAGGACACACACACTTTTGACACAGATCGTCAAATCCACCTGGGCCAAATCACGTCAGCAGACTTGTTTTTCTTTTTCATGCCCCAAACATCCTTCAATCACTTGAATTTTTATTGTATTTAACAAATACTTAGATTACATTTTTCGTGCGTATATGTACTGTAATAGATCACAGATGATGTCACAGCGTGTAAAGGACAAAAAGTAGGACACGAGACGAATTATTTTGAATATAATTTGATAAATGCATTTGTCTTTTCAAATTATTACAGTTTTCACAAACCTGCCTCCTTTAATGCTTAGGATATCCTCTTCAGTCAACTGTGGACACACGTAATTATACTCTTTAGCATGAACAGACAGAGCTATTAAACTAAAAATTAAACATAATAGAGCCAAAAAAACATTTAGTTTTAAAAAGGTAAACATCTTCAAACTATAACTGTGTTAGGGTGGCACAATTATTCTTTAAAGGACATTGGCAATAAAAATTAAGTTTGTTTAATTTGAAAGAACCCGTAAAATTGTTATGGAAGATCGTTTACAACTTTGTTGTATCTTTCTTCGTTTACAAGATATTCCAGTTTGTTTGATATGTAAATTAGATGATCTTTGACGTCAGGAGCAGGGTACAGTATTTTCACACCTAGCAAAATCAGTTCTTTCAAATTTCACAGACTTAATTTTTATTCCCAATGTCCTCTAAATATAACCACAAGAACTCACCAGTCTAATTCAGCGGTGTATTCCATAACTTTGATAAGCAAGTCAGTGTGTTCGAGAATAATACTTTGTAAGCGGTGCATAATTGCAGTTTCATGATCTAAAACATAAATAATTTGCAAATTAATTACAATGTAATATTGCCAAGTAGCAACTGAACAAAATTTTAATGCTGGGGCTGCCATCTGACCTGTTATTTCGCATAAAGTATCACCAAGCAAGATATCTAATTCTACAAATAAAAAAATAAAACAAAAGTTTAAAATAAAATAGAATCGTTTTTGTCAACACCTTACAGTTTTTTCACCCCATATTACATTATTTATTATACAATACCACATCAACACACTACTCCACACCACATCATACTACATCATGCCAAACCATGGCATACCATAGTAAACCAGGGTTCGAAATAGCAGTCGGCCTTGCCGGCGATTATTTGGGCCTATCTGCAGAACGTAAGTTTGCTGCTTGTGAAACAGCCGACAAAAACGTAACCCTGGTAAACCATACCATAATATACCATACCACACCATTCTCTAAAATACCATAATCACAAAACCATACACCATACCATATCACCCTACCATCCCATACCAAATAAATTATTCAAGTAATACATTAAGGGTGTTCAGATATATTTCTTTTGGCCCGTTGCTAGGGAATATTTGATTTGACAACAGAGCTTGTGGAGAGTTTACAAATTTGATCCCCATGCTAGATATCCTGCACGTAGTATATATGAATGAAGTTCTTTCGTCATACAATGACGTCATCCACCAATTTAATTATCAGTTTTGCTAAACGATAGAAGTTTCACTCAAATTAGAATTGTTATGTACGGAAAAAAGTACGCATGCGTTTCTCAATAGACCTTTCCGCATGACGTGAACGGATCACGTGATCTTTCTTTTTGACAAACCTGATTGGCTAATGTCCAAAGTTTTCGATGTCCAAAGTTTGCGAGAGCCAATCAAATCTCTCAACGCGTTATCCACGCACTTCGTGCGGAAAGGTCTAGTGAGCATAAATGCAAATATCTTTGCATTTTTGAGTGTATGGTGAGGATATGGAAAATATGTCACTGGATATTTTCTAGTAAAACACTCACATCTATATAATAAAGAGATTTATATTTTATAAGTATATTTATAAGTGAAGTATACTTCATTATAGATATTAAAAATAAAACTCTCGTTGTTTACCTCTAGTACTTGCACTCTTGTAGTGCACCGTATTGTCAGAAAAAAACTGTAGAAAAACAAGCCAGGATAGTAAGCATTTTTCATATTTCCAAGACTCTCATTGACAAGACAATATTTCATCACTATAGTAAAGACTATCGTATCTGCTTTCTGATGGATTGTACAATTTCCCCTCACCAGTGAAAGTATCTTATTGGGTAGCAGTTTCATCTTCAACTCAACTCAACTCCACTCAACTCCACTCCACCCCACCCTACCCTACTCCACTCTACTCTACTCTACTCTACTCTACTCTACTCTACTCTACTCTACTCTACTCTACTCTACTCTACTCTACTCTACTCTACTCTACTCTACTCTACTCTACTCTACTCTACTCTACTCTACTCAGTAATAAAACAAGAACTATGATACGCACGACAAACTCTAATCCTTCCATTTCGAAATCTTTTTCTTCTTTCATTTCTTCAGTTCTTGGGATGGCTAAGAGATACCCAAGCTACAATAAATTCAAAACAAATTATAAGCGATCTTTTCACTTAGCTAACCCAAGACACAGAAACCCTGTGCCCAGGAGGAGAAAGAATCAATCACACAAAGCAATCATACATGATGTGTTTGTGTTTTCGTATGTACAGTGGCAAACTGAAATTAAACGCAATTACTGAACCTAGTGTATGCCATTAAATATATTTTCTTCATATATGAAATATATAATAAACTTCACGACCCCATCAGCTCTTTGCTGCACTAATGTAAAATAACTATCGATAAAGGATTATAAAATTCAAATTCAAACTACAACGGGCAAAATTACTGAAATACCTAAAAGTTCAGTTGCTTATATGTTATATTGGCGATGTTATATGTTCTAATTTCACATGTTGAATTTTTAGAGAACTGTAATTCACATTCTTCAAATAATATAAGGCCAGGCGTGTTAGAAACTGTGGTTAGAAAATTGAATGCTTTTCTAACCTGGGGCAAGTACAGAATATTACATTCTGTTATTGAGGCATCTAATCTGCTAAGTTCTTCTTGTGCAACTTTCGTCATAAAGTCCGGTAAGCCATTGTATGTTCGCTTTTCTGAAATATAATTTTAAATTTAAAGTCACTTACTCTAAAATTTACTTCAATTCTAACCCCAACTTCTCCTCCAACTCCTACTCCACCTTCAGCTCTTACTCCACTTCTACCTCCTACTTTACTTCCACCTCCAATTATATTTCCACCTCCAACTCCATTTCCTACCCCAACTGCACTTCCACATCCCCCTCCATTTCTATCTTTACCGTCACTCCACCTCCTACGCCACGTCTATTTCCACTTCTAACTTCGTCTCCAACTCCACTTCCGCATCCTACTCCACATTCACCTCCTACTTCACTTCCACCTCCACTTCCTACTTCACTTCCACTTCCAACTCTATCTCCTACTCCACTTCCACCTTCACCTCCATCTCTACCTCCGATTCCATTTCTTACTCCACCTCCATTTCCACCTTCACCACTTACTGCACATCCATTTCCAACTCTGTCTCCACCTCCATTTCCTACTCCAACTCTATTTCCACCTCCACTTCTAAGTCTAATGCTACCTCTAACACTTACCCAACTTCCAAGTAACGCTATCTCCACATCCAACTCCACTTTCACCCTTATACTCCAATCCTACTTCCTACTCCACATCCACTTACACTTCCAACTCCACTTACACCTCATATTGCACCGTCACCTCGTACTTCAACTCCACGACCACTTTTAACTCCACCGCATACTGCACTTCTACTTCCATCTCCAACTCTATCTTCATCCCCTACTCCACCTCCACTTACACCTCCTACTCCACCTCCAGTTACACCTCCTACTGCACCTTCACCACGTACTTCAACTCCACGACTACTTCTAACTCTACTGCATACTGCACTTCTACTTCCATCTCCAACTCTATCTTCACTTCCTACTCCAGTTACACCTCCTACTGCACCTTCACCCCGTACTTCAACTCCACGACCACTTCTAACGCCACTGCATACTGCATTTCTACTTCCATCTCCAACTCTATCTTCACCTCCTACTCCACTTACACCTCCTATTGCACCTTCACCCCGTACTTCAACTCCACGACCACTTCTAACTCTACTGCATACTTCCATCTCCAACTCTATCTCCACCTCACTGTACTTACACCTCTTACTCCACTTGCACATCCTACGTTATCTTCATTTCCTATTCCACCTCCACTTTCGCTTTTAACTACACTTCCAACGACTACTCCTATTCCTACCCCCAACTCCACTCGAACTCCACCTCCATAACCAACCGCAACTCCACCTCTTACTCCAACTGCAACTCCTACTCCGACGCTAACAACCAATTTTTGATAAAATAAGTTTGGTCAAAAAGAAGTTCCGTTTTACAAATGAGAGAAGACTTTGTTTTCTCAAGAGCTTATGTAGGGTAAAACCAATGTGGACGTATTGACTGGAATAATGGCGTAATAATAAGAATGGCGTGATGAATATCGCAAAAAAAGAAATGGAAAAGAAAAATTTAAAAAGCGGAAAGAGCTATGAAAGTAAAGTAATTAAAATGTACTTTCATCAAGGGTTTCATCCACTCCAGGTTTGACTACAAATCTGCTCTGTGCAACGGAATCATCAAAATCCACCTGAGAAAAGAAAAATAATGTAAAAAATATAAATATATAATATTGAAATCACAAGTAGGAGTGTTTTTATCAGATTTAAAACCACGACGGCGCAGCCCAAGTGTTTTAGATCTGTTAAAACATGTGATGCGAGTGTTTTGAATGGCTTCAAAAACGATTCGTTAACGATTGGATGGTATGTTCATTAGTATTCTTTATATAAAAATGTATGTTCATTAGTATTCTTTATTAAAATTGTATGTTCATTAGTATTCTTTATTAAAATTGTATGTTCATTAGTATTCTTTATTAAAATTGTATGTTCATTAGTATTCTTTATTAAAATTGTATGTTCATTAGTATTCTTTATTAAAATTGTATGTTCATTAGTATTCTTTCTGACGTCAAGAAGTTTTATAGGTATAAAATCACGCCGGACATGGTACTGATTTCCTTTGTGTTTTCCTCGTGAATTATTAATGAGTTTTTGAAGAAAATTTAAATCATTATCATATATAATAATAGTGGGTTTTATTACACATTCAGTAGCAATAAAGCTATTCACATTCAATAGCAATATAGCACGAATCGTGCAAGTTATCTTAACTATATTAATAACAAAACAACTATGGCATTCGCAGTTATGTCCACTGTTATGTGTTCGCTGCTGACAACTCACGATACTTCTCTATACCTTATTTAATTAAAATTATTGCACCGACACAAAACTTACTATTTTACTGATTAGTGAAGCAATTCTATGAAGATCTTCAGAAAACTCTCGCGCGATCTACAAAGACAATTAAATCGAAAAAAATCGTCTGGCGTTAACCAGAATATACCTTAAAGACTCGTCTTCAGGCTTCAAAGTGTCAAAGAATTCTTTAAAAGTTTTATGGCGATAACATTCAAGATAAGTTTGTGGAAAAACCACGTTTAATAATGTTGGTAATGCTGGGAGAATAATTAGGAATATTATTGTAAGTAATATTTGGCACTTTACTCGATTAAACTGCATGTTGTAGGAATTTTTGGTGAAGACAATTTTCGAGTGTATATATATATATATATATATATATATATATATATATATATATATATAACCAGTTTGAGCGCTCACTGCTTGCAGTTTGAGCGCTCTGGCATGGTTTTGATGTCCCACAATTTGTGAGGCACCAAAGGTGACTGTAAATAGCAGTTACCTTCATCCTGCTCATCAGCACTACACTGATGAGGCCCGAAAGGCCGAAACGGTGCCGTATATATATATATATATATATATATATATATATATATATATATATATATGTATTATATATATATATATATGTATATATATATATACAATTTGTGAGGCACCAAAGGTGACTTAAATAGCAGTTACCTTCATCCTGCTCATCAGCACTACACTGATGAGGCCCAAAAGGCCGAAACGGTACCGTCTGTAGTTATATATATATATATATATATATATATATATATATATATATATATGTATATATATATATATATGTATATATATATATATATATATATATATATATATATATATATATATATTAATTATACATTTTAAGATCAAACCGGGACCAGTTGCTGGAATGGAAACCACGACCCTACAATACTAGTACAGTGCTAAAAAAATCGATGTTAATAATCTTTGTTTAATTATTAGAATACATCAAACGTGTATCTTTATAATCAAGTTACTCCTAAGGATTTTTCAATGTGGCCGTATCGAGGCATATCAAAGGCGTTTTAAGCAGCCGCCATACGACACAGTTCAGACCACGAATCCCTGCTAAGCCCTATAGGTGTTGATTTTACGGAGGGAGGAAAACCGGAGAACCCGGCGAATAACCCTCGTAGCACAGGAGAGACCAACTAAACTCTACTCACATGGGTCCCAAGCTCGAGAACGGGGTTGTTCCCAGACGGTCACCCATCCAAATACTAACCCCGTCTAACCGGGCTTAAAGGGATATGGCAATAAAAATTATTTTTGTCTAATTTGTAAGAACATCAAGAATAGTTATGAAGTGCGTTTACAAATTTTCATTAGATTTTTTATTTTTTAAGAAATTCGGCATTATTTGCGTACGAATACGCTCGCCATCCGCCATTTTGGATATGCATGTCTATCGTCAGATATGCATGACGTCAAAAGCAGGGTAAAATTTGTCTAAACATTTCTTAATTTCCTAGGTATTTTAATGCAAAATCTTAAGTATTTTGAGCTGATATATTTCAAATTGAAACTCTAACAATGTAAAAGAATTTTAGCTGACATTTCGCTACTGACTGCAATTTTTACAATGTTTACCCTGCTTGTGACGTCACTTAATTAGATCTAATTATGAAACAAGATGGCGGACGGCTTGTGTTTTTGTTCGCAAATATCTGAAAAAGTAAGCCAGCTAATGAAAATCTGTAAACGTACTTTCTAACTTTTCTACATATTCTTACAAATTGGACAAAAATAATTTTTATTGCCATATCCCTTTAACTATTGGTGAGACTAAGAGGCAGCTCCCTAACAGCACACGGCATCCGTGCTCCCCTGACTATGTTTCGTTAAGCCACAGCCGCCCAGATGCGTGATATGACAGGAAGCGACCAGTAAACCCGTTCTTAGGGCCTTAGGGGTTTTGCGCGGCAGCCTCAGGGCGTCTATAAGACCAGTCTCGTACACTGAACGCAGTTGCGTGATAAATTTCACGAAACCATACATTTGTGCACCGTGTAACACTGCTCCTGAAACTTGTCTTGCTTCCAAAGCGTCTTCACAAACCATTGCAGTTTCATGAAAAAGTTGCACTGTGCAACACGCAGCACCTTTAATGTAGACGAATGTACGCAGTGCGTACCTACTTTTAATATTTAGTATCCCGTACCTGATATAATGTTCAATACTTGTCTGTTAAGCATATATTCTACTATATCTAAATCAACAGAACACTACAAACGGTTTCTACCGTTGATTAAACGGTTTCTACCGTTGATTGTACACTATACCACATGCAGAACTTATATTCCATACCTTTTGTGCAATTTCGATGTCAGGTAGTGTTTTGCAGATGTTAGCAATGTAAATGGCGTTATAAATTGTCTAAAAGAAGTAAAATAAAAAGAAGTAAAATAAGAACAAGTAAATATAAGATTAAAATGCAAACAGTTTTTTACAGAAACTCGTTCTCCTCCATGGCGTCGCCAAATCACATCGTCTGGCATATAATATATAAAGCAGACGGAAACGATTATAACATGTATTCTTACAGTTTCGAATTATAAGCTAGACCAGAGAGCAAGCACAAGTTCACTAAGGCACACACAGTTTTGCCCAAGAGATAACTTTCTAACAATTTAACAATCATGGCAATCTAGTGTGGGCATTTAGTATGGTGTATAAGTAATGAATGTTCATCAGTACAATGGTGAGAATATTTTCATTTCATAAAAATATTCTTACCATTACACGAATGAAAACATTTATTATTTGTTTTTTATAACACCAAAATAGATCCTCGTTATTGATCCAGTAAGGTTTAACTTTTATAATGTTTTATAAGGTTTTAGATTAGAACAGCAGCTGTGCAATAGAACAAAACGTACAGTACAAGAATGCACCGTGAACGGAACAAACACGCACGGTGAATAACGTAGGCAGTGCAATGGAAATTCTATTCAATATCACGTCATTAAAAAATCTGCCAATCAAATGGCGATGATACCTTATATAGTGACTGCCAATCTCCAGTCGAGGCCTGTGCAGATGCCATCCTCACTAAAATTCTCTGAAAAAATAACATGAATATTATTGGTAACTAACATTACTTACTTACACGTTTACATATGAATGAAAAAATACTTAACATTTGAATGAGATTTTTTAATATCTATAAATATAAATTAATGTCTAGTTGTCTATATAGTTTTCTTCCATTTGACAGCATCTTTACATTTATCTGTTGTTTATCTCTTAAACCTTTTTGTTGAATTACACAAAAGAAGACATGTAATGACAGTTATGTAAGCTTGGAATTAACATACACATATTTAACAAATAGATTCCATTTTGCCGTTGTCTGTTCAGTTATGGATGCACAGATGACGTCACAACGTGGTAAGAACAAAAAAGTGGCCCACGAGACGCAGTCGAGTTCTTACCACGTTGTGACGTCTTCTGTGCATCTATAACTGAACAGAACAATTTATACAAATTTATACAATTTAAAAATTACACAATACTTCTTGCCGGATTTTGGGGCATGAAGACAGAAAAAAGCAAGTCAGCTGACGTGATCTGACGCGATCATGTGTCTGTCCTCTAATAGATCATGGGCAACAACCAATGAAAACACGCATAGCAACCAGGGTATTGTATAAAACAGTATATATCATACTCGCACAAACGGTATATAATGTCATGCACCAAACCTAACGTGCGTTCAAATCATCTGAGTCCCAGTAGCTCAATGGTTAGAGCGTTGTAGCGGTAATCAGAATGTTGTGGTTTGAGTCCCGCTTAGAAACGTTAACACGGATTTTTTTCTGAGTAAAACGTCAGGATCGAAGAACATTTACACACAATGTATTTCATAAGTCATGACACGTATTCAGAGTATGACAAGTAAATAGCATCTTGAAAGCAAATAGAAATTGTCGTTACATATATGTCAGTTATAAAAAGTTTAAAATAAAAACCAAACAAGGCAAGCATAAATAATATATATATATATATATATATAATACCAAAAATAGTGTGTAACATAAAGATCACTAGGTTGGCGTAAGGTATAAGAGCGCTCAATACCATTAATAGGCAGAGCGAAGTATAATTTATTAACTTTTAATGCTGAGTCGCTACTCAGAGTTTCACGCTTACGCGATCTTCAGGCAACTAACAGATTACAAGGTCTACTATATATTATATTACATTGGTTAATTACGTCATTAGATTAGTTGGTGTTTCGTCACATGTCTGCACTTCGCAAAGAATTCAGTTCGTTTATTTAAAAAGTGTTTATTTCTTGCTTTCATCAACAAGAGTTTTTCTTCTAAGCACAAATTGCATCGTTTTTGACCGACTTTGTACGCCGCAACATGCTTGACAATGGACCACTTGATCTCGTATTCACGATTTCTCTCCTTAAGCATCCAAATGTACTTGGATAGCTCAGTGTCATAGGCATATTTAGCGTGTCGAAAAGATTTCATGTGATTGCGGTATCTTTCCTTGAAGGTATTAGCCGTTATTCCGAGGTATTTCTTTATCTCTCTGTTGTCGCTCGTCGTAACTTCAGCCTGGTAGACCACGCTCTTTGCTAAACAATTTCCAGGGATTGGACACTCGGTTGGTCGTTGGCAGTTGCATGTGCGTGATTCGTTGTTCATGTTTGTGCGTATTGTGGCGTTTTTTGTCAGTGTGCGGTTGTTGTGT
Source organism: Corallium rubrum (assembly GCA_964035015.1). Lineage (NCBI taxonomy): Eukaryota > Metazoa > Cnidaria > Anthozoa > Scleralcyonacea > Coralliidae > Corallium > Corallium rubrum. The sequence goes on from OZ035998.1 coordinate 9,322,601, forward strand.
TTGCGAATGAAGCTTTCCATGTTTTCTGTGCAGCTGTAGCTAATGCGTATTGTGTGACGGTTGAATAGTGTGTGTAGTTTGTGTGATGGTGGAAAGTGTTTGTCAATGAGTTGTAAGAATTCTCGTGCTACGTTTGTCCTGACGTTTTTGCTGTAAGGCGGGTTATACCATATCACGTTGCGTCGTCTGTTTCGTCTGTGTGAGTTATTTCTGTTCTCGTTTGTTTCGTCGGTTGGTTCGTATGTTAGGTTTGTGTCGAAGTTGCTTTGTTTAAGGGCGTCATTGTATAGTGGTGCAGCTGTGTTAAACGTTTCCTGGTCGCATGATAGTTTGTTGATTCGTTTGTTAATCGATGCTGAAATATGCGAACTGGTCGGGCTATTTGTTCTAGATTCGCTGAAGAAACGATTTGGGATGAATCTTGGTCTGTACCGAGACGACGGCCTGGCTGCGCTTAATACTACATCAGGGAGATTGGCCGACAAAGCAAGGAAGGATATAACGAGCTTTTTCGAAACCCTTGGCCTAAAGATAACTGCGACAGCTAACCAGAAGACCGTGAACTTTCTCGACGTAACTTTTGACCTAACAAACGGCACTTACAAACCTTACCGAAAACCTAATGACGAACCACTTTACATCAACCGTCTATCAAACCACCCACCATGTATCATCCGACAACTACCAGCATCGATTAACAAACGAATCAACAAACTATCATGCGACCAGGAAACGTTTAACACAGCTGCACCACTATACAATGACGCCCTTAAACAAAGCAACTTCGACACAAACCTAACATACGAACCAACCAACGAAACAAACGAGAACAGAAATAACTCACACAGACGAAACAGACGACGCAACGTGATATGGTATAACCCGCCTTACAGCAAAAACGTCAGGACAAACGTAGCACGAGAATTCTTACAACTCATTGACAAACACTTTCCACCATCACACAAACTACACACACTATTCAACCGTCACACAATACGCATTAGCTACAGCTGCACAGAAAACATGGAAAGCTTCATTCGCAAACACAACAACCGCACACTGACAAAAAACGCCACAATACGCACAAACATGAACAACGAATCACGCACATGCAACTGCCAACGACCAACCGAGTGTCCAATCCCTGGAAATTGTTTAGCAAAGAGCGTGGTCTACCAGGCTGAAGTTACGACGAGCGACAACAGAGAGATAAAGAAATACCTCGGAATAACGGCTAATACCTTCAAGGAAAGATACCGCAATCACATGAAATCTTTTCGACACGCTAAATATGCCTATGACACTGAGCTATCCAAGTACATTTGGATGCTTAAGGAGAGAAATCGTGAATACGAGATCAAGTGGTCCATTGTCAAGCATGTTGCGGCGTACAAAGTCGGTCAAAAACGATGCAATTTGTGCTTAGAAGAAAAACTCTTGTTGATGAAAGCAAGAAATAAACACTTTTTAAATAAACGAACTGAATTCTTTGCGAAGTGCAGACATGTGACGAAACACCAACTAATCTAATGACGTAATTAACCAATGTAATATAATATATAGTAGACCTTGTAATCTGTTAGTTGCCTGAAGATCGCGTAAGCGTGAAACTCTGAGTAGCGACTCAGCATTAAAAGTTAATAAATTATATATATATATATATATATATATATATATATATATATATATATATATATATATATATATAGCTATATATTACTTAAATGACTTACTGAAATGCATTTAATGTGTTTTAAACAGTCTTGAATAGATAAGACAACTTCTAAATTACGTGGGGAATGAAAAAACGCAATTGCTTTCTGTCTTTCTTTCAACAGTTGTATGTTGGTTGTTGGACGAAGAAACCAAACCCTACAAGAAAAACATGACATATTCTGTTGTATCATGAACAGTGGCTGTAGCCGGACAGATTGCATTTTCAGCGTAAAGAAAACTATCATTCTAAAAAAATATTATTCCAAAGATTGATCTGGGAGAGAATACAAGTTATACCCTTTGGGCAGCTCCGTGATTGTCAGGATAATTCTACAAATATTCAAAACTATGTCTCGATAAATATATGACATTAGCTTAAATTGATTTAGTATTTTCTTTGCTTTAACCCTTTCTGCATGGGCGCGGTATCGGCCCCGAATGCATAAAGAGAAAATGTCTAATGTATTCTACTCTGGTTGGCTAACACCAGACAATTTAAGTTCCCTCAGCAAAAAAGACTTATATTTAATCCTATCTAGAATAAACCTTTCTTGTCTCCGGATTGGGGCGGGGGCGGAAAGTGCCCACGGTAAATCTCTTCAAAGCTAGTGGATGTATAGACCATTTTCATAATAGTAACTAATTTGAATATTCTTTTATGTGCATCTTAATAAGCCTTTCTAGCCTCGTTTGTGTGTGTGCAATTCAACAGAATCTTTGCTTCATAACAAGGCTAGGAAGGCTTATTTAGATGCACATAAAAGAATATTTAAAGTGGTGGCCATTATGAAACTGGTCTATTGCAAGACATTTTTACAGATTGATGGTATGCTAAATCCATCTTTATGTATGTTGTCATCAAATATATTTTTTCAGAATTATTTCTGGTTTTGCTATCAACACAAAGAAGTTGTTATATCAGTAAATTTGTTTCTGTTTAGTCATGTTTTATTTATTTTATGTTTATTTGATTTAAGGACATGCTCTCATGAAACTCAGCCATTGTTCCAACCCAAAAAGCCATATCTTTAGAACTGTATGAAAGGCCCGCTCAAAACGTCAGTATATTTCATTACTAAAATTCTCGGCAGTTTAACACCTTCTCAATTTGCTTGCCCGATTATATTTAAAGAATAAAGGACTGGTGTCTAATCATCCTTACTCGCAGCCAGCGGTTGAATTACGAAGGACGCAGATCAACGTATAACAAAAGCGCTCCAGGTGGCCGCCATACGACACAGTTCAGACAGGATCATAGCTATGATGTAATAGGTGCTGATTTTACGGGGGGGGGGGGGGGGGCGGATAGCCCGTTGAAAAACCCTCGAAGCACAGGAGAGATCAAGACTACAACTCTACTCACATGAGTTCCAAGCTCGACAACGAAGTCATTCCCAATCGGCCACCCATCCAAGTACTAACCCCGTCAAACGTACTGGGCTTAACTTTCGGGCTCTCCAATTCCCCCCCTGTCCATGAAGTCTCCAGGTTAGATAATATTAAACTCAGCAAAGATCAACTTACCTCAACAAGCGATTGCCAATGAGTGATTTGGTCAAATTCATAATACCTAAGAATGTTGATTTAAAACAATAAGTGACATCAACTTTTGCGTTTCTAACAGACTAATAACAGCCTGATATATCGTTAATAAAAGTCACGCCTATTAAAATACCAAGAAAATAAAATTGATTGAATTTCAATAAATTGCGGTGCATCACATGTATATGTAATGTTGGTGTTGACTGTTGAAATGCATTGAAGAGTTACTGTGTCTAAAAAAGGTTTGTGTGTTGTTTTTCTTTTCCTGTCACGTCTTCAAAGGAATTGAGAGAAATATTACCAACTAATTATTCTGCGGTCCTGCTGGTTTTTAAGTACAGTACTGTTCTTTGCTTTTACAATTTACTACCGCTTTTGAATCCGGTTCGAAAGATTATATCCGCTGTGCAGCATTACCTGAGCATTGTAACAGGAAATTTTCAAATGTTTTTTAAATTTTAAATGTTATTCCCAAATCATTAATAATTCATGAATTACCGTAGCTAATCCATGAACATAATATACCACATCACACACATGAGTTTTGATACCCAATGATAACCACTTTCTAGTGAACTGGATCACATTTCTTAATCTGCATATTGAAATCAATGAAGAAAACACCGCAAATCACAATGCTAATACTCGTTTGAGAAGCAAGATCAAACACTCGTTTATCGTGTTTCATCAGGGGACTCCCTCGGGTTTCCTTTGTTTTCTCGACTCTCGTGTCTGGAATCCCTGATGAAACACTCAAATTCGTGTTTGATCTATTATGTAAAAGAGATATATACCAAATATACATATTTATTGACGGTGTCAAAAACAATATATGTCCTTAAAAAGTTCGAACTTTCTTGAATGTACGGTGTATATATGACGCGCCGTTTCGGCCAAACGCATTCGGTAATTTTTTCAGGTCCAGAATCGGCGAAATGCATGCAAAAAATTGTAAACACGTCGAGAATGCATGATCACACAACATATTTGCTGCAATCATCGCCATAATGCTATCAAAAACACCTACCAAAAAGTGAAAGACCTTCCTTTGCCCCTGATCCAACTTTATAAACTGATGGGTGTGATTCTTTTTGAAATATCTGTAAAGCACTGACAAGAAATAAAACAAAACTCTTAAAATAAATGAACAGTTGTATAGTCTGCAGCCGTTATAGCTTGAAATAGTAAAACTGACTGACAATTTCATTGGTATTTAAAAGCTATGGCCTAAGTGAAAAAATAAGTTCAGAAGAAACTCTCCCAGGCCAAAAAAAAATACTTGGGTTTCCGGTTTCCCGACCCTATACCTAGATTTTTTCTAGCAAAATGCGGACCCAAATCTTTGTATTGAATTTTTAAGGACCATGGGCCCGAGTTGCAGCATGATTTGCATCTTGGTATAGCAAGCGTGGCATCAGAACCTAGTAATGTGCTCAAAATTAGCTTTAATATATGTGCTAGCGTAATTGACATTTGGTGTTGGAAAGAATATTATTGTTATTCCTAAGGCACTAAATTAAAAAAAACTTTTAAAAAAATAAATAAAAAAAAATCCGACCTACCCTACCTAAGTTTTTGTGAAGAGAAATAGGAAACCCAGGTATTCTTTTTTGGCCCTATTTGAAATAACTTGTCAAGTTGTAAAAATTGGTATTAACAACTCAGTTGTTGTTTAATATGTAAATAATACCGCAGCATACGTCAACTGCGTAAGTCCTGAATTATTGGAGAATTACTGTGTGTATATATATCATGTATACACACGATATATGCAGACACTTTCAAGTAAGTTCACATAAACATAGTTTCGTTGATATCCGTCCTAATTTTTACCTGTAAGTGTTCTCATCAATGATCATTGAATCCTCCCTAGATTTCAATTTTGTTCAAAAAATTGTAACGGTTAAACTATATATTTTAACAAAAACAAATTGAAGTTTTCGTATATATTATAGCAATAATGTAGAACTTAATAGTGGGTCATATATAGTGACTGAGAGTACGTTTTATACATATATAATAAAATTAACACATCGTTGTCGTTTGCTGTCGTTGATAGATAATATGATGATGATAATAATCATGCTGCTGATGATGGCAATGATCGATCATCATAATGAGCAGATAATAACCATTATCAGTATCACCATCACCATCAGACGATGATCATCATTATCATCGTCGTCGCCCTCCTCATCTTCGTCGTCATCGTCATCATCATCACCATCATCATGAATATTGTGGGTTTTTCAAAAACAAATTTTATTGGAATGGGATGTAATTTCAAAGCTAAAACACCAGTAATTCAACTATATGACTAACAGTACTATTTCGGGATTCTGATGATTTTGATGAGTTCTGACAGAGCAAAGCAGTCAAAAAGGTGTTGTATTTTAACTGGTTTTTATGACATTTTATAACCTCCAGTGTTCCTAAAAATCACCCTTCAGAATGCAGGAAATGGCATTTCTAAAACTGTAAATTTCAATTTTTTGTCTTGGATACGCCCCCCTAGAAGAATCCCTATTAGCGAATGCTTCCCCCCCCCCACCCCAGACAATCCCTAAACAAGCCCTGGTACTTATTAATAATGACACAAGAAAAACAGTATGTATTCTGGAGAGCACTTCTCCTATCAACTAACAGTGCATTTAAACAGGTTGTTGTAATAAAGTACATCTACTTACAATGAGTATGTCTTTAGACCAAGTATTGGAACCTTAGTATCAGAATCCTCTAGTTCTACACCAACTCTTTTCTTTTCCAGATATTTTATTAGCGCTCCAGTTGCTTTAACCTGAAATATGAACCAAGAGTTACAGTATATCAATTATTATAAGACATGTAATACAACGGTGCTTCTGATTGGCTACCGTGGGTGCTCCATAACTCGATGGAGCACGGTAATGTCAATTGCAAACGTAATGAGAAACTCATTTTTAATCAGCGAAATAAATATTGTTTTCCGTTGTTTTGTGTCTGATTCTCTGTTATAAAAGAAATGGTTCATGGTTTGGCGTGCTCCATGGAGTTATGGATGCACTTGGGAAATCTAGAGTCTAAACTCTTACGCTTTTTTCGTGCTCTCCGAACTTCCCGCGTGCACCCATAACTCGATGGAGCACGCCAAACCATGAACCATTTCTTAACTTTTAGCTACAAATAGCTAGTAAAGGTTGCGATAGAATTGTTTTTGCATTTGAGAACAGTAGTAAGAAAATTACGAGCTCGTGGCAATAGTATTTCAAAGAGAAAGATAAATTACTTGGTAGTCTTACAAGCATGAAGCTGATAAGAAAATCGTAGTAAACGTTTGTGGGGCTTTTAAAAGTTACTTTGAATACTAATACGTAACGGTTTCTTGAGACATTCAAGAAGAAAGTTAAACGGTAAAAACATCTTTATTACCCTTTAACAGGCAATCGGACATTTTTGTCCCTACTTATATATTTACTCTGGCTACCACTTACAGAGTGCAGTGCAGTGTAGTGTAGTGTAGTGCAGTGCAGTGCAGTGTAGTGTAGTGTAGTGTAGTGTAGTGTAGTGTAATGTAGTGTAGTGTAGTGTAGTGTAGTGTAGTGTAGTGTAGTGTAGTGTAGTGTAGTGTAGTGTAGTGTAGTGTAGTGTAGTGTAGTGTAGTGTAGTGTAGTGTAGTGTAGTGTAGTGTAGTGTAGTGTAGTGTAGTGTAGTGTAGTGTAGTGTAGTGTAGTGTAATGTCTTAATAATCTACTGTATATTCTCGATTTTTTCATTCAGTATTCAAAGTTTTAAAATATTTATAAGCTAAGTGTTACAATTATCATAATTATATGTTTAATGTTTTATAATTATTTTTTATAAAATTGTGATAATTTTAACACATAGCTTATAAATATTTTAAAATTTTTAATTTAACTATATTGACTTGATAATGGCGTAGGAAACGTAGAAACGTCATCGACACTTATTTATTTTTAACCCTTTAACAGGCAAGTTTTTGCGAGAGGTAGCAAACAAAAAAAATGTTTTGAAAAAAAATCCGTCTGAAAGTCATAATTGGATCGCGTGAATAGTCCTAAAAGTAGACGCATGTACGCGTTGCGTGTCTATTTTTAATAAACTTCGCGCTCCAATATGTATTAATAAAACAAGTTCTACTCTTTATCATCATCCTGTGTCATAAAACAAGATTGAATAATTTTATTAATTAAAAACAAGGTATTTGTTCGGTTACCATGTTTACATTCTCAAATGGCACAATTGATCCAAGGTATACCATTCTTTCTGTGTCAGTGTAGTGCTGTGGCATTCCAGGCAAGCCGTTCAAGGCTAAAATTCGTCTTTTACAGATGTCTAATGCTATTAAGAAAAAAAGTATGCCTTATATTTCTTAGTAATACTATTATAGCAAATAGCGCAATATGACTACTCTGCAATTTCCATATACTAAACCTATACTAATCTACAATGCACGACATGGCCGACTGGGGACATTTACGTTTTTTTGATCTGGCGCTCTGGCGGGTTGCCAGAGAATTGATTATTTTCTCTGGCAAACTGTCACTAAAGAACACTCAGTACTTTATAAAGTTCTCTACTACCTAGTGCAATGGTTGCCAGAAAGTAGATTATTTTTCCTGGCAAACTGGCGCTTTAGCATTAAGGACATTTCCTTTCTTGCTCTGGCGCTCTGCCGAGTTGCCACAGAGTTGATTATTTTCATGGTAAACTGTCACTATAAACACTAGTGCTCTAACCATAGTTAGTGGAGGGGGACTGGTTTGCAAGCTCCATTCTCTTTCAAGACCATGCAATAGTCATGTTGATGAACAAAATAGTTCATGTTGGAGGAAGGCAATTGGTTGAAGAAAGGAAATTCCATGGACACGTGACGACGAAGGACTACACAACGAACAATTAAAGGACTTACAACACGTGACGACGAAGGACTACACTAATTAAACCTGAACGTTGGTATTGGATGACTTCTTCATTATACAGAAAATACAATACGTTCAGTGACAGTGAAATTAGACAAATTGAACAAAAGCATGGAACGATGACTTTTGCCGAGTTTCCAAACCACCCCCCTCCACTAAGGACCGGACGTTGTTGCTCTAGCCTCTTGTACTCTGCCTGGCGCTCTGACTGCATGAATATCAGCTTACCAGTACCACCCTAGTCTGTCAATGGAGCATATGACGCAGGCTAATGGTATGATAGTAGTAAATGCTACATTAATAATTACGATAATCAATTGATTAATATAGGATACTATCTGTGACGTAACTCTGCGCTCTGCTACACATCTTAACAACAAGTCTCCCAACAATACACTGACTTTTGTCAATAATCAGTGTAGTCTAAAAAAAGGGCCAGGTTGCCTGGTCTGGAGCCATATAAACCCCCCTTTAAGTGAACTATAATGTCCCTCTGTAAACTGAGATGTGAGAACTGTTTTAGAAATCCTTAACTCATCACCAAAAACCAGTTACTTACAAAAATCTATGCTTGGTAGTATCTCCAATTCTATTTTGGTCCCAATTACTTCACCAGAATTTTCATCGTCTGCCAGAGTACATATAACATAAATACATACTAATTACTATACATGCGGTACATGATTCTATCGAAAATATGATTGACCATTCTTTAGTTTAAGCCGGTTTTCCACTCACAAATAAACTCGCGCAAACTTATTCAGTGACAAATGGAAAACCGACTTTGGTTTATTTTTATAAACGCTCCTGAAGATACTAGAAGTAAGAATTCGCATTTCATTCTATTTTAACAATTAAAAGTACATTACAGTGCTTCAGTGAAAACGTCTCACTCAAACATTTCAAACTGAATTATGGTTAAATTCTAGACCGCAGATCTCAAAGAATAGTTTTTCTAAAACAAACCTGTCGTAAGGCCAACCAAAACTTCTATAATTATATTTTTAGCTTCTTTTCGCCAAATCCGTTTCTGACCCACAAAAACCAGTCGTCCAGATCAAAAATTGTAATTGTCTTGTGCATATTCCTTGTAACCTGATCATTTTGAACTGGAGTAACATAACGGGCTCAAATGTAGTATATTATATGAAATTACGGTTTAAACCTAAAGGTGAGGTAACACGGCACCCACCTTAAACATTGTCAAGCAACAATGATTTTGTTGCAAGTTGAAAAAAATTGTTGAAAAAAGTAGACTCCAGTTCTACTTGCTGCAACATGCTGCTTCACCTTGCAACAAAATCATTGTTGCGTGACAATGTTTGAGGTGTGTGGTAATACGTGTAACAACGCTATTCAACTTGCAACGCAACAGTGTTGCAGCAATTTGTTGCTCATATTATTTGACCTTAAAGCCAATTTGCTTATACGCGAGTTGCACGATCATTTTGGACGCATCATTTTGGCGAGCCACAGGGCACAGGCATAATTTTGGCGAGCCACAGGGCACAGGCATAATTTTGGCGAGCCACAGGGCACAGGCATAATTTTGGCGAGTCACAGGGCACAGGCATAATTTTGGCGAGCCACAGGGCACAGGCATAATTTTGGCGAGCCACAGGGCACATGCATCATTTTGGCGGGCCACAGGCATAATTTTGGTGGCCGGGCTACATGCATAACAAATGTGGTAAATGAAGGAAATTTGACAATTTCTGAAGATATTTTCATCAGAAATTACTTCTATTTAAATTTCGTCTAGTATTAGCCACGTTTTAATGCATGTGGCCCGCCAAAATGATGCGCGCGCAACATCGTGCAACTGGCATATGGTTACCTTGACCTTGCAGTATTTTCAAAAAGTTTTCATCTTGCTTTGAACTTGTTACAATTGTGGTAGGATTTACTTGTTTTGTCACTAAGTTTCAGTGAGATAAAAGTTATTAAAAAATGTTATCAATAACTAGAATATTATTTATAATTATTTATATATATATATCCAGGTGATCTGAAAACACGGAAAAGGACTGGGACTAGTTGTCAAATAGAAATCCATTTTTCGAATTAAACTATTTAATATCTCGTGAAATATACTTTATTTTGTTCCCAAATTTAGCATAGACTTATCATTTTCAACACTGAACATAAATACAAAGTTTCAACCAGTTTGATAAAGGAAAATGAAAGAAATAAGTTATTCAATACAGCAAAATGGATTTCTATTAGGTTGCTAGTTCCAGGCCTTTCCCTCACGGTCAGATCACCTGGTATATATATATATATATATATATATATATATTCATAACCATATGCTAGCCCGATAATTAATTAATATAAACTGGAAATTACTAAGAATCTATTATTCAGAAGTTACTTCATGGTGGTGAATTAACATTTCTCATTGGCGACACAGTGGTTAGCGCACGTGCCTTTCACCTTTGCGACCCAATACTCAGTTCAGTTATCTGATTAAAATTTCGCCTTGGCCGCATGTGAGAAGAGTGCTTCCAGTTTGACTCTACAAGGTAACCCAAGAGAGATGATGTCAAGAATAGTGTGCTGCCACCAGGGAGGTAGCAATTACTTTAGTTTAGTTTACTTTCAGGTTTTAAACTGGTCAAACAAGTTCAAGTTTACGAACATGCGTAAGCAGGAAAATAGGAAGTGACGCGTTAGAACCTGGGCCCCAAATAGTATCTTGGCAACCGTTCACGCATGCTCAAAAAGAAATATCGAGTTTGTTGGCAGAGCCCACTTTCCCCGAAGCCTGCGTAGGTCGGAAAGGGGCTCTGACTCGCATGGTACTAACTGCGTAGCTAGAGTGAATAGATCACGTGATCTTTATTGTTAGAAACCGTGATTGGCAAATGTCCATTTGTCCGAAGTTTTGCAAGAGCCAATTAAATCTCTCAATGCGCTATCCGCGCATAGATTTGATCTTGATAACATTCCTTGCCCCGTATACTAATGCCAAGGCACAATGAACGGCATAATTATTTCTGATAACCATGTTATATTATTAATATTGCCCATACATGTAACTATTATAAGTAATAACATGACTTTTTGGGAAATTAGCGATTAAACTTCCCGCAGCCGAGGGAAGGTTTGTGAAATTTTACAAAATTTTACAAATCTTCCCAAGGCAAAGGGGAAATTTAATCACTAATTTCCCGAAAAGTCATGTTATTAGTTTGCAATATTATGATCGCCGAGGAAAACTTTGAGAATCTTACCGACAGGAAATTTACACGCCGGTTGATCAGAGAAGTTGCATCTAATTTTCCCGTGCATGTTGATGAGGGAAAATATATGCAAGCGGGAAATTTGGAAGAAGACAAAGGATTTCTTAATTTGTCTTCTAATTTTCCCTCATCAACATGCACGGGAAAACATGCACGGGAAAATTAGAAGACAAAGGATAAATTTCCCTCTTGCATGAGCGATGAGGGAAATACGAGGTTTACATTCCCTCGGAGAACAAAAGAATCCGAGGCGATCATGGTATTACTTTAAGTAAACTTAAAAGTCTCCAGTAGCTGATTTCTTTAAAGCAACTGTACTAGCTTACATCTTTTTAAAAACTGGAAGTCTTGTGTTTCCAAGATGTCCATTTGCATATAGACTTGAGCTGATTCTGTTTCATAATAAGCAGTAGCAAGTTTTCCACCACTCCAAATGGCACTCATTATGACCTTTAATATTATAAGAATTTAAAAGAATTATAATAATAAAAATTGCAATATTAAAGTGCTTATGCAGCGAAAATGAAGTTCAAAAGAAACTCTCTTATTTGAGAAAACGTTTGAATCTATAAAGATGCGTTTACAGTTCGTCCTTTGAGATTTGTTTTATATTATAAATAACATCACTTAGACGTCACACTGCACAATGGCTTTTTGGAAAATCTTGAATTTCAATTTGAGATTATTTAACGAAATCATTTTAACTCAGTGCATGTGCTTCTGTGTATCGCAGGACACTATATACATGAAAAGTTTCAAGTGACCTACTTGAATTATTGCAAGAATAAACATGATTTTCCAACAAGTCAAATACAGTGTGACGTCTAAGTGATGTTATTTGCATATCACGCAAATCTCAATATCTAAAGAACCAAGTGAGATATGGAAGAGCTGCAAACGTTAATCTTTATAACTTCAAAACTTTTTTGAAATAAGAAAGCACTCTCCCGAACTCATTTTTCGCTGCATAAGCCCTTTAATACAACAGCAACAACAACATGCAGTCATTACTAGCTACGGTAATTGCTGCGAGCCGTTAAGGCGAGAAGCTCACTAATCTTGACGAGGTCTGGGCAGAGTTTATATGCGTTTACAAACTAGATTCTTAGGATTTCGTGGGCGATGATCTTCGGTATACGCAATGTCTACCGATCAGCGGCAGGCATTATTAAATTGTGCGCTACGCTACACTACGTTGTCTTTCTTCCTCGAGTACTTTTCGACAACAGCCGCTATTGCTGCAAATCAACAACCTAAAACTGCATAGATTGCCGTTCTTCACTTCAAGCAAGAGTGCTGACGCCATCACTCTTTAATGGCTCGATTTTATACGCGTGACGTCCATGTTGAGGAAAATGTCGCATGCTTAAGCTCTTTAATTGAAAATGCTTCGGACGATAACAAGTATTTTACTACTAAATAGTAAATGGTAGCAACTCGCAGCACTTCACTTTTGATAAAAACTTCTAGTACCAATAGTAAACTAATGTCCGAAAACAACAAAACAATACCGTACTATAAAAAATCAACAAATTTGATTGGCTCATATGGGTCAGCGAGCTACCTGAAGCACATCTAATATGCCTTCAACTCAGCCTTGCATTCAGCAACCAGCTGCATCATGAGCAGTGCAACCTGAAGATGTTTTATACTGGAAGAGCTAATTCATCAATAGAATGGTTGGGTGTATTTTGCCATTTTCAACAGCAAACAAAAAATTGAAAAAACTGAAAACAAAATTTCCCAGGAAAGCATCCTTCCCTAGAATTCTGGCCCCTTGAATCAATAGTGCCTGTACTGTACATATTCACACACCTCCCCAGAGGAGGTCAGGGGTCAACTGGGATCTGGGGTGATTTGCCCTGGGGGCCCAGCTCGATATACGATAGAGAGTTGACCCCCTAATTATATTACTAGTTTATTTTGTCTTCAAAGATTTTCTGTATATGAAATAGCATGTGGAATGTTTACACAAGGGCTCTCAATTCTTCACTTTGCCCAAGACGCACCTATGTCTCTGTGAACACCCCTGTTTCTTAAATCCTGAATCCTGACCCTTTGGTTGTAGATTATGCCAGCATGTTATAGGCAAGATTATGGATCAGTTATTCATTTCAGCCATTCTGTTGTGACGTGACAAAGTCACAAAATTTAGTAAAACGGTTATTTTTCTGCCACTTTTAATTTAGCACAAATCAAGCTTGCTTCAGATAAGGAAGCCCTGGGGAGATAATTTAAGTAATATATTTAATTCCTAAAACTTTAAATTTTATTAGCCTTCAATTTAATGATTTATGGTCATGTGACTCGCGTGACACCAGAAATGAGAAAGTTTCAATCATTGTCATTCTTATTATTTTCCTCACTGGCAAGATATTAATTATACTTAATTTTAACTTTTGTAAGACATAATAGTTAGACAAGAATCAGATGCAATGACACTCCAGTGAAGTTTGAGCAAAAACATATTTTTGTAGTCGATGAAATAAAGTCGCAAGTTCAATGAATTCTATGCTTGTGACTCGCGTGATGAATTTGAGAGTGATTTTCCTCCGAAACTAATGAAAATATTTTACTAGATTTGGGGGGATTGGTTTCATTAACTAAGAGTACCAAGTTGTGATAGGCTTAAAGAAGTTGTTCAATTGACAGGAAATGAGAATGTTAATTAAACATTGTGACTCACGTGACACTAAAATGAGGGTATTTTCAATGTGGGCTAACACAAAGCTGATACCTCACTTTGAAATTTAGAATTTGAAATAAGTTATCAAATAGCAATGGCAAGTTGAATGCATAAAATAATGAAGATATTTAGTTTTGATACAAAAATATAGGACACTTTTCTTAAAAAGTAACAATATTTGTTCTAATTGATGCATACAATTATCTATGTTCTTATTTCTGTTCCCACAATGCCTGTGGGTAATTGTGGTAATTTTTTTACATATTCCAGAAGGGCAAGGTATTGTAGTGCCCAAAAATGGTATTGTAGGTGTTATGTTAATTTAATTTTTTTTCAACAATGTGTCATTTCTGTGGAATGGCTGATTTGACAATATATATCATATTTGTCAAGTGTACACCCAAATAAAAATAACAACATATCTGGATTTCAACAATAAGCAAATCAGACAAAAAATTCAAACGGCATTAATTCATGTTCCCCCTATTGCCCTATCCCCCCCCTGGCCCTTCTAAAATACAGGAATTTCAGAAACCTCAGAAATTCAAAATTCCCCCAAATGCCCCTCCTATGTAAAATGGACAGCATGGTTTATTAAGACCACTTTCATAAAGGCCTTCACTTTAAATTCTTTCATGTGCATCTAAATGAACCTTTCTCACCTTGTTATGAAGCAAAGATTCTTTTGAATCGCAGACACACAAACAAGGTGAGATAAACCCAGGTTGACAAGATCTTGGGAAGATCTTGCCAAGATTTTTCAAAAATCCTGCAAGATCTTGTCATGATCTTGCCAAGATCTTACAGGATCTTCCCAAGATCTTGGCAAGAATTTGCAAGATCTTGCCAAGATCTTACAGAATTTTGGTAAGGATTTTCAAGATCTTGGTGGATCCTGGCAAGGATTTACAAGATCTTGCCAGGATATTGGAAGATCTTGGCAAGAATTTGCAAGATCTTGCCAAGATCTTGCCAAGATCTTGCCAAGAATTTACAAAATCTTGGCAGGAATTTACAAGATCTTGCCAGGTTCTTGGCAAGAAGTGGCAAGATCTTGGCAAGAATATGCAAGATCTTGCCAGGATCTTACAGGATCTTGGAAGCAAAAATTTGCAAGATCTTCTAATTAACTTGACAAGAACTTGCAGAAGCTGGACAACCTGAATCACGACAAAAATGAATGACAAGATGTTTCTTTAAGTTAAGGCTGATTAAGATGCACATAAAAGAACATTCAAATTAATCACTATTATGAAAGTAGTGTATACAGCTTGTTAACAGGCTAGAATAATTATTTTGGGTAGAATAAAACAATAATTATTTTTTATTATTTTTTATTTTTTAAATAATAATTATTTTTTTAATATTTTTTTATTTCAAAGCATTATAATGTTCTCAACAATATTTATTCAGTCATTGTTGTCATCATGAATACTGTACTGTCGGAACAATGTTGTTGCAAAACAAGGATATTAAAATATATAATGTTTTCAAGCATATAGTACAGACAACACCCAGTGGGCAGGGGGGTTGGTGCCACTATAGTGTATGGTTTTCAGGTCTCTGGGGTCTGGGATAGAGTTATACAAATTGCCCATTTTGATCTGGAATAGGGTGCCTATTTTGGTCTGAGATAGCATTAGGGTATGTATGCCGATGCAACACCAGTGCTGGGATAGGGTATTGATTTTTTTAGTTTAGGACTGAAATAGGGTATGAGAAATCACCTTTTTAGGTCTGGGATAGAGTCAGGATTTTGAGGTCATGGTGGGACACCCCTACCCAAAAATTGCCAGAGTGCTCCCCCCCCCCCCCCCCCCCCCTCCCCCAACCCCCAGGAGACAACAACTCCTGTATAAACAACTTGTGAGAAAATCTTACATGGGTAGAAAATAAGGACATTTTTTTTGGTCAGTGTTCAATCCATGGGTAGTAGCTTCCCACCTTTAAAACTCTTTGTTCAGAAACAATAAGAGTCAATACAACCCCCATGAAAACTCATTTTAAAACCAACTCTCATTCTTGTATGATCAGGGATTAAACTGAGTTATTAAACTTTCACCGAACTAAGAAAATAATATAAAAAGAAAGTAGAAATAAACTGTATTATGTCTAATGAAAAGACAAACGTTCTCTGACCAAATATTTAACGTTCTCTGACCAAATATCTATTAATATTGTATCAGATTACTAGGCGTTCCATAATATTTGTATGTATATATGGTTTTATATTTCATTTTTATTATCCCGTTGAAGGCTGCAGTCTGGCAGCCGAAAGCTCGAATTAAATTTAAATATTTGGTCAGAGAACGTTTGTCTTTTCATTATGTATAATCCTGGCCGCGCTTCGTCAATTTTTTCATGTATTATGTCTATTTAATATTACCTCATCCCGTTCTTCATCGGATTCATACATTTGTTTTACCGTTCGCTTATGGCTTACATCATTAGCTTTAATTGCCAAACTGTCTTGGCCCTTTGAAGCCAAATGTCCTCCTAAAACAAAGCCTCTGTTTTCCGGTAAACCATTTTCTTCCTTGTCAGACCATCTGGAACTGTGTGAGGCCGAACAAGTGCTTGTGCTTTGGATGTTGCCATTTCTTGACGAAGTTGAAATACTAGCACTTGTAATAGTATTCATGTTTTAATTACGATTTTCTTCATCTCTTTATTGCTTCTGTTTAAATAAGACGTAACGTTTAATATTAACTGCTTATAACAGCCACATTTCAAAGTCTGGAGTGGAAGCCTCGACAAATAAATATTGGATCAAATTTCCCGCCACAGAAACAGTGCAGTTACGTCACTACCCTCCTCGGCACCAGCCCTCTCCATCGTCAATAAACTAAGGCCTCCGGATCCATGTTCGAAAGGTGTCACTTTATACGCGTTTTTCTGATGTTTGGTTGCTAAAAGTCTTTGTAGTTTACAGACCTTTACACAGTGGGGTAGAAGGCAAGTTGATGTTGAGGGGTACAGCTTCATAAGGGTACCTTATTCGGGAAGCAGAGCTTCAAAAAGACACTTGAGGTACATGTTTCATCATAAAAAAACACTATTCTCCTGCAAGCCTGCAATAGGGCACTTTCCAACAAAGTTGGAGCTGGGCACGTCCGCACATGCCTAGGTAGGCCGGTGCACATGGATGCACTTATTCACTCTACGCTCACACGTAGCGGTAGGGGTTTACCACTTGTTTGCACTTGAGTTACTAACTCGGTTAATATAATGATTTTAGTTAATACTTCAAGCAGTTCAAAGGTTTGGGTACCGGCTTGTAAAACTAGAGAGCATGAAAACTGAAGCACTCAGGCTATAGAGATCTTCACTTGTCTGCAAAGATCAGTGATGAGAACTCAGGCGAGAGCGAATACTCCGGCGTTTTCTTCGTCCCCTGAACTCACTGATTCTAACTTTTGTTACGTTCAATTAACGTTTATAACGTCAAAGTATCAAACTATGTCTGGTCCTTCACTTTTGCTGCGTTGAGACTTCATTTGTTGAGATATACTATACTAGAAATTACTTTAATATATAATACCGCGTAGTACGTCGAGCTCACTGCATGTGGTTGGAACGTATAAAACGTACATCGAAATATACCCTAAATCTACCTTTTCTTTGCGCATCAGCGTATGATATACTCTAAAATGATGTACTTTAAAATAAAATAAAAGTCCTTCCAATTTCTTGTTACACGGCGAATATCTTGTGGTCTCATTAATCTGTCTGATCCGTCAATCTTTAAACTTCCTGCGCATGCCGAATTATAAACCAAGAAATGTAACACTCTAAAGTCGTATACACCAGTAAAACAACACAAAATCACGAATCTGAAATATTCTATCAAAACACATAACAAGTAAATAAAAATCTTTAACAACTTTCAAGAAACAATTGCTTTTATTACTTAGACGACCCTCGTTCCTGGAAATTATTTGCATAAAATGTAACCAGGCACATGACGCATGTATTGTCCAGTTAGCTGTGTAGGTTGTTATATTATCTAGTTATGTTCGTAACTAATCAGAATATGGCAAATTAAGCGTGTAAAAATATCAATTTAGTTATATTGCGCAAGCATCAGTGTAGCATCGCTGTACATATATATACATTTTCCCGTTTGCCCTGCCCCAAACACGCCGCCCTTACTAAAATCTCAATAATTTCATTATCTACTTCCGGCTTAACTTAGTCTAATTTCAAGCCATTGTGGGGACAGTTTCATTTTTTCATACGATCACCGAAAAGTTGAAAAGATAAATCGTCGGCATGTAAACCAGTCACAATATGGTTACATAATGTTAACGGTCACTCAAATATAAGTAATCGGAAATAATTTGTTTCACTGCCGGACCTTTCAAGTTTGCCAAATGGTCCACAGTAGTCAGGACGTGTAATACGCAGTATACTAAATGCAACTCCTTTTTAAAATCTGGGTCGGTGCTAACTACTTGATTCCTTTTTGTTAGCGGGTGGTGACTTTGTATCTCTTATATGACACTGGCTGTGATGGAACTGTGGTAGTGGGAGCTCGAGTTGAGTTTTCATTATCCAGTCTCGCCCGGAAATCGTCTTGCAATCTACAATGAGTTTCACTTTCCGAATAGATTGCCAAGTTTCCTTTTTACTTTCCAGTTTTCTTTGCAATGTACTTTTATTAGAAAATAAGCAAAACTTTGTAAATTTCAAGATTACTGTTGCACTATAATTATTTCTTATTTCTTTTTAAAAGCGGAACTTAAAATATTTCATGTTCAAAACTTCCCCCGAAACTGAAAGGGTTAGTACGTGGGTGAGACAGCTGTTGGGAAATTCCCAATCGAATGTACGAGTAATACTCAAATATGCACTTTTAAAAAAGAGTTAAGAAGCATGAAAATGGGCAAGATGATGTGTTCATTTAATTGGCGTAAACACCGATGTCTTCAACATTTAATATTGTTCAAGATTCACAAAACGGGAAACAGCGGAACCCCCTACCGAAACTTTGCTAATATACGATAATTTATGTTGTCATGACAATATCTCAAATTCGTTGAGAAAGTCGTGATCATCCGAGTCAATATTATCATTGACGTCACAGATCTATAGGGACCAATAGAAAATCCTGAAAGAAACCACACCTACAAAACCAACAAACCATCAGCCAATCAGGCGATTGTAAGTCACTTTCTAAAAATACATCGGGCTTTTTAAGCCGATTCCGAACTAAAACGATGTATTCCGGTTGCTACACGACAGAAGACGTGCGTTAAACGATAGCTAGTTTTGGTAAACTGCTCGAAGGCAAGCAGCAAGTGCGCTGCTATAATTCATGGATATTATATCCTTTTACGAGACCGAGAGAAGAGAGTTTAGAAGCGAGGATAATTCGATGATGTCAATGTATGACAAGAAGAAACTTAAACTTGATTTGACGAACAAAGTCAAAAAGCAGGACAACAACAATGCTGTTGTTCTCACTTCTCCTGACTTGAAATTGTTGAAACTCGATTCACCGGAGTTAGAACGAATTATTTTAGCGACTGCTGGAAGTGCTACGCCAACTCCTAAACAGTACAGACGTGTGAAAGGCACATCAGATCTCACCGTTAAAGAACAACAAGAACAATATGTACGCGGGTTCGAAGATGCTCTCAATAAAATGCGGCAAGAAGCTTCAACATCAAGCAATACAGCCATTACTTCGACAGTAAGCAATATAATTTCGAACAATAACAACAACATTGCGAAGATCGCACACGACACTGGAGTCGTCGGATTAAACGGAGGTTTGTTTCCATTCAATACAGTCACTTCTACTGTGAGTAACACATCGTTTCCAAGTACAACTTTGGCGAACAACACATCTACAAGTTATACGACAATCTCAACACAGGACCTTGGCTTGGAGTCTCTGAGAAATAACGCGAATCGAACAAGAACCATAGTTTTAGATTCACCGAAAACTTGCGTTGATATAGTCCATACACCTGGTAATTCAGACGACGATGAAACTGACGACATAACAGCAGCAGAGCTTCTGGTCGAGCCAGTCGATGTTACTGCGAACACGAAGACGATTAACATGAGACAAGATGTGTCTGAAGCAAGTATTTGTTCGTCTAGTGCCAGCACCAGCACTTCTGGACTTTCTACAGTCCCCATTGACTTACACAAACAAGAGATAGTTAAAACGGAGAGAAAAAAACACAGAAATCGTGTCGCTGCTTCCAAATGTCGCAAACGGAAATTGGAACGAGAGTCGACCTTACAAGACACGGTGGATGAATTAAAGACGAGAAATATTGAACTGGGTGAAATAGCAGCAACTTTACGACAACAGGTTTGTGAGTTGAAACTGCAAGTTATGGATCATGTGAAAAGCGGCTGTGAGGTTTTAGTAAACAATCATCAGCCAATACAAGTAACGTAAAACTTGCTGATAAGCTAGATCTGTTAGAAACACTCTAACAATATATTTTCATTTTAGTGTAGTTCAAAAACTAAGTGGTACCAACTGCTAAATAATATTTATCTGAGATAAAAATCGAGTACTTTGTAAAGTGCCTTGTGCTATAGAATCAACTGTGCAGACAGTTTGTTTTTAACCTATATTTGCTTTGTTACATTGCTTTTTCCTTTTAATATAGCAATTTACATTCAGTAGGTTAATATGGAGTGGTTCCATATTATATTGATAGTGCATAATTATTATGACTACTGTACTAATAGTTTAGATCTGTAATGATTAGTTTTTGTTCATATTAAGAATTACTTTGATATTTTAGGAAATGTTTGCAATGAGTTAAATTTTGTTTAACTTAATTCTAACAAATGACAAGCTACTGCTATATATATAGTCTGTAATCATTAAAGCCCTTAATAATAAGGAACACTGTCTTATCATTTTCACGTGGGCTTGAATTGCTTAGTCAGCCTGTGTATAGAAAGATGTTCTGTGGTAGCAACACAGCATGATGCACTATACAAATAAAACTTGTTTATATTGCTGATTATTTTAAAATACTGGATAATAAATTGATATTCAACATGTATTCCTACATAATTTTGTCAAAAATCATGTATTTTGGTAAAGTCAAATCAGCAGAAAGTACTTGTATACAATATTATTACAAGTTATATTTTTGTATAAAATGGGTTACTGACTTTCCAGAGTCATAAGGGCATTTTTGCAACATAAATGATGGTAACTTGTTTTGTGATCTTCTTCAATGATTATCAGTTTCCTGTTACAAGTATTTTTTGCTCTATGAGTATGACTTTGAGATAAATTTATCATGTATGCATCATCATCTTTTGCCATCTTGTACTGGCATGATAAACTTGTACATGTTGTAGTTGCCACTCATTTCAGTATGACATATTCCTTAAAACTCATACCTACTTAGACAAGTAACAAGATGCTGCATACAATGATGAGCTTCAAAGTTGTACTTGTACATAAGTTGATCAAAGCTAAAGCAACCAGTTATTAAATGTGATGCGACAGCACTGGTTGCATGGCTGGCATGTGGTTGTTGTAAGACATCTTGGAACACATCAGCCAGTGCACCAACCATGCAACCAGTGCTTTATTTCACATATACCATAATGATGACTACCAACAGCTGTATGCAATGGAAAACTTCTCTGAAGATGGTAATTGTCAGAAAACATTTTGAATGTAAGTAAAAGCAACTGGAAGATCGTAAAACAACAGGCATTTACATTTAAGATTCAAACAAAAGTATTTAACAATGAGTCATTCCAGAAAAGATCCATACCCCTCCCACGGAGGAAATTTTTGCTGTCCAGAGGGGGAGGGTGTATAATTAACTTCACATTAACTATAATTGTTCTAGGATGTCCTAAGAGGGGAGGAGGGGATCCATTTGGTATTTCCTCTGGGGGGAATGCAGATATTTTCTGGAATGACCCAACAGTGAATTAGAATGGCAGTTCAGTCATCTACTTAAATGCAGTAGAATAGATAGATAGAAGATAGAAAAACTTTATTTAAACACGCTGACCCCGTCAACCGAAGCTGATTTCTACGAGGGGTGTGTACAAAAGAAGTATATTTACAGGTACATCTATAATTGCATTAGTTATCAATGTGAGTAGCAATTTTCTTTTGAAAGGAAGAAAGGGATTTGCTTTCTCTAATTTCTTTTGGAATAGAATTCCAAAGGTATGCTCCATCATACATAAAACTGTGATAAAACTTTTCTTCATATTCTTTAGTACGAGGTAAACTAGCTGACGTCAGCAGTCTAAACCTAAGTTGCAAATTGTGACGTCACATGGAAACAAGGTCTACTTCGGTTTATAGGAACGAGAGACCAAAAACAAGACTGCTTTATACATCTTCTGATAAATCTGTTATTGCCTATGTTGCTGGATGTCTGTAGAAAAACCAAAGACAAGCTACAACGGTTTGTGCCGCTAATGAAATGCCAACGACTAGTAAAGTGCGAGAAAACTGTAACTAGGGAACATCGCAAAAACATTTAGTAAGAATTTACCAGGTGTCGAAAAGCAAACGCCATCTCTGTCCTAATCTCACCTTTATATGTGAAAAGATTAGTGAGTGACTTAGGACCCATTTTATTTAATAATTTGTACATGATTTTTGCTTTAGCTTTCTTCCTTTCTGTTTTTATAGCTTTCTGTTTTTATAACGTTTGATATAGCTAAGCAATGTGAAGTTCTTGCTATGGCAACATCCATCAGCTAGCCAGTGCATGCAGCATACCCTGGGGAGTAAAGTGCAAAGCCTTTGTTTTGCCCACCCATGCTAGACCAAAACAACTTCAGGGGGTTAAATAATTGATAACCTTTTGTTTATTATTAAACTTAAGTTTGAAAATGTGAGTTTTTTTTAAATGTGCCAGTATTGCAGTCATCCTTATATACCATACGAAATGGCGACCTTCACAGATCTGTCCCGCGCACCTGTCCATGTTTTATGACTATCGAGAGGCAGAGAGCACGAATTTTAACGTATGAAATAGAATCAATGATTGGTCGACTATAGGAATGTTGGGCAACACATGAAATACATTTAATACGCAATAACAACTTAATGCATAGTTCCTCACGTTATATAGCGCCTTTTTCTCCTCTGAAAAATCTTTGTAACCAGGACAGTACAATAGTACATATTATATATGTGCGCTCAACTAAACAAAACTTAGTTTCAGAAGTTACAACTTGATGTTAGTAATAATTGTCAGTTGTTTGCTGTACAAGCTGTGTTAGTTGCCTTAGTTAGTAATACTCTGGAGAAGTTCGAGTCCCGCTTAGAGCTCAGAGTTTTTCTGAGTATTACTAACACAGCTTGTACAGCAAACAACTGACAATTATTAAACAAAACTTGTCGGCAACCAGTCGGGTACCTTTCTAGCTCCTGTACCCTTTGTTACATTCGTTTCAATGGCAGTTAATGCTAATAGTTTAATTTATTAACTCTATATCAGTCAAGTGAATTGATAGATCTAAACAGTCCATTCGGCATAGTTTTACATGCACTTTCCGTCCAACATTTCCTGCAGTAAATGTCGCACATTTGATCAGGCGTATCTTTTTGACATACAGCCGTATTATCTAAACTGACTCAGTCTTCGCTCTGTAATTAAGGACACCATAGGGAACAATGATGTTGACAAACCTGTTAGCGTGTTGCCCTGATACTAGTTCAACAATGTGGCTATAAACTCATGAAAGTCAAGATTATGCCAAGTCACCCAGATCTGATGGTATGCGGTATATGATAGCCGCAAAAGACAAGAAAAGCTTGTTATTTTCAAACTCAGTGCCAGTGCCCCAGTGGAACTTTACCCACATGAAGAAAACAAACGTTTTTCATTTATTCAATTTCCCAGAGTGAATCATTTAATCCAGCACGGGCAGACAAATGTCACATTATTCCATGGTTATTTACCTTCCACACTGCCTCCCACACAATTAGGGGACAGTAGCATCCCCCGTTTACAAATCGACGTCAAATATAGAAAGTGATTTTTATTCGCATCTGCATCATGACTCAAATGGGGGCGTTTGGCTTAGTTATTTTAGTCTCATTATTATCCCACTATATAAGTGGTAGTTTGTATGAGGCTATATGTTTCATTCTGACTATGCAGTCAGTGACCATGCATGATGACGAAGGCCGCCTGTCTTGATCGCTTGGGTTACCGAACATTCAGACGACATTCTTTATTTCTTTACGACTGAATATATTTATACCGCAGTACACTAAAATTAGTAGCTCGAGTTGAAGGTCATTTAAGAAATATAAAACATTTTAGAGCTATAGAGTTAGTTATAGAAACACAAGGGGAAGTTTGGGAGAACGAGATTATAACCCTCCGTGGTCATGGATAGTATTATTTAAATGGTGCCGTTTCTGTACAGCTGTACAGATTTTAATATAGAATGATGGCGTATACACGAAATCGGAGTTTTCGACTGCGCATACAATCTGAGTTGGGATAAAACGTAGTTCATTTATAATATGAGGCTGAAGCCGCCGGTAGTAAACATAACATTTCTGATTTCAGAAACGTTTTAATGTTTAGGTCTTCTATAAGGATAATTTGCCTATCGATTATCCTTGACAATAATCCTAAACGTAGTGTCTAAAAATAATGAACTCCAAACATGAAAACACCGCAGCCTATGTTACCCCGTTATGCTTTAATAGACACGCTGTAATTTGCATAGGGGCCCAAATTGAATAGGAAAGTAAACTAATTTGCATGTGGGCCTACATGAAACTATGATTTGGTCTATTGGATGGCGTAATCTATCAATGTTTTCCATATATAGTCACAGAAACACGGATTTTAACCAATCACCGCTTGCGTTTTCAAAATATTACTTATAAAGTTCTTTAGATCGAGTTGACAATGTGCGGCGCCATCTTGAATTCGCAATGCATCTTGGTCTATCCAGGGTAATCAACTAATCATTGTGATATTGGTAAAAGCAACAATTCTTGGATGTATAAGAATAGATTCATGACAAATGTATCATTATACGTCGGTCCAAGCATTATTACTTTCACTGATATTACAACGTCGATATAGACATTGTTGCCACGAAAGTATTTATAAAGATAACTTTACCTCATTGTGTCTTCACACTAAGCAATCACCTTTTTAATTGAGTTACCCTGGATAGACCACAATGCATTGCGAATTCAAGATGGCGCCGCCGTCGGAAAAGGTCCATCTTACACACGTGTGACCACTGTGACATCATAAGGTACATCCATGCCAAGCGTTTCACTCTCACATCAAAAATATGGAACTCTTTACTAGGGAAATGTTTTTATACGTTGTGTGTGTAAAAGTGTTAAAATTAGGTATGCACAAATTACTTTCCCTTGAAAACACACACGTTATGGGTAAACTGCACAGAGTAATTTAAAATGTTTCATGTGGTATATCTGACATATCTGTCATATCTGTCCTTCCCAAGTTGTGGCAATCTTGTTCCCAGAGCCCGCGATCCTTTTGTACCTGAAGTACCGTATAGTTCCAGTCAAAAGACCGCGTAAGAGACTGGAAGCTATACGTACTTTAGACTTACATGTCCGCCATGTTTGACGATCAGTCTTTGCGCGGTGAATGAACATGCAGCAGGTATCACTCCAGTTATATATAGAGCCCACTGGTCCTTCCTTGCCTTACACACGCGATTGGCTAGATCGTCTAGTGTTAGACAGAGAAAAAGGATAAAGCTATAAGCCAGTTCGCAATCTCGACTGCGCACCAAAATGACGCGTTTTGCGTCGTGACAAAAGTTATTTTAATTTCAGTATAACATCAGGCTGAGGAATTCAGTGTTTAAGAAATGGTTTATGATTTGGCGTACGCCATCAGTTATGGATGCACGTGGAGCACGAAAAAAGCGTAATTACTAGTTTCGGTGGTCTCCCAACTTTCCAAGTGCATCCGTACCCAATGGAGCTCGCAAAACCATGAACCATTTATTTTATAACAGAGAATCACATATAAAACAACGCCGTAAAACAATATCTATTTCGCTGATGAAAAATGAGTTTCTCATTCAATAGACCTTTTCACAAAAGCGGCGCCATCTTGAATTCGCAATGCATTGTGGTCTATCCGGGGTGTGGAGACACAATGAGGTCGTTTTTTCTTTATAAACACTTTCGTGGCAACAATGTCTAAATATAATCGTTGTGTTATTGGTAAAAGCAACAATTCTCGGACGTATGAAGATAGATTCATGACAAATATACCCCTGTACGTCAAGCATTGTTACTTTTACTAATATTACAACCTTCATATTTAGTGTACTGTTCACTGTTGCCACAAAAGTATTTATGAAGATAAATTTACCGGCGTTGTATAGACCACAATGCATTGCGATTTCAAGATGGCGCCGCTATTCAGGTGAAAAGGCCTATTGCATCGACTTATGAAAATTTGACGGGTCCAAACCAGTGTGATATCGTTATTTAAAGGGCGTCTGGGGGTTGTCCCTCAGCTAATTTTGGATTTCTGAAACGTCTGAAATGGCATTTCCTTCATCAGTTATTTGGAGGATTTAACCAAATTTTTAGGTCTAAATAGGGAGCGTTTAGTGATGACTATTCTCGAACCTTGTGACAAGTCTGTACTGAATTGTTGTGACACTCGTTATATCAATAAGGCCTGTTGATTTTTTGTATCCTCTTCGGAGTAACGAAACTCTAATATATGGTTTATATTATAACGAAAAGTTTGATTTTTAATAATTTTTGACTGACAAACTTCTTGCACGTTTTGTAAAGACAATGACTTTTACTATATAGCAACAAATAAACAATAATTACTGCATAATTAGTTTGGCAGCATAGCACAACCAATCAAAATTTAAAATGCACGTTAATTTAAGCAAAGCGTGATAAAAGGATTCAATAAATATTTTTTCAAACCTTTCGAGCCTTCGCAGTTCGCTCAAGACCGGTGACCGTGTAAAAACATTTTGGGAGACTGAAATCTACCTGCAAAGCGCGCAAGGGCCTGGAACTTTTTTGCCCCATTCTCGTCCCCAGAGCCTCTCCCGTGCTGGAGCACGGAAAGGCTCTGGGGGTATTATCGCGATCGGATTGGTTGTTCAAATTCAAAGGCCTTACTGATAAAGCTTAGTGAATGTTTATAAATAAACAGTATTTGAGACACGAAAACTGACAACGAAGCATTCTAATCATAGTCCTAATCCGAACAATTTAATCGAACGTTTTTCAAAGCAATCAACCCCTTTTCCCCTTTAATATATAATTAAATCAAACACAGACGACAGACAGCAATTTGAAACCGATAGGCGATAGACTGCAGCACAATGCAGGATGTTCGTGCATGGTACATATTAAGAATCTCATTGAAATATACAAGTCAAACATAAACGAACGGTTGCAACAAATTAAAGAGAACTACTCCTAAGCGAACTCGTAAATTTTAATGTCTTTTGCCCGCCGAGTAAGCGCAGCGATGAGCCACACTCGACAAGGGGCGACCTTCTTCGAACAGAATCTACCACAATCAGAATTGTTCCAAAGTCAAACGAGTCAATACGAGACAGCCAAATCGCCAGAATCGAAAACGAAAGGAAAACTATATTCCAAACTGTCGATGATCTCGTGTCCAACTCCCAAACCGCGAACTATGCGCTTTAGAAAGAACACCAAAGAATCTTGGTGTTCCGGTTTGGATTCCCCCAGAGCCTTAATGACTGTCATGACTGGACGTTAGCGTTCCAGGTAGGAGATTTTAACTTACATCGAGTTCACTGGGCTAGCCTGGTTACCCAACGCTATTTTACGTCATCGTGCAAATGGCTTATTGCCTTCGTTTTTTTGTAAGTATAGCA
Source organism: Corallium rubrum (assembly GCA_964035015.1). Taxonomy (NCBI): domain Eukaryota; kingdom Metazoa; phylum Cnidaria; class Anthozoa; order Scleralcyonacea; family Coralliidae; genus Corallium; species Corallium rubrum. The sequence continues at coordinate 9,350,578 of OZ035998.1, forward strand.
CACATGGTAATATATTCTAGTTCTATTTTGCAGTCATAGAAAGATTTTCGTAAAAATCAGCGTGGCAACCAGGCTAGCCCGCCTCATATAAACAGCCCTTAGATAAGTGAGGAATATGTGCACATGTACATGTGATTGCGCGATTATAGGGTTTGTTAAGACATACTTCAATGTGTTGTAATAAATAAAACATGAGCAGCCAATATTGATCTGATATACAGACGCTAGCCGTATGTGACTTGTCCAATTCACAATCTACTATAGTTGTTCAGGTTAGTCAACAATCTTTTAAGATATAAGATGTTTAAGTTGAGAAAATCCATCGGAAAGTTTATGTAAATCAGAATGAATTTGTATCCGATTTACAACACCTGATTAAACATTCATTTCGTTTGAATTTTTTTCATTATTTAGTAGAAACATACACGCTAGTATACTACTGCAAATGCTGCCATCTGATTGGCTACTCTACTCTACTCTACTCTACTCTACTCTACTCTACTCTACTCTACTCTACTCTACTCTACTCTACTCTACTCTACTCTACTCTACTCTACTCTACACCACATCTATATTCGTCGATAGATGGTGAGTACCAGGTCCCACGCGGTCAAGTAGTAAAATAATATGGAGGCGCCGAGGAGTGGAGCATTTGTTTTATCTTGGTTTATTTCATACACGTTTTCAACTTGATTTTCTTTTTGAAATAATCTCGAAGAACTACGGTGGACTACTAGTGATCTCTACTAAAACAATTATTCGAGAGATTATTCGCTTTCCATTTCTATGAAATTGAGAGCCCGCCTATTCCTTCATATAGAAATTTCGAGCTCCTAATCTAAGTGTTAACCACCGAATACATCACACTATGTGCTTGGTTGAAATGCACTTGCATCTCCAGTACATCATCATTTTCTAAACTAAGTGCATATGAAACGAACATTAGGTCTGTCTTACTCGAAAGAACATTTAAAATGACACAGCAACATCTTTTGAAGTTTTTCATTTTCTTGCTTCATTGTTGAGATATTCCAGATTATTTGATAATTATACAAATTAAACATTTTGACGTCACGTGTGCATAATGAGTTATCGGAGAAGGTTAAATATCTTTGCTAAAAAGAGATCGGAGAAGGTCAAATACCTTTGCTTTGGGAAAAACACGCCCACACGCTTCCTTCGAATTAATTTCGTTTGATAATAGTAAAGATATATTATCTTCTCCGATACTTCATTATGCACAAGTGACGTCAAAATGTCTAATTTGCATATAACGAAGAAAGGAAACGTGAAACTGCAAAAATGATACTTTGTCAATTAATGTGTTCTTTCAAATAAGACAGAGGTAAATTTTTGCTTTGTGGTAGTTTAAGTGATGAAGAAATCAAGCGAGTCACTCGAGATCTAACTCTTCATCACTTATCTCTGGTTGCATTATAAGTTTGTAATCAATGTCCTGTTGTCTTGGACGCTGTAAGGGATGAGCCAAGAGTTTCGCAGTGTGATCAAATATTCTTGTTATACTGCGTGAAACTTCCAGCATAAAACAAACTTCTTTTCCATCAAATTTACAGAAAGCATCGTAAATGGCCTAAAAAAGAAAGGTAAAGCGTTTAGCTGATGCATGTACCGTACCCGGGTACGATACCCAGTACATGTATCTTGTCATAGATTAGGAAGAATTTTTATTGAAGAAATGGAAAATATAGCCATGCCCGTGTGTATATAACAGTATGCAAACGTTTACATTAAGTATTTTTGAATGGATCTTTTCACCAATAGCGGCGCCATCTTGAATTCGCAATGCATTATGGCCTATCCAGGGTAACAAGCTCCATTAAAAGGGCGATTGCATAGTGTTGAGACACAATGCGGTAATTTTTTCTTTACAAATACTTTCGTGGCAACAATATCTAAATATAATAATTGTCATATTGGTAAAAACAACAATTCTCGGACATGTAAGGGTAGATTCATGACAAATGTATCCTTATACGTACGAGAATTATTGCTTTTACCAATATGACAACGATCATATCTAGACATCGTTGCCATTAAAGTGTTTATCAGGAAAAAATTACCGCATTGTGTCTCAACACTAAGCAATCACCCTTTTAATTGAGCTTATTACCCTGGATAGACCACAATGCATTGCGAATTCAAGATCATGAAAACAGCTCCTGTAGGATTTGCATGCTAAGTTGATTTTTTTTTGGTTTTCGAGTTGACTAGATGTCAAACTGTCAGAAAATGACGGGGTTCAAATTTTCAACCTTTCGATATACAGGGGGATTGAGAGCTCGGAAAATTTGAACTGCATTTTCTGATAGTTTGACGCCTAGTCCACTCAAAAAAAACTGAAAAAAGGGAAATATATCAAATTTAGCATGCAAATCCCAAGAAAGCTATTAGCAGACTATTTGGGCTAGGATCAGGGCCAGGAAAGGTCTTCGAGTCACTCCTATTAGCCATGTCTCCAACCCCTCGTATATGGAAAGGTCGAAAATTTGAACCCCATCATTTTCTGATAGTTTGACATCCAGTCAACTCAAAACAGGAAAAAAATCAACTTTAGCACGCAAATCCTACGGGATTACACTTTATACCGCACTATGATCATCATGATGACTTTTGAATTCTCCCAAACTCTAGCAAGTGTTTGCATTGGGTATCTGTGGAACATCTCACAACAGAGCGTAACGTCCCACAACCTAGCGTAACATCTTAAAACTCACAACTTAGCGCAACATGAGTCGGGAGTCCCAATAGCTCAATGGTAGAGCGCTGGTACGTTAATCCAGGGACCTTGGGTTCGATTCCCGGTTGGGGCAGTCAGAAAACTTTTCTCTACAGCAGTGATTCGACTTCATTTGAAATTCTTCTTCCATGTCACAACATAGTATAAAATTTAACAGCGTATAGTGCAACGTACCACGATTTAGGTTAACATCTTACAACTTAAAGACACCTGGTATTCAAAAGTGTGATATTCAGAAATGGTGCTAAATATAATAAGGTGTTACTCCGACTGACGAACCATACTGGACACCCGGCGAGCACTCTACTGATTTTGGTAGTATAAAAATGTCGTGCAAAAGATATTATTATTTAATTTGTGAAAACCAACACAAAAGACCAAACAGTCTCTCAATCTAAATCTAAAGTAAAAATACTTATTAACCTTTATTTCTCAATTAATATTTCTTGCGTGATTATAATTATTCAACCTTTCTAACATCTGCTGTAAAATCTATTTACTGTACCTCACAATTATTTTCTTTCTCGGGTAGTTCATGAACATACAAAACATCAAAAAAGAAATATGGTGATGCCATATACCTCTCAAAAATCTAAAAGAAGGAAAAAAGAAACTTAATTGACTCGTTTGCTTTCATTATACGGGTGGTTCGTGTGCTGCCAGTACACACCGCTGCACCATGTCTGCCACTAAAATTAAGCTCGGTCGGGCAAGGTTATAAGTACTCAGTTTGATGAGCGCCTGAGAGTTTAGGCTGATGTGTACTACCGCTACCGTTACCACTATCGCTACCGTTACCATTATACGGTATTACCTTTACTCTTTAGTTACCTTTTTATTATTATTATTTAATGATATTTATACACGGTAGCTCATCAATCCGTAAAAAGGTTTGTTTTTCATGAGGCCGTGTGTTAAAATTACAATATATACAATAATTATCAAGTATAAGAACTACGACCATTACGTACTATATACAAAAAAAACCCTAGAGATTCAGGGTCCGAAATAGCACCCGGCAGTTTTAGGACGTTGCCGGCGGTTATTTGGGCCTATGTCCAGAACGTAACTTTGCTACTTGGGAAACAGCCGGCAAAAATTTTGACCTAAAAAAAAACAGCCTACAAAATTAGGGATATTTTCTGAACGTTATTTCGAATCCTGAGATTATTATAATTAAGTTTATAATTTACATAATTTCACTGTATAGTATATAAAAACAGTAAGGTTTTTTAAATTAAATAGCTATTTTAAAAACTACTAGAATAAAAATAATCGTCAAAGACGGAATTTAGGAGAAAGAGTTCCAGATCATGGCACCTCTATAGCCGAAAGTTCTCTTCATTGCGTTGGTATTTGGTTTTGGTAGAGACAACATCCTATTATTACTTCTTAATTCACAGCATTCCCGATTTGATATAAAAAATAAGTGGCTTAATTTAGAATTTCCGTTAACGCAGGTATTAACTAAGGAGAGTAGTTGTTTCTCTCTTGGACACTGCAACGTTGTCCACTCTAATTTTGCCAAAGTATCGGTAGCTGGCTGACGAGTAGTAGCTGTCTCCCGTAATAATACGACCTGCTTTATTTTGTAATTTTTGCAATCAGTCTCTCAACTCAATGGTATTTTACTATTACTATTACGGTAACCATGCATTATTGTTACCACTACCAGTACGAGTACCACTGCCACTATCACAGACCACTACCGTAACCATTACCATTATTATTACCATTACGAGTACCATTTACCCTTACTTTTACCTTTACCCTTACTGTTATTTAAAAGAGACTGTATTTTATGTAATTAGAAAAGAGAATTCGAACCTGTCTTCCTTCACCAGAAAAACTAGGTAAAGAACTGTGAGATCTTCCATAGATCATTATCACCCTAACAACATGTTGTGGCGGCAAGTCAACATTTTCTATAACAGGCAATTCCACATGATTTTCCCTAAACAACAGAAACAAAAACAAAAATACTAAGAATCTAAGTCAAATACTTGAAATCTTAATAATATATATAGTAATTTACGCCTGTGTACTTACAAGACTTCACATAATGAAGACATATCTAAAAGATTATTAAAGAAAATACAATTCCAATTATCACATAAATTTAATTCAAAACAATGCAGTCTCCGAGTCCCCGTTTTGTTTGTTACCTTCGCCAGGACGCTAGGTTTTCACCTCTGTCTGTCTGTCTGTCTGTCCGTCTGTCCGTCCGTCCGTCCGTCCGTCCGTCCGCCCGCCCGCCCGTCCGTCCGTCCGTCCGTCTGTCTGTCACCAGGATATCTCACAAGTACTACACATGAAAGTTTGTGAAAAGATTGATAATAAACCAAAGGACAAACCAATAAATTTTGGTTGAGAGTTGGACGAGAATTTTATGAAAATCTGACCACAAGATTCTCCGTGTACAAGAACTGGATGAAGACAATTGCTTAATTGCAATCATAATGTGTAGGTCTCGACTTCTCATGAGCTAGCTAGCCTGGTTAGTGGAATGGCTCGTTTTATTTTTGAACATTTCTAATAATCCATTGGTGATGTATGCAGTCTCTGAGTGGCCCTCTTGTTAATTATTATTTTACCCATCAAAAATTGCAGTCTGCATGTTCGAGCATTTTTTATTTTTTAATAAAAAGGATACCAAATGTTGAAAAACTATCTGTGCTGCTGGGAGAAAGTTGATGCAAAGTGTCACATATCATATTAACATCACAACTGAAATCCTGAAACTGAAATAACAACAAAATTATGTAATATCAATTGTATATTTGGAAATTACAAAACACTTAGAAAACAAGAAGAAGAAAAGAAGGAAGAACTAGAAAAGAGGTGCATAGAAGACGAAAATGTAAAACAGAATGATGTAGAGGAAAAATGTGGAAAATTAGGTGTATGTTATTGTAGAAAAGAAGGATAGAGACAAGTGATGGATAAGGTGTCAAGAAGAGTAATAGGATGGTGTAGAATAGAAAAAGTATCAAAGAGAGATACATGTAGGCAAGTGTGGAAGGGTGGTGGTGGTGAAAAGGCGATTGGTGTTGAAGAGCAAAGTGTGGAAAAATGTAGTGCAGAAGAGAGTGGTGAAAAACTGTAGGAGAGGGTGTAAAAGAGAAGGGTGTGAATGATAGGTGCAAAAGGGAGGAGTGTGGAAGAGAGGGATGTGGAAGAAAGAGGTGTGAAAGAAAGGGGTGTGAATGAAAAGAGTGATGTGGAAAAGAGTGGTATGAAAGAGAGTGGTGTAGAAGAGTCTGAGAGGTGTAGTGCACAGACAAGAGGGGTGTAGAAGAAAGTGGTGTAGAAGAAAGTGGTGTGGAAGAGAGGAGTGTGGAAGAGATGGATGTGGAAGAGATGGATGTGGAAGAGATGGATGTGGAAGAGAGGGGTGTAGAAGAGAGGGGTGTAGAAGAGATGGGTGTAGAAGAGATGGGTGTGGAAGAGAAGGGTGTAGAAAAGAGGGGTTAAATAGAAGAGAGGGGTGTAGAAGAGAGGGGTGTAGAAGAGAGGGGAATGGAAGAGAGTGGTGTGGAAGGGAAGAATGTAGAAACGATAGGTGTGGAAGAGAGGGGTGTGAAAGAGAGGGGTGTAGAAGAGAGGGGAGTAGAAGAGATGGGTGTGGAAGAGAGGGGTGTGGGATAGAGTGGTGTAGAAGAGAGGGGTGTGGAAGAGAGGGGAGTGGAATAGATGGGTGTGGGAGAGGGGTGTAGAAGAGAGGGGAATGGAAGAGAGTGGCATGGAAGAGAAGGGTATAGAAACGATAGGTGTGGAAGAGAGGGGTGTGGAAGAGAGGGATGTAGAAGAGATGGGTGTGGCAGAGATGGGTGTAGAAACGATATGTGTGGAAGAGATGGGTGTAGAAACGATATGTGTGGAAGAGAGGGGTGTGGAAGAGAGGGGGTGTGGAAGAGAGGGGAGTAGAAGAGATGGGTGTGGGAGAGGGGTTTAGAAGAGAGGGGTGTAGAAGAGAGGGGAATGGAAGAGAGCGGTATGGAAGAGAAGGGTGTAGAAATGATAGGTGTGGAAGACAGGGGTGTGGAAGAGATGGGTGTAGAAGAGACTGGTGTAGAAGAGATGGGCGTGGAAGAGAGGGGTGTAGAAAAGAGGAGTGTGGAAGAACGTGGTGTGAGAAGATGGGAATGTGGAAGAGAGTAGTGTAGAAGAAAAAGGTTCGGAAAAGAATGTTGTATCTTTAAAACTTGAACTTGATTTTTTCAGACCAATTATTTACCTGACGTTTACACTAATCCTTCCACACCACTCTCTTCTACATCACTCTTTTTGTACATCACTCTCTACATGCCACTCCTTTCCACATCACTCTTATCCGCACCCCTCACTTCTACACCCTCACATCCTCTACACCACTCACTTCTACACCACTTTCTTCTACATGCATGCCACTCTCTTCTTGTAATAAAAAGACGAATTTACAATCCATGGTCATACAGTACTTACCCATTGGGCAGTGTTTTCAAGAGTTACTAATGCAAACGAGTGCTTCTTGTTTATTCCTAGTTTACTTTTGACATAAATGTTCAGTGACTTTTGCAACCATTGAAAAACAGTTCTAAAAAATGATTACATGTAGTTTCATTACTTAAACACGTTCGAGTATATTTTGGGTATAGTCAATTATTATTTACAACAATAAAGCAGATTGGCAAACTTTTATGGTGTTGATGTAGAGGTGAGCCAGGTGTAGATGAAAAATGTAGATGTAGTACATGTAGATGTAGGTGTATGTGTATCAGGCCTAGCCTGGTACTAAAGACTACTTTCCTATTTGTTAAAATATTCGCGCGTTTTTATTGGCTGGCATGAATAAAACTGCAGTCGTCATCAGGGGAGTTAGTCTGGACTTTCTCAAAGTCCTTTTCACACATTTTTGACCTTTCGGTTCCTCATTGAAAAGGACTTTTCCCACCTGCAGCGTGCCAAAATTCACCAGTGAATTTTTCGACCAGTGATGTAATTCGGGAAGTAATTATATTCAGGCTAAATTGCTATGTAAAGTGCTATCTTTGGAAGTTGGAGTTAAACAGACTCTTGAAAACGTTTTAGTAGGGGTAGAACCACTTTCCATTGCAGGTACGACAACCCGAAACACGTCAAAATAGAGCGATGTACATTTCAGCGATTTCCCGCGAGAATATTTAATTAGATTCAAGAACTTGCAAGCGAAACAAGTCCGCCTCTTTCCTCCCGCTTTTCCACTCTCCCGCCTTTCCGCTCGCCCACCTTTCCACCCGCCCGCAAAAACCAGTGCCAAGAGGCATGACGCGAGAATGAAATTAGTGCTTACCTGGCCCATATTTCTTTTGAAATTGGGCCAGGGTACCAGGTCTTATCAGGCCTGGCTATATGATTTCATGGAGGCGCGTGGGCCATATCAAGCGCAGTCACGATGACAAAACTACATGTTGGCGACCAGACGTTTCACTAGACCATATAAGACATTACGATGCATCATAAGACATTGTAAGACGTTAGGCTGCGTTATAGGACATTCGGCTACAATGTTAAGATACATTATATCTTTATACGTTGTAAGATATGTTAGGTTAGGTTGTATGTTACACTACAGCACGTCGTTAACCCTTTACTGGCCACAGTTGCCGTTTGGCAACTTATTAATTCTACTCTGGCTAACGCTAGTCTCCTACGCAGCCTGTTCGCGGGTGCGAGGCTAATAGTCTCCTACGCAGCCTGTCGTAGGAGACTACAATCATGGAATAATTACATTGGGACAACTTGCAACAATGTCACTTCTAAGCAAAGATGCATTTTGCACAGTTAAGTTATCCTCCTCCTCCCCCCCTCCCCCACCATACAATGTTGGTTCAGAAACATGGTATGAGGTGCGGGTAAGGCCTACCCCCAGGGACCAACATTGCATGGTGGGGGGAAGGGGGGAGGGTAGACTTGTGAGGGTAGAGGAAGACCTGTGATGGTGGTTTGGAGCAGGCGACGGATTTTTTTTTCAGAGAGTTTACGATGCCGTCAGAAATCGCGCTCGCGCGGAAAATGTCCCAATTAATTATTCTATGATTGTAGGCTAACGCCAGACGAGATCACTCAAAGCGCTTAGATCACTCAAAGCGCGCAAGTGATTGCGTGCCTCAAACGGCCAGGCATGCATATTGGTGTAGGTGGTATAAGTGTAGATAGTGTGGGTGTAGTGTCTAATTGCAATTTTTGAAGATAACATTTTTTTAAACTTTAAAGTATTAAGTATATAATTATATTATAGTATCAATATTCCTGCACCTTTCCTGGGAGTTGCGCAGGAATGATGTTGAATTCATTTCAGAAGATAAATCCCAACAAAGAATCTGCAGCAAAGTAAAAAAAATATTCTGCACTTAAATACTATTTAAACTCACTGTGTTAGACAAATAGGTGCAATTATCATGGCTCAAATTTCAAAATGGAAATCTTGCCCAACGCCTGAAATAAATTAAGTCATACTAATAACTAAAATCCAATGCTGCAGCCTTCAGGTGACTATATTAATAATTATTTCCAAGAAAAGATGGACATACTATACAATATATCAGCGATGTTGCAGTTCAATTTAGCACGTCTGCCTTCAAGCTCCCTGAGCTCCTGAACTGCAGTGGATTATTGCAGTCAGTGCTTTTATTAAAAAAGGGCTAATCATTAATAAAATTGCATTATTTATTAGTAATTTCAAAGTTATCATTCTTTGCAAGCCTAAAGTCCTAATAATAGTATTCTTTTTAACATTATTATGAAAATATGTTTCAGAGTATTAAAGCACTTTTCACAACATTTGCTATAACCCCACAGTACCCCAAATTTTCCTTCCTCTGTCACCAACATACCATAGCACTATAGTCCCCCCCCCCCTTCCCCCACAAAAAACCCACCCCAACAACAACAAAACAATGAACAAAAAGACAGTAACCAGAATTTTAAAAGTTTAAAAAACAACAGTTTTTTCCAGTTTAAAAAAGACATACAATTTTTTCTTGACAATTGATCTTTGGTGTGGCAGGTACTTCAATGTCATCTTGATGATCTGTTTGTTCTTGTGAAGATTCACGATGAATTTCACGATGGATCATTTCTGAACATTTACTGAAGCCTTGTCTTGTTATAATCGCCTTCTTTCCCTCTTATTGTGGCCAAGCTCCACATACAGTATCCTGAGTTGATAAAAAAACCCCATGATATTATTACAGTATAAGTATACTGTATATACCATGACATGAGGGGAATTAGTGATTAAATCTCCCCGAAAGCCAAGGGAGGATTTGGGGAAGTTCACAATCCTCCCAAGGCTTGAGGGGACGTTTAATCACTAATTTCCTGACATGTCATGGTATTAGTTTGTAATACCATGATTATCTTATAAAAATGCATTTCTTTGCTGTGTAAGAGTACTGTTTTGATGTAAGAAAAATTAGAAATTTCCACTGTTTGGGGGAAATTTATTAGATTAAATTACCCAGTGAGAACAAAAGAAACCGAGTTAATCATGGTATGGGGGAAATTTATTAGATTAAATTACCCAGTGAGAACAAAAGAAACCGAGTTAATCATGGTAATTACAGCAATTACTGTGTAATCGCTGTCTGCCTGGAGCAGCCAAAAACGGTCCCTTTATTATCTTACTCTGTCTATAATGCTAGACAATTTACTTAGGTAATATCAAAGAGAGATATTAAAAAAATTACTCCCTAACACAAAAAGTCTATAGGTGACTGTCTATAGTATAGGCCAACCTACAGGATTCTATAGGTAATTGGAACATTTCCTATAGGCGATCGACCTATAGAAATACATAGCATGCACATTCTGGGAAGCTATTATAGAATAAGGGAAATGAAAGAACAACCATTAACCATAGTCTAAACTAAACCCCCCACTACAGTACAGTATTGCCCATTTTAATGTTCAAATTTTAAATCATGGTACATCAGTAATTAGTAAAATACCAATTGCATGGTGAAACTGTAGTAATCCTGTCAAAAGCTGTGAGCTAGAAATATTATGCTTTCTTGCTGGTGAGGCAAAAAACAAAAACTTATTTGCATGTAATCAAATTCAGTACTTATGTCATATTTGATTGGCCAATAACAATCAACATCAAATTGACTAATTATACCAATTTCCATCAATTGATCAACTACATTAATTTCTGATGATTGATTTCCATCGATTAAGTGGAATTACTTGCAGAGTTTGGAACTTTGTCAATAGTCAAATTTCAGTCTGACTGTAGTCCTGTACACACGAAGTAATCTTGTCTATGCATAAGGAAATATTCATAAGTCATTAAAATTGTTAAAAGGAACATACTGTAATTATACATTATACATCCCCGGGAGGTGTAGGGGGGGGGGGGGGGGATCGTCACAGCAACAATTGAAAGTATTTTGAAGTAACTGACTTGAATTTTGAGTTCACCAGATGTCAATTTACTTACTTTTTAAAACGTGTTGGCTAGTATAAATGGCTCTTAGTACGATATACATAAATGACTATACTGTATTTGACCAGCAGCCGCCATAGTACAAATTTATATATACAGTACAAGCTGTACAGCCAGTACAGGTAACAGGTCACTTGCACACATTTTCATGCAACCATTTTAATAATAAAATATCCTTGAAAATATTTCAAAAATACTCACATAAAAGAGCGCACTTCAACTTTATCATCGGTCAAGTTGTCAAAATTCCAAACGTTAAGAAATCAAAGCATAAAATGACAGAATCAGGGCCCCTTCTTCAATTCTTCGAACATAGCACTTCTTCATTACATAATAGAGGACACTACATGAAGTACTTCATAATAGTCGTGAAGGATCGCGGGCTTCATGAATTAGTCGCCCCAGGCCTTGGGTTAGAGGCCTCGCTTTCTAAGAAAATACAAAATAGCTTCGAAAAGGGTTAACATTTTTATTAAAAAATGAGTATTACTAACTAACACAGCTTGTACAGCAAACAACTGACAATTATTCTTCTTCTTCTTATTATTTTTGAATAAAAATCTTAGCCCTTTTCGGAGTGTCCATTGTCATCGTTTTTTGCGACAATTGTAAAATGACGTAATTTTATATCACGTGCGCAATGGTTTTTGAGTCAGCAAGAAGTGCATGATCACCTCATCCGAAGTGAAGTCAAGAGTTAGAAAAAGAGATCACAGAAGAGGCGAGAGTAATTTTTGCTGAACTTCTGACATAATCATTTAACAAACCTTTCAAGTCTCGTCATGGCCACTCCGTAAGTTTTAGTGTGTTCTATGGGCTGTAATTGTGAGATATCGAATTTTATAAAGCCTGTAACCGTGAAGATTTCCTAACTGAAATGACATGTAATTTTATAATGTCAACGTTTTTATTTTGTAGTTGCTTTTATTTTTATGAAATGTGCTTTGTTCGTCAAATACTCGTGTACTTTTGTACTAGTAAAACATAGATAGCAACTAAATATGGAGTTTTGGGTAGACCATGCTAAGCCTTTGTTCTCGTTTAAGTTTATATATATATTTTATAGACAAGAGAAACAAGATGAACTAGCCACAGCCATTCTACGCCAGAAAGCGAAACCAAACAGATTAATTGTTGACGAAGCCATAAATGATGATAATTCAGTTGTTACTTTATCTCAGGTGAACTGTATTTTCATACTGTCTTTAAACATTTATTTCAAATGAAGCAACAAGTGAATTATCAGACCAAGTCGTGCTCACTTCCTTTCTTTGTTTCTTTATCGTTTAGGCTAAAATGGACGAGTTACAATTGTTCCGAGGTGATACCGTTCTCGTGAAAGGAAAGAAACGACAAGACACTGTATGTTTGATCTTTTCTTGTGTTTTAAAATAAATTAACAATGGATATTCATTAGAAAAAGAGAAGTTGGGGAATATTATGTACATCAGTACATGTAGTGTACTTTTGTCAGTTGTCACAATGTCATTGGCTCCTCCTGATCATATTTGTTTAGCATATTGTTCAGTTTAATTCTTACTTTGATTGTTTTTATGATTATCCAGGTATGCATTGTTTTGAGTGATGACACATGTCCTGATGAAAAAGTGAGAATGAATAGAGTTATCAGAAGAAATTTAAGAGTTCGACTTGGTGACATTATTAGGTAACTTATTATATGCATGACAAAATTACTACATTCTGATTATTTTATTAATTGTACTGCAGTACAATTATTCAGCCGATTCGCACACTTGTCCACGGCTACCAGCCATCAAAAATGTCGCCGATTGCTTGGCTACCAGCCGGGTTGTACGGTAGTATACGGTAATCTCAAAATTATCCCTATGGGACCCTCAAGTTGCACCCAGGCTTCAACGCACACCTACAAAATGCACAATATATATTTTAGCGCAGAGGAGTGGCAGTTTTACACAGCAGAAAAGCCTAGAAATGGCAAGAATTACACGAAAACATTGTCTTGATAAACTCAGGACCTTACAAAGTTACTAAATAACAAGAAAAAAAACAAAAACACATGAACGAGTGCAGCACAAAATGAAAAAAGCACCACAGAAGCCACAATATCGAACTCAGGCACTTCCCCGCAGTCACGCATTTGACCATAAATTGTTCCCGCGGGTCGAGACATTTGACCATGCACAGTATTGATTACAAAAGACCTGGAGACTGGATCTTCTTGTGGTCAGTTACATCTGGTCAAAAACGTTCAGCCTTTGTAAAGGAAAATGTTTCAATTGCTTATTGAATGATCAATTAAAGGCGATCATGCACAGGAATACTTAATGTAGATGACTAAGGCGATCATGCACAGGAATACTTAATGTAGATGACTAGACTAGTTGTGTTTGTCATCATTATTAAATTCATGGGCTAATCAACGCTCATTTGAACGTATTAGTGCAAATCATTATTAACCCTTTCCCTACTGGCCCCCTGGAGACAAAATAGTATAATATTTCCTGGTATAAATGAGAAGGATCTATGCATTTCATAGTACAAATCAAAACATACATGCTCAGTAGAATTAGGAGATGTTATACACATACAAATACACAGAAACAAACAGTAGGACAGCTATTTATTTAGATTCGCCATTAAAATCAATCAATTTGAACTTCTGAACAAGCGTAATCATGCTAGAAATTTTGTTTTGTAATAAGCTTTTCAAATTTGCCACCATGACAATAGCTATATTTGATTTGTCAAATACAAATACATCAAGAATACATAATATTACTAGACAGAATCTTTACTATTTACAAAATATATCAAAATAAATGTGATAGTGTTATCAGAGTTGATTGTGATACAAAAGAAAGCAGGGATCTTTACACAATGCAACGCCGCAGTGAGTGCACTCACACGTACTGTCTCTTTCGCTCGACCACCAGCAGTCTTTGTCGTCTTTCTTGCATTGCACGCAATGTCTCTTTCTTGCTTTCCCCTCTCTTCTGCTTATAAAAATGCCCGTGTTTGGCAGGCATGTATTGTCGAAAGGCTAGTCTACCTTTGAACGCGATCATGCCTTCATCCACCGAGTTATTTTTTTTGGGATGATAGACGTCTTTCACTTTTTCGTTGAAGTTGGTCAGGATCGGTCTAACTTTGTAAAGGCGGTCATAGCCGACTTCACCTTGTCGTTGTTGGAGTGCTATGTTGCTAAGGTGGGAAAACCGATTTATCTCCTCGAAACGATTCTTTGTCATTACTTTCTGAATGCCAACATTCCCAGTAAATCCATCAGGCGACCAGTAATCAGCAGTACATGGCAGACAATTTATGCCCATAAAAATACAAACACCAAAATACGCTCTCAGCTCGTTTGCTGTCACATCCGTCCACTTTTCGAGCCTTTGTGCCGAAAGCTTCTCTTGCGCATAGCGATTTGTTTCTAGAACAATATGATCCACGATATCGTCACCAAACAGAAGTTTAAACGAGTCTAACGTACTCTGTTGCATCTTGAGGGAGTTCAACCGCAATTCCTGTGGGCGAAACGAAGTCACTAACCGCTATGTTTGTGTGTTCACTTGTCCAAGCTTGCTCATCTTCTTCTGTTGATTCTGCGTTGCCTTCTCCTTCGCTTTCACTAATTTCAGTGCTATCACTTTCTTCAGAAACATCAACATCGATATCGGATCTTCATCTTCACTTTCTGACTCAGAAGATCCAAACATTTCATCGTATTGCTCACGAGAAATCACGTTTACAGAAGAAGACGCCATTATGGCGTCGTCGAAAATTAGCATGTGTTCCGCAACATTTATTAGCATGACAAAGCAGAAAATTTATGCGCAGTAAGTGCCATTTGATTGGCCAATGACTGGTAATTTATTCTAAAACAACATTAGACAAAGATATCCTGTGTAGGGGAGGGGTAATAGCTGCAATTTTGCAGGGCGGTACAGGGCGGCATAGGAAAATGGCAGCGTTTTTTCTGCGGGCGGTACAGGGTGGCATAGTAGGGAAAGGGTTAAGAAAGAATAGTCAGAACGGCAGTTTAAATGTTAATATTGAGTTTATTCATATAATTACTTTGAACATGTTCCTGCGCTTTGGTTTTGGTTTAGCTTTTGTACAAGCATGTGCTTTAAACTTGTTTAAATTTGGTCATTAAAATGTTACAGTTCTCTTGTTTGATGTCCCCAGGTGTGTTCTTTTGGAAACATTTGATTGATATACAATCCCCCACCCTGGGGCATTTTACTCAAATTTTCAATTTTTTGTCAAATCCCCACCCTTTGCCTGCACCCCCACCCCGCGGGGTTTACATTGATAGGTGCATAATAGCATCCAACATCTTTATTCTTTGACCTCCACTTAGTCTTTTCCATCAACTCTTCCCTCAATCATGTCATGCAGCATGTTATCATGTCTCAGTATATGTGCCCCATCTATTTCTGTTGCCTGTAAATATATAAATTTATAAATTATAAATATATAAATATATAAATTATAAACATTTGAAAGGTATGAAATTGTAGATTTATTGTTACCAGACATAAAAAGATACCATACTGACATATGACCATACAACATGCAGTTGATATTTTTGTGTTAAATATGTCATTTTAGTCTTCAAGCCTGTCCAGATGTTAAATATGGTAAACGGATTCATGTCCTTCCTTTTGATGATACCGTAGAAGGACTTACTGGGTAGGTTAATAACTTGTTTTATTAGTGTTGTACTTCAAATTATCCAATCAATGAGCTACTTACTGTATATGTGGATTTAATTGTACCATGTAGTCAATTAATTTGTCATAGAATTACACATCACATTCACTCATACATTTAGTTAAACTTGAATACCACACATGAAAACCAAAACGAGGCTGTTAACAATGAAGAAACAAGAAGATATTTTGCACAAATATTGATACTGATATATATATATATATATATATATATATATATATATATATATATATATATATATATACTGTATATATACTGTATATACTGTATATATACTGTATATATATACTGTATATATATACTGTATATATATACTGTATATATATACTGTATATATATACTGTATATATATACTGTATATATATACTGTATATATACTGTATATACAGTATACTGTATATATATATATAGTTCGTATATAGAAAAGCGAGACAGGCAACTCCGTACAATTCCTTTATTAAAAAAACCCATTTTTTGACCATTCGGCCTTCATCAGTTACATGTACATTGTAATAATTCTAATTCATCAGTTATCAACTGATGAAGGCTGAATGTTCGAAATGGATCCTTCAACTATAGAAGAAATCATTGGAAACCAAACCTTACCATATTCATGTATATATATATATATATATATATATATATATATATATATATATATATATATATATGTATACACGTATATATACGTATATACTTTATTTCAACATGCTAGCCTCAACAACAAAATCTATTGGTTTCCATGGGGGGTGAGGAAATTGTTAGGTTATTAAGAATTGCATACTAAGAAAATATAAAGAGATCAACAAAGAACTCGTTTAAAACTCTTTAACCTGCAGTTAATTAACATTCACAGAATGAAATTAGACAATGTGAGACTGGACAAAAGTTAAGCTTTTTAAAATTTTAGTTTTTTTCCCGATTTTGGTATAGTACAGTATATCATGAGAATTCAATGAAACATTACTGGCCACTGATGTAATATTTCATCAAATTCCTTTTCACTTCGCATCTACAGTATAAACGATAACATGACCGTTGACAAGCTAGATAAGAATTACATGTAGGTTCTTTCTTTCATAATACAGTGTGTACAGTAGTTACAATAATGTACAGTATTTTCTATGCAAATTTTTATTGGTTGTGGAAAGGACAGACGTATAAATCATATCACAGGATTTCACATAACTTTAGTCTGCAAAGCAGACTGCTGCTCGACCGCGAGCAGCAGTCTGCTTCGCAGACTAACATAACTTTTGACGAAATCGTTTTGAGATTTGTTCGAACTTGGTTGAAGTTGGCCACGAACTTGGCAAATTTATTACGTAGTAGCCAATTACGTTGCGAACTTAATCAATTTGTAGATCAGACGGGGTTGGAAGGATTATTTACCCTATTAAACCGACAGACGTCTGAATAAAAAGTTTACCAATAAACTCTTAACTTTCTTAACCCTGAATTTTCGTTTAGTATTTTACTCTGGGAGGCCGCTGGGGTCGGAAGGGTTAATTATGTAAATACACGACATTTCTTACACTGTAATGCTTTTTAACTAAAAACTTTAAAATGTTAAGGTTAACAAGTTTTGTGAATATTTTATTTGAGTTCTAAGTGGAACGTAGAAAAATAGGTACGCAGTGCGTACATCTGTTCACCTTAATTTGGTTATCGCAAAGTACGCAAAGCAAACAGAAAGCTTTCCAATAAGAACCGCATTACAAACACTTGTTGGTGACGTAAGTAAAGCAAATTACCTTCGGAGAGACCAAGTTTGATTGTCAAATGTGTAATTTGCGAGTATTATACCTCAACAAACAATGCAAGCACTTCTCGAATACCTCTCCTTAGCCTTTCCAAGAACTCGCCTAACACTGTGACTATGCTGTGCAACAGCGCGTACGGTGTCTGTGGCTTTAAGCGAGGGGCAAATCACGTACACCTTCAGAAAAATCACAAAAGAATCATGAAAAAAATCACGAGAAAAATCAAAAAATCATGAAAAAATCACATGATATTTTAATCAGCCACCCTGCAACATTTATTACATTAACTTTACTGTCCTAGTATATACGCAATTTGTTATGAATTGTTGCAAAAAATGAATAGATAGGTTTCGTGTGATGTTTTGAGGATCGTTCGTGTAAGTTTTCGTTGAAACATTTAGCTTGATACCACTATTCCTTCTAGAATTACAGAGATTTAAAGTTTGTTTAGCTTTTGATGGTTGTGAAAAGCTATTTGTTTCACACAATTTAACGTCTTATGTTTAGTTAAGCTTTTAAAATTATGTCTAAGCCATTTTAAGTTTAAATCTGACATACATTTTGATTAAAATTTGGCTTTATTTGGGAAATGAAGAACGATCTATAGTGAAAATATGACGTTATGTGGGTCCTCAATACGACGTCATTATGTGTTTGCCCCATTTTAAACCAATGACTTATATATTTTTAAATTTCAATAATAACTATTTAGAAATTTGTTTGATGTGTACTTGAAACCATATTTCTTGGAAGCATATCGTCCCATCAGAAAAGGTAAGTCGTAATATTCTGAAGCATTGGGATCTTTGGGCTTCAATTTACCAGGTCAGACTGGCCAGAATAGACTTGCTTTTGAATACGACCAAGTTTTCCAGTCTAACAGCCCCAAGCCTCAAACGTATCGTGATCTATTTTACTGTCTAACCATGTAAATGGAGAGCCGCCTTAGTTTATAGTTTTTAAAAGAAAATGTAATCATATACTTGTACTTTGTGTACAGGTGACATGTTCTTGGTAAGAGGTGGAATGCGTGCAGTGGAATTTAAAGTAATTGAGACAGATCCATCTCCACACTGTATCGTTGCGCCTGATACAGTTATACACTGTGAAGGCGAGCCAGTAAAACGTGAGGTGAGTTATTAATGACTATATAATCAGGGCAACGTGTGAAAATTTTATGTTGAATACAAAGAGCGTTTGAAAATGCGATTTCTAAGAGTAATAGGGACTTTAAGATGCTAGGACGACGACGGCGGTTAAAACGCAAGATAAGTTTTACAATTTAAAGAAGTCACGGTTAACTGACTATATATTTGATATTTGAAGCTAGTTTAATGACTTCCAAAACGCCACCACCATCTCTTTAACCCTTTCACTCCCAAATACGGAATTTCTTAAAGTCCCTAATGTTCACGCCTGCATGACTCTCAGGGTTGCTGAAAGAAATTTTGGGCCCCTGGTCAAAAAATATTTATGGCCCTCCGCAAGGTAATTGTGGGTTCGAAATCGAATCCCAGTCAAGTCCCTCTGTACGTTAATAATAGAGAATCAAATAATCCCAGTGCGGCGATGGATAGTACTATAGCGGTGCCGGTCATAAAGCCATAAAGGGCCCCCATAGCAGTGATTAAGCTATAAAGGGGCCCAATGCCAGTGATAAAGCCATAGAGGGCCCCTATAGCAGTGATAAAACCATTAGCGAGAGACACAATGCAATGTAACGATTAATGCTAAAACTTCAATTGTCTATTATAAAATCGATTTTATCGTTTCACACTTTCATGGTAAAGATAATGTATAATATCTTCTTTTGTTTCCTTAAAAATGGGCCCCCTTTGGCCCCCAGAGCCCTGGCCTGATGACTCTGTTGACAACGCAGAACAAGGATTGTGACATTTCAAAAGAAACGTGGAAGCGGTGACACCACAGAACCTTTGCAAGGTTATTAACTTTATTCTCGCGACGAACATTGGTTGAGCAATCCTTGTCTTTGAGAAATCTATAAACAACGAGTCTGTGCGATTGTATAGTTTGAAGTTTGAACTTTGAATGTACAGTATATACGCTATTACGCCAGTGTACGTTGTACAGTATATACGCTATTACATCATACATGTATAACTGTTAATTTTTTTACCGTAACATTGCCCAAATCTTAAAGTCCCTATTTATTATGTGCATTATTACAGTATGTGCATTATTATTACTATCCGATATTTTTAAGAGTGAACCTCCAGGTTAGTAACCGGTAATTATTTGTTTTCTTGTAGGAAGAAGAAGAGTCTTTAAATGAAGTTGGATATGATGATGTTGGGGGTTGCAGAAAACAGTTAGCTCAAATTAAAGAGGTACTCACACTACTTGCATTGATTGGGAAATTCTATTACCTAAAGTGAATTTGGGGACGAGGATAATGCGATTCAAATCGATAAAGAAAAACTATTCAGAGTTAATTATTTGCTTGCCAAAAAGAATTATACATGTAGACTGCGATAATTATTAACAACTTAATGACGATCTCTTTGTTTGATCTTCAAGATATTGTTTGTTTGTGTTCTAGATGGTAGAATTACCACTGCGGCATCCACAGCTGTTTAGAGCAATTGGTGTCAAAGTAAGTATATTGGAAGTACAATATGTATGAGCCAGTCTGTATTATGTGGTGGGTGATATTAAATTATTGTGGATTTATTTATTCTTCAGCCTCCACGAGGAATTTTGTTATTTGGCCCTCCTGGGACTGGAAAGACATTATTGGCAAGGTAATACGTCCTGCAAGATACACACGTTGCTATTTTGAAACAAGGGTATTTGGTAGAACAGCTAGTGGTTAGCAATAATGCATTTTATCCTTGCGATCCAGGTTTGATTTATGCTTGATGTAGTTGTCAGATTAAAATTTTACTTTGTTCCCATGCGAGAAGAGTGCTTCCAGTCTGACACGACAGAACACCGCACTCTGGTTTCCTCCTGTGGTAACACTGGACCACCGAGGAAAGGCCTCTACTGGATCTCTCGAGAAAACAGTTTATATGTCTAAGATATGTTTGATAGAGTTATCTATAGTATAAACATAGTCCCTAGAATTAAATTGTCTGGAAACGCGGTGAACATCAAAGCGGCTAACAATGAGCTACAATTTATGTAACCTGGTACCCTGGCCCAATTTCAAAAGAAATATGGGCCAGGTAACCACTAATCTCATTCTCGCGTCATCAGGGCTAAATCCACTTATGACGATTGCAGTTTTACTCATAGCCAATAAAAACGCGCGAAATTTCAACCAATCGGAAAGCAGAAGTCTTTAGTGGTTACCTGGCCCATATTCTTTGATTGGGCCAGGGTACCAGGCTATAATTTATGTTGAGAGTGGCCTGTGAAAGTGCGCAAATCTTAATTTTGTTTTACGTTTATTAATATTTATACAACAACGTTGCCACTGGCTGATTGCTTCATTATACCAAAAATACAATGTGTGAAAGTGCATAAACATGAACAAAAAATGGAAATTTTACAGTTTACTGTACCCGAGTAATTCAGCGATTCCTAACCTAACCTAACCCAAACAAAAACCCTAACCCTAATCAGTAACTGTGTTTACCGCTTATTTTATATGCTTATCGTCCCACTAACGTGTTTATTGCCTAGCTTTATACGCTAACCTGGCACAGTGATGACTCGGGTACGGTAAAGTGTAAACTACCCCAAAAATGATTAGAATAAAGACTTTGGCAGCGTTTCCATGCAGACAAGTTATAGTATTTCTAGGACTATGGTGTAAATGAAGTTTATTTTTGGTTTCTGGGTTACGACGGCGATTTTGCCAAATGTCAATTTTGTTTTTGAGCGCTGCATAAATTTTTAAAAATTATTTTAATTTTACTTGTAGGGCTGTTGCTAATGAAACCGGAGCGTTTTTCTTTCTCATTAATGGTAACTACAATATAATGTCTACTATATATGAATAATATGTATAGTAATAATAATAATTATAATAATAATTATAATGAACTTTATTTAGAGAAGTTATGAAAACATCTTTACATAGGTATTCTGCCAGATGGCCTTCATTATTTTGAAATTGATTAATAGTGATAAAATTAACATACGCTTGTATAATTATTATTGAATACAAGTGCATGCTAATTTGTATCTACAGTTTATGCATGCAAATGCAATGAAAAAAATTACACGGCCGCATCCAGGGTTTGAACCCGATTATGTTCGCAAAACAACCGACAATGTTACCACCAGGCTACGGCAACCGGTATCAAATTGTCATCAAAATATTCAGTTTATCCTATACAGTTGAAGCATTTCAAATTCATTTGAAATAACAAAAACAATTTTTATTCATCCCCGCAATCTCAAGTGCTAAAAACTGTCTTCACATTATTATCTCGATAGCTTTTGTATATTTTAAATTGCTGAGATTTTTAGCAACCGGAAAGACTGACGTTTCGAGCCAAGCCCTTTATTCACATTTACTCTGAATCTCTGATGAAGGGTTTCCTTTCAAAACGTTAGTATTTCGCTGCTAATTCACGAAAGTTTACCTGCTTTCTTAGAACTAAATTTTTGTGTAAAATCGGTTCTTTTACATCGTATACTTTAAGAGACCGAGTATTTTTAATCGAGAATTTTTTCTTTATCAAATTTTTCAATTCGTTTATTAAAAGATTTGATTTAAAATTCTTTGTTTACGTCTTCTAAGGTCCTGAAATCATGAGTAAATTAGCTGGTGAATCAGAAAGTAACCTTAGAAAAGGTGGGTGTTTTACAGTTTATTACACTGACACTGTACATAAATACCTGTACCTGCTTATCTTGACGAAGATCTTAATTCAAAGGTACAGTACAGGTGCTTAGCCAGGAACTCGACTGGCGAGTTAACAGCTAGACGTGAGAATTTAACGAGTAAATAATTTACAATAACGCTTTATGAAATTAACTGATTACTCAGCAGTGCCTTATTAGGCGTCAAAAATGTCGCTTGTCTTCTTGTTCCCAGAGCCCACGTTTGTGTGTCCGTGGCTTACGGTTACCACGGCCTGGCGTACGATTCCCGTCAAACACCCAGAATATATAAAGCTATCTAACAAGTAGGGCAGTGACTGGCTTGTCAGGGCATGGTAATAGAAAGCTGACTGACTACCGAGCCGCTAACTTGTCAGGGCACTGCAATTTTGTGCAATTGTGTTTTGTGTTTACCTGCGGAACGCTTCGTTTCACGGAGATCGTCAAAAAGCCGCGAAAATCCCTCGCGTCAAAAACATCGCTTCCATTCTCAATGTCAATGTGAGAATGCCAGAGCCCATGACGTTTGTGTGGCTATCAGTTCTGCACAAACGTACAAGAAAAATTATATAGCTGACTGAAGAGCTAGCCGCTAGTAGTATCTACCGGGGAATGCTCAATGCTTTTCTTTGCAAACGTGATGTCGTCAAAAACCCTCCAAAATCCTTGGCGTCAAAAACATCACTTGTATTCTTGCTCCCAGAGCCCAGACAAAAAAGTGACACCCAGAACGGACCAGAATATAAAGTTGTCTTAAACGAGCCAGCCACCCAGCGTCCTAGTGGCACTGTGCACCACTGTGCACTATTTAGTATTATTAATAAGCTTGAGAATCCATTGTTCTGGGTTCAATCTAAACTTCGAATAAGGAATAATTTTCTAACTTGCAATTACTCCGAAACTGTGCCGTTAGTGTTTTTGCTTGTACTGTACATGTATTTTTCATATGCTGTTTGTACAGTATATATGACATGTGGTGAAGTTTATTTATGGTGTTATTAATCTTGTCTTGTTTAGCATTTGAGGAAGCAGAAAAGAATTCTCCTGCAATTATATTTATTGATGAAATTGATGCCATTGCGCCCAAACGTGAGAAGGTTAGAACACCTGTACTATTGACGAAGATGGTGATCGAAGTCTGGTTTGTCGTAAAACATTTTAAATAATTCTAGTAAACTAAAATTAATTTGTTTGTTCTTAGACTCATGGTGAGGTGGAAAGACGTATTGTCTCCCAGTTATTGACACTTATGGATGGATTGAAACAACGTGCTCATGTAATTGTGATGGCTGCTACCAATAGACCAAACAGTGTTGATTCTGCACTTAGGCGATTTGGTTAGTATCTTGCCGGGGCGTTCAACAACTGAAAAGATTAATATGCACAGACGAAAGTATTAAGTATTACTGGATTTACGTTTTTAAACTCGTTAGAAAAACATTGAAGTCTCAATTTCTGGGGTTTGATTCTAGTCGCAATGGAATTAGGTTATGAATTAAGTAAAACGCAAGAAAATCATGCGCGATTGCTAAGCGTGGTTTTGTACTCGATCGCACTGCGAAACGACGGTAAGCTTTTTGTCTTTACTGTACATGTACATGTACATGTACATATACATGTACATGTACAGTAACCGGTAAACTCCACACATTGTGCATTGAACTTGGTTATTGTTATTTAGCATTAAAATAGCGAACTGAGAACTTTTAGAAATATTGGTAATTGATACAGTGTGATCGTATCTATACGTTTGATATACATATATTCAGATTAAAGTGCTATATATGGAACATGGTTGGTAATTTTCTAATATGAATTTATAGGTCGATTTGATCGCGAAGTCGATATTGGTATTCCCGATGCTACGGGACGTCTAGAAATACTAAGGATCCATACGAAGAACATGAAGTTAGCTGATGACGTGGATTTAGAACAGGTGAGGAAATAGAACATACATTGTCTTTTATTATACCCTCACTATTAATTGTCCAATCACATGTCTACATTAGCGTCACGTGCCAGCCCAATATTTAACGATGTAGGACAACTACATGTCGGGCAGAAACCTTTGGACAGGTGCACAAGGTATATTTACCTGCCAATTGCACGATTATTTGTTCGATATAATAAAACACCTGTTGGATTCATCTTCGCCCGATTTGGGAAATATTTAAGTCTCAAATTTTAATATTAGGCTCGACCTTCGGTCTCGCCCAATATTGAATTTTCGATTTAAATATTTTGCCATATCGGGCTTAAATGAATCCAATAAGTTATGTTTCTTTGGGTATACAATTTGATAAGGAAAGCCAATACTAGACGATTTGTTATAAACAGTAACTCCTTCCTGTCCGGGGGCTTCCCCAGAGGTGAATAAAATCGTCTGGCGTTAGCCAGAATAAAATACTAAAGACCAATTCGGACAAGAAAGAGTTAAAGAGATAGTTTGTAACTCCTTCCTGTCCGGGGGCTTCCCCAGAGGTGAATAAAATCGTCTGGCGTTAGCCAGAATAAAATACTAAAGACCAATTCGGACAAGAAAGAGTTAATAATTACCTCCACCAGAAGGTTATGTTTTCACTTCTCTGTCTCTGTCTGTCCGTCCGTCCGTCCGTCCGTCCGTCCGTCCGTCCGTCCGTCCGTCCGTCCGTCCGTCCGTCCGTCCGTCCGTCCGTCCGTCCGTCCGTCCGTCCGTCCGTCCGTCCGTCCGTCTGTCCGTCTGTCTGTCTGTCTGTCGCCATGCAGGACATTTCACAAAGTACTGCACATGTTTTCATGAAAGTTTGTGGAAAGATTGCTCATAGACCATGCAAGGGCCAAGCCATTAAATCTTGGTTTAATTTGGTTAAAAATTGGATGAAAAGTAAACCGATATGCAAGCAATCCAATATAGTGTAACAATCGAAATATAGTAAGGTTAGATATACTGCCGAAACAGAGAACGTAGGAGTCTAACGTTTCGAGCGAAGGCCCTTCGTCAGAGAGAAACGTGGGGCCTTGACGAAGGCCCTGACGAAGGGCCCCTGACGAAGGGCCTTCGCTCGAAACGTTAGACTCCTACGTTCTCTGTTTCGGCAGTATATCTAACCTTACTATATTTCGATTGTTGTTTCTACACTGCTTACGCAGCACGCTACTTTTATCTCAATATAGTGTAAGGTCTCAATAACCCGCTGACGGAGGTGTGTAGTCTCTGAGTGGTCTCTTGTTATTGAATATTTTTGCTACAGTTTAGTAGCCGTCATCAACTTGATGCAGTCGATGGATTGTAGCGAAAATATTTAATTATTGATGTTTAGTACAAATTTTTTGGTATTGGCTTTCTTTATACGGGATCTTATATACTGGTTGATACTAATGTTATTGTTTGTTTTTAGATTTTATTTTACTAGTTAATTTAAAATACAAATATTTTTTTCAGATTGCAGCAGAAACCCATGGCTACGTTGGTTCAGATATAGCGTCACTCTGTAGTGAAGCTGCTTTGCAACAGGTACTGTACAATATGTTACTCTTAAAATACTCATTAATAATTCATGACGAAAACAAAATAAATCAATACGCTGGCTAGAAACAATGTTGGAAACTGTCTTCACTTTATTATCTCAACAGCTTTCGTACATTTTACAGACGGGAAAATGCTTGTTTTCCAATCTTTTATGTCAAATAATAAACAAGCTACGCTAAGTCACAAGTATACTGCTGATTTAGGTTGAGTGTTTCGGGACATCCGTACGAATACTCAACATTAACTTCTATCCACACATCTTCGTGGTTCAAGCCCAGCAAGGAACGATAGTATTGAGTGATGCTTCGCTTAGAAACGCGTGATATTTGGCGCTAGCAAACGTGATTTTATTGACTAAACAATTAACGTAAACCGATGTCCTGAAACACTCGACCTAAATCCGCAAGATAAGAAATATTTGAAAAGAAATAAGACAGCAGCCAACAGTAGAAAATATTAGAATGAACAAGCAAAAATATCCACCGGCTACGTTTAAAATACTTTAGCTAACGCGAGACAATTTTACTCGTCAGTCGATAGGTGGAAATTAAACTTATGAAGCATCACTGTAAATGAGCAAAGCGTTATCGAAGTTCACAACGGAAAGAAGTTAGGCAAAGTGTGGGCAAACCAGCTGTCTGGGCTGACTTGGGTGCCCTGAAAATAATTACAAGTAGTGCGTGCTTGCTTTTGGAGTAGTTTTATCTCCTGATAAAACTACTCCAAAAGTGTGACGATGAAATAATTCTTCGGAGCTTTTTAATATATATGTGGTCGCCGATTTTGCAAAGGGGCTACTGTACTGGTGAATGATTTTTAACTTGTTCAGCTTGGGGAGATTCATTTTGTTTTCTTTACGTTGTATATAGATTCGTGAGAAGATGGATCTTATTGATTTAGAGGATGACACTATAGACGCAGAGGTTCTTGATTCTCTTGCTGTCAACATGGATGATTTTAGGGTAAGATTAAACAAGCATTTCAAATCTAGGTAATTCACAGTCATAAAACGCTGCTAGAACTCTTTTGAAAGATAAGTTGACTGATGCTTTATAGTGCTCTTACTTGGTAATGTAAAGTGCTTTCAGCTTTATGGGAATTTTGAGAACTGTAGTTACTGTACAGTACGAATCAAACTGTATGTTAGTTAATTGTTTATTTTACTAGAAATCCCATCACGCTCTTGCATATATATTTCCACAGTTGTAAACATTAAAACATTTTATCCAAAATAGAAGAGTGCATGTTTATTATACATATTAGACCACTGACCTATCAGAATGCTATAGCCAAAGTAATTGGCTCTTGCCGAAAATTAGGTTATAAACAATAAATTTTAGTCTTTAGTATAAGCAAGCTCGGATGGCGCAGTGGGTAAGGTAAGTAATCAAACTTCAAACACGCCCTGTATAACCGACGTCGAGAGATCGATTCTCGTGAGATGCAAACTTTTTTACTTTTTTTCCCCCGAGTTTTTACTCCTGAAATAGGAGTAATTTTTACTCCCTAATATGGGTTATTTTAACTCCAAAACATAGGAGTTAATTGAACTCCAAAAAAAAGTTATATTTAACTCGGTAAAGGGTGTTATTTCGAACCTTTTTTTGTGACTCCTTTTTTGGAGTTAAATTAACTCCTTCAAAATAACAGTGCAGGTCTTTTCTTCATGAATTATTAATGGTTATTTTAATTTTTCTTTTAGTACGCCATGGGCGCTTCCAATCCTTCCGCTCTTCGTGAAACTGTAGTCGAGGTTCCGACTGTGACATGGGATGATATTGGTGGTCTGGAAAATGTTAAGAAAGAATTACAGGAACTTGTCCAATACCCAGTGGAGCATCCAGAAAAGTTCCTCAAGTTTGGTATGACGCCGTCAAAAGGTGTCTTGTTTTATGGTCCTCCTGGGTGTGGTAAAACCTTACTGGCTAAAGCCATTGCTAACGAATGCCAAGCAAACTTTATTTCTATCAAAGGTCCTGAACTATTAACTATGTGGTTTGGTGAATCAGAAGCTAATGTGCGAGATGTTTTCGACAAGGTAAGATTTGTGTTAAATTTGCCATCCGCAGGCTGATCTCAGATTTCTTACGCCCTACTTCCCCTCTCCCAATAGTTGCCTGCGGAGCAGGCTATCTTGCGGGTTAGTTTGAACAATTTTAGCGCTTGTTAAATGGCGCGATCGTCTCAATTACACAATAATACAGACAAATTTGATGTCCGCCTTAGAGAGGTGTCCGCCTTAGAAAGAGTTTTATTATAGTAAATAATGTATGAGCGGCCAAGATTAGTTGTCTGTCTTAGAGAAGTGTCTGCCTTAGAGGGGTGTCCGCTTAGAGAGAGTTCACTGTACGTAACTACTCTGATGAAGGACTCGGCACGTCAGTATTTTGTCAGTATTTCCGTGGGGGCATACTCTCCAGAATATTAAGTTCCTGGAAACGTAACGTTTCCAGACAATTTATACAATATAGTATGCCGTACAATGCAACGCAAGGCAATTTACTTAGCAAGGTCAATTAACTTCGTAAAAGCGCTATTTTTTTTTCAGGTAGAACACACTTAGGCCTAACTTGTTAATCCTTTGTGTATGTTTTTATTTGTATTTTTAAATGTTTGTGTTGTTTTTAGGCAAGAAGTGCTGCGCCTTGTGTATTGTTCTTTGATGAACTGGACTCTATTGCGAAACACAGAGGAGGAAATGCTGGAGATGGCGGTAAGCAGAATGCTTTTAGAGGGATTTTCTTATTTTAGAATAGTTACTTTATGCACTTTGTTCTGGTTATTACATTCTTTATCGCGTGATAATTTTTTCTTGCATTTTTTGCGCACGTGCTAACCTCATTTGGAAAACTATTTTGTTGCTCAGGTGGCGCTGCTGATCGTGTTATAAACCAAGTACTTACTGAAATGGACGGAATGAATGCCAAGAAAAATGTATTTATTATTGGAGCGACGAATAGGTAGTTTGCTTTAGTTTAATTTTGCGTTGCATGGATTCCATCCTCATACAAATTTCTAGGCTTGATTTCCAACCGTATCTCGGGCCCCGATACTCACCTCTCCCAAAATCACGGCTGGACTCGTGAACTTGTGCATTGTAGATTTGCGCCAGTCAGAAACGTGCCTGCACATTTCTAGGATTATATTATTTATAGGATTATTGCATGAATTAGCCCGTCAGTTCAAAATGGCGATCAATAGTGCTGATGTGTGAGGCATGCAATGCCATTTTACGAACGTTGAAGATTGATTGTCTAAAGATTTACAACGGGAAGCTCTAGAGAATTGGTTAATGGTCAATATGTTTTCGTCATTCAGCCTACAGGCTTATATTTTAGTCAGCTTCTATGTGGTTTTTGATATCGTGAAATTAATTCTGCGAAACGTCACAGATATGTTCTGTGGCTCACGCGTCCAGCTGTCTCTTTCGGGGGAGGTAAGTACCGGGGCCCGAGATACGGCTGGAAATTGAGCCTAACAAATTTCAAGCTCGTGTCTAATTGATTAAATGCGTGTGCTGTATAAAGATAACTGGGTTTTTCCACAGGGAATACCACATTTGTTTACCACTTGCTAAATATCGTGGCATGATTCTAGTGTTTTGTGGTCTTTTTTAACAGGCCAGATATTATTGATGGAGCCATTCTACGTCCCGGACGTTTAGATCAACTGATCTACATTCCACTGCCAGATGAACCGGTAAATAGTCATAATTTTGTCAACTTGCTATTATACTGAACTGACGAACTGTAATGCTCAATGTTTTCTCCCTCGAGCTAGGCAGTAGTCTGGCTCATTTGCGTAATTTTATTTCAAGTAAACTTGTAAAGAGCTGGAAAACATATTTATGTTGTTCATCAACCATGTTTGGTAAACAATTTTATTACGTTGTCGTTCGTTCGTTCGTTCGTTCGTTCGTTCGTTCGTTCGTTCGTTCGTTCGTTCGTTCGTTCGTTCGTTCGTTCGTTCGTTCGTTCGTTCGTTCGTTCGTTCGTTCGTTCGTTCGTTCGTTCGTTCGTTCGTTCGTTCGTTCGTTCGTTCGTTCGTTCGTTCGTTCGTTCGTTCGTTCGTTCGTTCGTTCGTTCGTTCGTTCGTTCGTTCGTTCGTTCGTTCGTTCGTTCGTTCGTTCGTTCGTTCGTTCGTTCGTTCGTTCGTTCGTTCGTTCGTTCGTTCGTTCGTTCGTTCGTTCGTTCGTTCGTTCGTTCGTTCGTTCAACTGCGGATGGATTTATCCTGCCTGGTCCATGTTGTTGTGTACGAACTGTTTGTTTGCCAATCACAAAGCGTGATTTTGTAGGACTAACGGACTGTGGGAAATTTTTATACCTAAAGAAAACAGTTGTGTACGTCAACAAACGCATGATCAGAGGTTCCGTGCATTCTTACCATTTTCTTTTGTCTTCTTTAGTCTCGAATATCAATTTTGAAAGCTTGTTTAAGAAAGTCCCCCGTTGCCAAGGTAATTATTAGTATTATGCTTAATAGTCTGCGCGGTTGATCTAGATCCAGGTTTACAGCCTTTTTTAAATCAACAACTTGCAGTCATGAAAGTGGTTGTTTGGCCTATGAGTTAACCGTTTAAATTTGAAAGACGTCTATACACGTCTTTTAGTATTTTACTCTAGCTAACGCCAGACAATGTTACTCTAAAGGTTGGTTTCCACTCACGAAAATTTTCCGCGGGAAGGAACCGACAGGAAAGTTTTCTTTATCTTGTGAGCTGTTGGTCGGAACTAATGACTTCAACAGAAAGGAAACTTTCCTGTCCGGTCCTATCCTGACTGGAAACTAACCTTAATTACGCCAGATGATTTTACTCTAACGCCAGACGATTATAAAATAATACAAATTTATTTTACTTTATTTGTAAATAGTGTTATGAAAATAGACATTTAGCTGTTTGGTACTAGCCAATTTAATAGTCTTAGGGATTTTTAGGAAGACCGCGTATTTCTCCTATTTATTAACCCTCTAGGGAACCCTCTTTGAAATCCTGCCAGAAATCGCGTGCATTTAAGAACCATCAATATATCTATGGCTTGACTGCTTTGCAATACTGCATGTACTTATGAGTCGCGTACTTTTTGTTCGTTTAGGATGTTGACTTGGAATATATCGCCAAGGTTACGCGTGGTTTTAGTGGAGCAGATCTGACAGAGATTTGCCAAAGGGTAAGGAAATTGTGTCGATCATAAATATTCATATTACGTAATGGTGGAACGGATCCATTTGAGATGGAAAGCCCACATGAGATGGAAATCCATCGTTGTAAATTATACAATCTGTGTTTACAGATTATTCTTTTCTTTTGACTATTTCTTCATAAACTATTAGTGATATTTTAGGATAAACTTACTATTTTCTTTTTTGTTTTCTTAAAAAAGGCTTGCAAGTTAGCAATTCGCGAGTCCATCATGACTGATATTGAAAAAGAGAAAAAGCGTGGCGAGAATGCTGATGGAATGGTAAGTAGCAAAAGAATGGCTGAAGTAGGTGTGTCGGATCGGATTGCTCCCTTATAATCCGAGGATTTGCCTAAACTGTCAATCCGAATCAGATCCGATCCAAAACCATAAGATTGTAGTCCGATCTGAAAACAGCTGCTCAAATCCGATCCAATCCGAAAAAATTAAAACACCGGATTTGTTGCAATAGTTGTGCGAACTTTCCGAAAAGAAAACCAATGAACAAATAAATTTAAGAAAACTAATATACAATAATAATCTTATGCAATAATAGCATTCATATGTTGTGCAATGTGCATACAACTAGTGAATTTGTTAATTTTGCGACAAAAACAATGACAAAAGTGAATCTATAAGCGACTAAAAAAGTACAAAATCCGATCCGATCCGAACGTATAAAAGTTTAGTCCGAATCCCATCGGATTTGGATCAGATTCGCACACCTCTAGGCTGAACTGTATACAGAACACATGAATGGATTATGTAAGGCGATTTGTTGAAGGGAAAGTGTAAGTCGGCACTGTGAAAGGCATTTCGTTAATGATGTTTCATGAATCGGTCAGCAATTGGATTAGGCTTAGGGGTTTTGCATGGTGACTGACACATGAAACACCTACTTTTTTAACAATATTGTAAGTTACAATGTAGTTCATTAATCATAGTTAAAAGTTAGTAACTTACTTAATATATAACCTGTCCTGGCCTAAATGTTTACTATGAAACAGTTTTACAATTGACAACCGTTAAAAACCTGCAGTATAAAGCCCCAGTAATAGTTCTAGGAATAACTGATCTACTACGTACAGATTAAGCGGGAAACGTTTAGATTTAAACATGTACGTAATCTTCAAGGATGTTGAAGAGGACGAGGATTATGATGCTGTACCAGAAATACGACGTGATCATTTTGAAGAAGCCATGAAGTTTGCCCGACGTTCTGTCACTGATAACGATATAAGGAAATACGAGATGTTTGCTCAGACATTACAGCAAAGCCGAGGCCTGGGTGGATCGAACTTCAGGTACTTCATTTCTACATTTCATTTCATTTCATTTCATTTCATTTCATTTCATTTCATTTCGCACAGCTTGGTTTCATTAAGTGGGTAAAGGTGAATAGCGCTTTTTACGCAAACCGATTGGCCTCAAGGCTTAATATCGGCGGACTATCCTGCACTCAGTGAGGGAAGGATCTCGGGGAGGGGGCTGAGCTCCTTCCTTGTTAAAGTGCCTACGAAGAGAAAATTAAGTCTGTCTTATTTGAAAGAACACCTAAAATGACAAAGTGAAGGCTGGTTTCCACTCAGGAAAATCTTCCACAAGATAGGAACGGACAGGAAAGTTTCATTTATGTTAAAGTCATTAGTTCTGACTTAGAGCTCACAAGACAAAGAAAATTTCCCTGTCCGTTCCTGCCCTGAGGAAAATGTTTCTGAGTGGAAACTAGCCTTGACATCTTTTGCAGTTTTTCGTTTCTTTGCTTCGTTGTTGAGGTATTTCAGTTTTGGTATTGTGGGAGAAACTCTCCCACATGCTTCTTTCGAATAATTTAGTTTGATAATAGGAAAGATATATAAGGCTAGGTCATACGTCGCTCTTCTCATGGGCCGAACCTAATGCAAATCAGCACAAACAAAGATTTAGCTCATTATCATTAGGTTCGGCGCATGAGAAGAGCGACGTTTGACCTAGGCCTAACCTTCTCCGGTAAGTCATTAGAGAGCTTAAGCATATTAGGCGTTTTTGAGACACGGACGGTGACCGGAAGAACAGGAAATAGAGGATATTACACGGCAGTGCGAAGATATGAATTTTATCTTCGAGTGGGGAAAACAATATTTTATGAATGAGTAAAATATTGTTTTTGCCACGAGAAGATAAAATTCATATCTTCAAGCCACCGTGTAATGTTCTTTTTATTATATAGATTCAATGCAAAAAGCAGTAAAATTCTAAATGAGGATATGGAAAATACGACACTGCATATTTCCTAGTAAAACACTCGCATCTATATAGAGGATATTACACGGTGGTGCGAAGATATGGATTTTATCTTCGAGTGGTGAAAACAATATTTTACGAATGAGCGTAGCGAATGAGTAAAATATCGTTTTTACCACGAGAAGATAAAATTCATATCTTCAAGCCAGCGTGTAATTTTCTTTTTATTATATAGATTCAATGCAAAAGGTGGGGAAATTTTAATCACGTGATCGATATCTTCACTGGTGAGGATATGGAAAATATGTCACTGCATATTTCTTAGTAAAACACTCCCATCTATATAATAAATAATAATACAAAATACAGAACTACTGAACCGCGTATTCTTTGAAAAGACTTTCTTACCCAAAACAAAGGCTATGAATAATCACATATCTAAACTGTTAGCTCATAAGCTTAAATTTCATCTTTATATAAAAATACAGATCCTTTATTAGTGCAAAGTTTCGCAGAAACTTTGCAGTATTGTGATGGTGGGCGAAAATTCACACGATCGATAGTGTAAACTTTTCCGGGGGGTGTGCCAGGTTTAGGACATATAAGTTGTCGTGCTTGTATGAATAATATCGTTGTTTCAATAGGTACTTTAAAGAGTTTCAGTGATAACTAAGACAATTTAGTAAAGTATTTGTGGATATCTCTTGAAAGACTTAAGTCAAATATTACATTTTAATCTTGAAGTATGTCGAGTCTAAAATCAGAATATAATGTTTTCCTCTGGGTGTTTTCCCCCCGGTTTATGTAGAAATCTTACTGCGCACGCGCGAAACTAAATTTTACAGCAAAAGTGAATACCATATAATGGCGGAGACAAGAAGGCGCGACCGACAAGCGATTAATAGAGAGGAGGCGATGAATTTTCTTGTCAAAATAAGGACTATGTGGTCTAATTAAATATGGTCTGAGCGAAAGGATTATATTGTCACATGTATTTCGAGGTAAGCGTATGTTCAGTAGTTTTTATTAGTTTATATTTCACTGTTGACGAATCGCGCCCAGCCGCCCAACTGCTAATTTTGAAATTTATAGAGTCAAACTAGAGATTTTCTTAAGGGTGGTATGATATTAGCCGCTCAGGTATGATCGATGAACGAAGGGCGCTGAGTGCATAAACTTTCTTAGACGATAAACTCAGTACAATCATCGTCTTTTGTTTTGGTCGTTTGTGCTGCCGTGTTTAACATAATTCATCTTTTTTTCGCCTCTTCACGGTTTGGTGATTTCCAAATACTTTATATACACAACTACATTTTCATACTATTATTAAAGGCCTACGACAATTGCCTCAGACAAAATTACTAGTCACAAACGACGTGTTTCCGATAACGCAGATACGCTGTATCATAGATTCGTAGTCCAGTTTATTTTGTGTCGATTCTCAAGACTGCCGTAGTTAGTCTTTCTTTGCCGACATATAAAAGTAATGTGTATTAAATCACCGCTTGAGAAGTCGGCTGTTTCCATAATTGCATCATCGCTGTACTTTTATAGTATAAATATCATACGACATTTAATGGCTGGTTACAGACGGCGTATTTTTTTATGAAATTTCAATTCGCAGTCGAGTTTAACATATAGCCGACTCGCCTTCTTTTGTTTTTATGTCAAGATACCTCGGGCTCAGTGAAAGTCAGCTCTAGTGAAGCAGCCGCCAGCCGAGCACCAGACTTTGAATCCTTTATCAATTCGCGTAATAGATAAAAAAACAGATATTTTATAATAACAGAACAGTCGAAGGTCAAATGAGTTGTTTACGTGTCATTGATACGACCGGATATGAGGGATGAAATCATGTGAGGCATATGACGCCTAGCAACGGGAACGTGATTGGCTGTCTAAATACGGAAATGAGTTTTTTGGTCACATGATATGCTGTTGTTCAGGGTTGCTAGATTGGCTTTTTCGAAGCCAAATATCTCGAATTTGGTTTGTTTTTTTCTTAATTGGCTTGGGAAAAAAGTTTTGGCCTTTTTGCCTTTTTTTGGCTTTTTAAATTATTTTTTAAATTATCAGTTCATGAGTCATGACACTTATATTTGCGTTTTGTTACTGATAATTGAAGACTTTTTAATTAAAGTAATATGTAAATGCAATATGTATATAATTTAGAATCTAAATTTTAGATGGTTATATTATATATTATACAAAGTTTAGTATATGGAAATAATAAACCTCGCAGAATATTTGGCTTTTTTTTGGCTTAATTACCAAAACATTGAGTAAGTTTGGCTTTTTTTGGCTTTTTCTCAATCGTAATTATTTGGCCTATTTTGGCTTTTTTTTCAAATGGTTTTTGGCCTTGAGCATGCGCAGCAGTCTAGCAACCCTGCTGTTGTTTTGCACGTTTTCTTTCTTTTCGACGAGGTATTCGAGAAGTGAGGTTATATCTGTGTTCTCTGCGGCTTTTTACAATCCTGCGACTCGCCAGGAAGCTTCAGTTGGTAGCGAAATGCGAGTAGATGGCCAATGTGTCAACGACACAAGGTTCAGTTGCCACGTTAGCACTTCAGGTGCAAAAGGCGATTAGATGTCAACGAACATTGCCACAACATTCAGTCGCCACGTTAGCATTTCAGATGCGAAAGGTGACGAGGTGTCAACGTGCACCGACACGTTCACGGGTCTATCACAAGGGTGAGCAATTGTGAACTCTATCAAAATCTATGTAAAATAGAACTAATACAGCAGTTAAATTGAAACATGTAACTATCAGAAATTTTTCATGTTGTTTCCTCAAGACTTTTCATTGAATTGTACAATGTATTACATGTACATGTATCGTCAAATTTAAAGCAAAATAAATCATTTGAAATGTAAAAAGCTCAAGTGTTTTTTACTTTTTTTATGTTGAAATACAGTACAGTACTGTTAATTGCTCTACGAAACTTTGCACTATCCTTGGGTTCTAGTTTTATATTGTAATGTAATTAAATTATCCCCCTTTAAAAGTATGTCCACTTTAAAAGTATGTCTCATGGTAGTAAAACAACGATGACAGGTCTCAACGTTCTACACGTTCTCGTCGTCTCAAGAACGTGAAAATGCTCTCAATAATGACGTCTTGTGTAGAACGACGACGGCGTTCACTTTGCTCTTGGAATTTTAAATTGCTCATTATCATTGTTTTGAATGGAAAATGCTACGTAACAAACAACTTGAAATATCTCAACAAAGAAACAAAAACTGCAAAAGATCCGTTCAGAGTTGCACTCATGCGCATGAGATCTTTGTCGAGGTTGTAATCTCTAAACTGATTTTTCTCCAGGTTCCCTAGTACAGTTGGTAGTGATGGATCACGTGGCACAGAACGAACAGATGGTGGTCCCGAGAATCCAAATGTGTACGATGATGGAGATGACGACCTGTACAGTTAATTAATAAATTATTGTTGTCAAAAATTAACCTACTATATTGTTTAATGTGTAACATGTTCTCATTTTAGTCTACATATATGAACTTGGTGTAGTATGATTTGAATAAAAGTATTTTTCCTTTGTCTTCACGTTAAACACTTTATAAGTACTTCATGTAATGTTCTTCCAAGCTTGACACAATAAGCGAGTTTCAGGGTGTTGCGCGCTCATCATTTTTCAAAAAAACTGGCAAGCTCTCAAAGTGAACATACCGTTTAAAATAAACAAAGTATAGATGCAGTTTCTGGATGTCTAGCAAGTCACCAAGAGCCCGCCAATTTCTTTGCAAAACGATGTGCGCGCAACACCCTGAAACTCGCCTATAGGGCTTTTATAAGTTGATAAAAAGTGCTGCGTATGCAGTGTTGTGGATATAGCATAGGGAAAAGTAGTAAACTGCCCATCTTATATTTAAGGTGGCTCCCTACGGTAATTTCAATAAGGGACTGATGACTAGAAATAGTTTCGTTACGCATGCGTAAACAGCGATCGTGTCGTTTTGAAATTCTATGACCGCGTCAACATGGATGTTAGACTTGCAGACGTTTTCTTCGGTGAATTTTGGTAAAATTTTGTAAATAAGTAGTTAATAAGAAGTTCTAAAGTATATATAATTTTAAAAAAATTTCATGACAGAACTTTTTTTAAATCGATAATTTTTATAGCGAAAAATCTGCGCCTACAACCTACCTTCATTTTTTGCATGGATATTCTACAACAATATCTATCATCTCAGCAATTTTTAAGAAAATTCACCGAAGCAAACGGAAGAGATGCCGCTTCAATTATGCAATATTTGAAAATATACCAAAATTCCAACGTCATTATTACTATGGTAACAGCAAATAATTGAACTTTTTAATAAATATTTTATATCTGCAATAGTTCTGCTATAATAAGGTCTACTTAGTATTTATCTAACAAATGTTTTAAACTTATGAATAACATTAGATAACGAGCGTATGAAATAGCACTATAAATTCGCCGTTAGCAAAACGAGTTAAAGGCTGGTGACGAGATCAGTGAGGCCCTATTAGGGGTTATCGGGATACGGGATATTTAAGAGAAAAATTATAGGGATACGGGATATGGAAGATAACATATCTGCATTTAAAGTCATCATTGTCCTTATAGATTCATTATTAAAGTCACTAAAGACATTAAGTGTGGTCAATGTAAAGTTTTTTCACAATATTTTTCAAGTTTTTACTAAGTATTCATACCAGGAATTTCTATTGACCTCCATTGTCCCTATTGTCACTATTTAAATTGTCAATTCAGCAATCTCGTTCCCAGTAGGCTTTCCGCGCAGTCTTTCATATTTCATAAATTATCTAGTGCCCATTAATTTCACTGCAGCCCCTTTTATTTACGACACAACTTGACCAGACGACCATTAAAGCGATTAAAAATGCAAACGTTTTTCGCCGGCTGTAAGTCGTCATCGATTTTGCCATTATAGGGATACAAGACGAAATCATTTAGGGATACGGGATATTTTAAGGAAAAATAAACGGATACGGGATATCCAGACACCCCCCCCCCCCCCTAATGGGGCCTCATCAGTTCGTTAGTTTTCTCGGAATCGTTTGGAAAGACAATGTCATTGGTCGTCAACCAGATTTCTGACTAGGGTTAGGGTTTTTGTTGTGGTTAGGTTATCCAGAAGATTGCTAAAATCTTGAGACTCACTGAAGCTTGACGACAAATTTCGAAAAGGCTGGGAGTGTCCCTCCAAACGATCCCACGTCCCAGGCTTCAACTCGTTTTATTAACAGCGAATTGTGTAAGCCCCATCTTGATTTCGTCGTAAAAAGCTCTGTCGTGCACATGTATCATCGTGAATATAATCACAAGTTATCCCAAACTACTTTCGTGTGGCCTGGAGATGAATTCGGTTTGCGATTGATTTCTTGTCTCATTAGCCCTCGAACGGAAAGGACCAGAAGTTCGCAAAACCTCGATAGCGCGACAAAAAGCACTGATGGAAACCCGCCTTTTTTTTTTAGGGGTCAAATACCAAGCACGAATTATTTCCTGGGGTAGTGTTTCCGACCAACTATATAGATCGGTGGTCCCGAGTCTCCCGGTTCCGCGTTCAAAATTCTTATCTCAATTTGTGGTTTGTTAAAAATATTTAACTTTTCAAGCAGATCACTGGGCCACTGCTGAGAGGACACTTGGGGAACACGTGGACATTGAACAGGTGGAGATTGGGTTGGCATAGACCATTCGGATGGTAACGACCTTTTACGAAAGATAGCTAGGAAAGCCGGCGCGATCGTAGCCTGCGAAAACAGCCGTGTATTCCTTACGTGAGCCCGCGGCTCACACCCGCTGTGTGAGCCGCGGGCTCACGTAAGGAATACACGGCTGTTTTCGTAGACTGAAAGCCAGCCGCCGATCTCATCAGTGAGAACGAGATGAGATCGGCGGCTGGCTTTCAGTCTACTGTTTTCGCAGGCTAGCGCGATCGGCGATATATCTGATGTTTATACTGAGATACGGGCCTTTACAGTCAAATGGAAATACCTTCCACTTCCCGCTTCTATAGTTTGTTGTGTTTTACTGTATTTCTGTAGTCGCTACAGAAGCGTGAGGAAAATATTTTGTCGAAAAATGTGAAAAGGTAAATTTAGCTTTCATGCAATTTAATCATTATGTAACGAATGTTTCTCCCAAATCGATACCAACAAAGAAATATAAATCAAGAATAAGCGACTTTTATCGCTAGATTTTTCTCACGTTTCTGTAGCTGCTACAGAGATACAGTAATACACAAGAAACTATAAACCAGAGGTGGGAAGGTATTTCCATTTTGACTAAAACACGCTGGCCTAATCAAAGTAAAAATTACAACACAACACAACACAACACAACACAACACAACACAACACAACACAACACAGCACAGCACAGCACAGCACAGCACAGCACAGCACAGCACAGCACAGCACAGCACAGCACAGCACAGCACAGCACAGCACAACACAACACAACACAACACAATCCAAGAATGAAGATGGAGCACCCTCAGGATGAGTACTTTACGTCATTAACTTCAAAGGTTTTATTTTTGCTTAAGTTTATGTACAGTGTAAAAAAATAATTAAAAACAAGAATTGAGAAGAAAAAAGTAAATATTGCTAACGTCATAATCCCACCTGATTTCCATCCTGTTCATTTCAAGAATTAAGAAATGAAAACATATAGCTACTCCCAATTATCAAATTATACAATAATTTAAATATATGATTTAAATATATATACATATATATATATATAATACTAATAATTTAAATATACAATGGATTTGAATAATCACTTCCTGGTTGAAAAGTCATTTGCACGATGACGTGAGATCATTGGGTGACAACTACCAGAATGCTTTGCCAGTATTCTAGAGTTTCGGCTAAAAGGGATAACTCAAAAGGACCCGTCCAGTCCTTTCGCGGTTTTCCCAAAATATGTCGTCAAATATGTTTTTCTAAAAAGCTAAGTGGTAAACCAGATTTCTGATTAGGGTTAGGCTTTATGTTGTGGTTAGGGTATCGAAAAGATTGCTAAAATCTTGATGACAAATTTGGAAAAAAATATTTGACGATATATTTTGCAAAAGCCGCGAAAGGACCGGATATTGGCAAAGCATCGGAAGAGAGAACAATCCCAAACAAGGGACGACAAGAGGTCCTTCTTCACAGAATCATGTTATGCAGCATGCAGCATGCAGCAACCACTTGATGCGAGATTCTATTCCAGTTTCTTTTCTTTGTTACGATTCATTAATAGTTTAGCTCCGCCTTTAACCATTTTTTTAAACCAGTACAAATTAATGACGTCAAGCGTACCAGCTGTTATGATCCAGATAGCAGACAGGTAAGGTCCCAATGCAATGCGCTGAGGATAAGACCATACACTAATTGCTTTGTAGTAAAAGTACGGTATGAAGATTATACGACCAAGAAAAAAAGCAAAAATCATAAGTAAACCATTTGTGATGAAGCATCGTGAATTATGAGGGCATCCAGTTACATCGTAAAACCACCTGCGAAAAAAAAAATTATTAAAAACAATAAAGCCATACTGTGAGCGAAACCATTTGAACACGACGTGTGCGGTTTATATACATTATATATAGATTGCATGCATGACGTTCGGTAGTTGCAAATAGTGTGCACTAGTGTACACAGGTCGAAAGGCAAGTCTAGAATTCTTCTCAAATCATTAAT
The DNA here is from genome assembly GCA_964035015.1 of Corallium rubrum. Taxonomy (NCBI): domain Eukaryota; kingdom Metazoa; phylum Cnidaria; class Anthozoa; order Scleralcyonacea; family Coralliidae; genus Corallium; species Corallium rubrum. The sequence goes on from OZ035998.1 coordinate 9,391,703, forward strand.
AATTCAATAGGAAAATCCAAAAGAAAGAAACATTTAAAGAAGCAGTAGGACGCAAAAATTGTATATCCCAATTTTGGTTTTATTTTAAGAATAGCTTCTTCAATGTTCGATTTCTCATCTTGTTTCAAAGATATTTTGGTTTTAAAAAAAATGCAAATAAGATACCTTATGACGTCATCTACCACACAAATTCCATAAAGGAGGAAATGATAGGTAAATTGTGCTGAAACTTTCTCAAACTCATTAATAATTCATGAGATAATCAATCAATCAGAAGCGCTGAATTGCACCACGTGAAGGGACTTGAAATACCAGGGAAGTACTGGGCAGAGGACTTGAAATATTATTTCCAGTCCAAGGACTGGAATATTACTTCACACAATCGGTTATTCATCCATACACTAATTACTAATGCACTAATTCATTTTGGGAATACACTAAGTGATTTTGAGAAGTCATGTAAAGGCCTCCAATTCGGACTAGACCGGTTTTCAAGTACGAGGAATTCGTTCCAGTCCGAGGCGAAGCCGAGGACTGGAACGAATTCCTCGTACTTGAAAACCCGGTCTAGTCACCATTGTCGGCCTTTACATATTACTTAAAGCTGTTCTAATACGAATGGTACATTGCAATGTACACGGTTATTGCTTGATATATTCCTCATTTGGGGAAGTTTCTTTGATCTGTGTTGAGTATAGATGACAACATAAGGCATCTCATTTGCATGTTACAAAAACCTGAATATTTCTAGAACATGATGAGATATTGATTAAATAAGAACAAAGTTAAAATCAAAATTGAATATTTAAACAGTATTTAGAAATCAGAGGAAGATTACGATAAAATTTAGCAAACCGTTGAGGTCGATTTTTCCTTAAAATTGATTCGTTTGAGAAGCTTTATCCGGCAACATTCATCAGTGTTCGTCCTCCGATGTCTAAATACAACCATGGATGGTAAAAAGTCATTTAATTTACAATCCATGATACAACCAAGCTGGTTTAAAAATGGCTTTGCCTCGTATTGTCAACCTGCGTGGCTATTGTCAACCTGCTTGGCTGTATTTAGAAATTGGAGGAACACTCACTAACGTTGGATATATTACTTCAAGAATCAAAATATAAATGATAAAAATATGACCGACAATGGCCTTGACATCAAAGACAATATTAAGACAAAAAAATAACAAAAACCAACACCGCTGCCAAACGTTTTGCGCATGCGCGACGTCCGAGCTCGTCCCAGGCTCGTCCTCAGAAAAAGAGCGGGAAAACTCTGAAATATTTGGACTTGTCCAAGAGTCCGACACAAAAGTTAAAATTATAAGCATTACTACCGAAAAGATGAATAGTCTGAGGCCCCGTTTACACTATTACGGTACGGCCAGTCTTCCGTTGAAAAATCACTACGTTTCTTTGTTGTGTTTACACTATTCCGGAGTGGTTTACCGTAGCGTAGTCACTACGCTTAGCACTCCGGCTGCAAATCACTACGCTATGGTAAATTTACCGTACCGTCATAGTGTAAACAGACGATTTTTTTGTTACGGAACGCTCACCCCTATCCGGACCACAACCGTACCGTAATAGTGTAAACGGGGCCTGAGTGAATGAATAGTCGAGTCTTACTTAGTCTTCACTGTCTGGTTGTTGTCGCCACGGCCAGTTCCCACTTCTCCTGCAATGTTTATTTTAGCGAATTCACGCATGCGCAAACGTTTGGCAGCGGTGTTCACTATACCTTTGATTTACAAACGGTGTTGAAAGTTCAGCAATTTGACGAATGTTAGCAAAGAAGAGTAAGTAACCAAAATTCTGTCAATAAAAATAGTCATCAGGAAAGAGTAATTAAAAGCAATTTCGTTTTTAGTGTTCTACATATTTTGGTTACGTGAATTAACTTACCATAACATAAAAATATGCCCACAGTGCCATAAGATGATGGACAACAGTAAATAAATCACGAAAATACTCATAATACCAAAGAATTACAACAAGATCTTGAAAAAGAAAATAATGAAGAAAATCAGAAAACTGTCTTATTTGAAAAAACACTTTAGAGTAACATCTTTTGAAGTTTTTCGTTTCCTTGCTTCGTTCTTGAGATATTTCAGTTTGTTTGATATGCAAATTAAACATTATAACGTCACATGAGCATAATGAGTTGTTGAAAAGTTATATATCTTTGCTATTATCAAACCAAAATAATTCGAATCGAGGAAAGCGTGTGCGTGTGTTTCGCCCAGAACACTAAACAGGTAGATTTTCAAGTGATTATATTTGACAATAGCAAAGATATAACGTTTTCCGATAACTCATTATGCACGTGTGACGTCGCAACATGCGACATTTACATCAAACAAACTGAAATATTTCAAGAACGAAGCAAGGAAACGAAAAACTGCAAAATAGGTTACTCTATCATTTTAAGTTGTCAGTTTGCTGATAGGGACGTTACTTTAAGCAAACGCAACACAAACGGGTTATGAATGCGTAAATGGTTTCCTGATCAAGCCGTAACTACTTATAAAAAAGGTAATATTGGGCATCCCAGAACAGGATTGAACCACAAACCTTGTGAAAGAACTAGTCACACGCTATAATTATTGAGCTACTATAATTCAGGTGACAGAACAAGGTTTTTCTGAGTAGCTAACTCCAGGATAACTTAAGTAAAGTCAAGCTCTCATGCAGTCTACTCTCCCTGCAAACTGTTTCTAACTGCAACTCTAACCTGCAAACACAGTCTGGTGTCAGGACGGCACGCGAGAGAAAGAAACAGACCACAAAATCCTGACTTCACGTTTGATGGTCCATGACAATAGGCTTCTTAACTGATCCCAAATTGTGTTCGATATTCGCCACCCTTCTCATCTCCCGACAAGTTCAAATGATTATACAATGTAGCTGATCCAATCCCGACCCTTGGTCGCTATTTAGAAATCCCAAATCCTGTAGTTCAATCTCCTTATTTCCCGAATCATGACAGAAAAAAAATTCTAGATCTCGTTTCTCGTCATTTTTTTAAAAATCCTGAATATTGTCTATTTTTGTTTTTTTGTATGACTATCCCGTTTCTCGGTATCAAAATGATCGTTATCCCGCGTTCCGATAAACGGCTATTGTGGACCCTCTCTGTTCATAACTGAAGTTAACGTTTCAAATATGGAGAATGAAGTTCATTCACTGGCAAAAGATACAATCCTGGCCAAATTTCCTTAGGAAATTAAGTGCAAATCTTCAAAAAACAGCAAAGTGTCCCAACAATTTTGGCTATTATTGTCTAAAAATAATGAATTCAAGGAAAACGCAAGTATCTCTAGAGCAGAGTCTCTGCAGAGTTCCCACCCGCATTGGCTCCACCCAATATGCAAACACAAATATTAAACTTTCAATAATCAAGATCAATGATCAAGGCCTTTATTGATTGTTTCAATTGATAACTTTACGCTTTAGGTACCATATAGTGTAACTTAAACTTACAACCATTCAACAGAAGAGAACAATCAGTTATTACAAGAACCCTTGCAATTTACACCTTAAAATTATACAGTACGGTCCGTATAAGTACATACAGTAGCAGCACACAAGTAAACAATATTTACCTGCTAATATATAACCAAATGTTATTGAAATTCCACTTCTTACAAAGAGAGCATCAGTACTGTAAAATGTTCATAGTGGTTTAGTCATTAAAGTAGAAAAAACCTTTCGTGGAACAATATTAACAGGCAGACAAAACAAATAAACAGACAGACAGACAGACAGACAGACAGACAGACAGACAGACAGACAGACAGACAGACAGACAGACAGACAGACAGACAGACAGACAGACAGACAGACAGACAGACAGGCAGGCAGGCCGACAGACAGACAGACAGACAGACAGACAGACAGACAGACAGACAGACAGACAGACAGACAGACAGACAGACAGACAGACAGACAGACAGACAGACAGACAGACAGACAGACAGACAGACAGACAGACAGACAGACAGACAGACAGACAGACAGACAGACAGACAGACAGACAGACAAGCACATAGACACACACACACATACACAGAATGACAAACAGAAAATACTGTAACAAACAAACTTTATTACAAACAAAAATGAGAAACAAGGCAAAGAGAGAATGTGCCAAACACATACCAGAAGTTATCATTGGCTAAATCTTGATTATATAAAAAAGCATAAACTGACATTGTTGTTACAATAACAGCATGGATGTTTGATCCAATCCTACATAGAAAAGAAAGCAGAATAAACTATGCAATAACAAATGAATGCAAGGTGCTGATGGAATATGCACGCAGTGTACTGCATGATGTAACTTTAAGGTGGCTCCCTATGGTAATTTTAAGAAGGGACTGGTAACGAGTATGATATTGGTAGATTCTAGCTGTCATGTCAGCAACCGTCCAAGTGATACAAATCCTCAAATATCACTCAAAAATTCTCTAAAATTTTGTGCATGAAGAAATAGAAAAAACTTAAACAACATACTTAATTTTTTAAAAATTTCATAAGACAGAGCTTTTTTTAGCAAAAAATCTGTGTAGTACACGCACAGTGCGTGTAGTTTTCCCGTCTTGCCAACTTTCCCTAATATTTTGTTTTACTATACAGCTGTATAAAAAACGCTAAAAATGAGTACAAATATACAGCGATATTTGGATAGTTAGTTATTTTGGATAGTTACTTATTTGTTAGCCAATCAAACTTATCACACGGGAGACTACTTCATCATGTATACTTATTATTTTGTCCTGGCAAGTTACGCTACTTCTCTGGCCTTTTTAGAGTTGTTTTCTTTTTCCATAAAAATTTCTTGATCAAAGCAGTTGTATAATAAATCTCTTATAAAATGTTTTGGTGTGTGGTATCGCTGTATATTTTTACTTGTTGTTTGTATTTTGACTCGTCGTGCGGGCTCGTCAAAATACGGCACAACGCGTAAAAATATACAGTGATACTACACACCAAAACATCTAATAAGATATAAGTAGTGTTCTATGTGGAAAAAATAACCAGATGACAATTTTTAGAAATTTTGACAAAAGAGAAGTGGAGATATGCGTCTAATTACGGTAGTAGACAAAAACTATAAAATTTCAAGCGCCATTATTACCATGGTAGCAGCATGTACAAGGGCGTAGGAACCGGGGGGGGCTAAGGGGCTGCAGCCCCCCCCCCCAATATTTTGCCCAACTACGGTTTGAGATTAAATGAGTTAAAGAGATCGTTGGTAATAATTTATAAAAATAAAAAATAAATCCTCCTAACACCAAAAAAATATGAATTTCTTTCGTACAGAACGGGAAATTCGTCATATGACCGTCATATGTATATTGAGTTAACTTGTTAAGTAAAAGTGAATTCCTGAATATTTATGTAGTCTGACTGTTTTTAACACAGCACTTGAAAATGTCTGCATGTGATCCTTGCCTAGTTGCCTGGCAATTTAATTTTCCGCAAATTGCCTGCCAGGAATAGCCTAAAATGTGTTTCTTGGACTTACAAATTTCAACATTTTCGGGGGGGGGCATGCCCCCAGACCCCCTAGGCGGATTTGTGGCAAAGCCGCGAATGCGCATTACACAAACTCAAGTAGCCCCCCCCCGAAAGTAACACTGCTTCCTACGCCCCTGAGCATGTATTAGCACTATTCAACAAACACTTCATAAATGTGGTTCTCCTCCTGCAGTTCAGTATAGTCACTGTACAGAATAATTATCTAATACACTGTAGTTATTTTAAAGGCAGCAATAGCTACGCTGATGCGCTATTGAAAAAAAACCCGATTACCGATATCGGAAAAAAAATACCGATTAATGTGTATTTTCCCGCTTAACGACAAAAATGTCGCAGGTTTTCACAAAAAAGTTTGCCTTTTTTCGTAGTGTAAATATAATCTGGCTTTATTTCGGATAATACAACCTGTTCCGCAACCAGAAAAACCCGTGTTTTTCCGTTGCGGCAAAGTCTACAGAAATAACATTATCCAATTAAGATAAAAATACTAACAATACAAAACTAAAATTACACGAGTCCGATGATTTGCTCCGTCTTATTTGTTAATGGCCATATTTAAACATTCGACGTTATATTTCGTTAAATTAAAGTTTTGTTACAAATCTAAAAGTTTTAGATAATTATTAATATTAAGCTCGGCAATCACAAATTTTCTGCAAGAAACACCAGCACGTTTGCTTTATCATGCAGGCTTCAACTGGGCTCGCTGTGGAGTTATAACCTGACCGGCTATATACTGAACAATCTCTCAGCATGCTGGCTGGAATCGCAAGATATTCCCGTGCAAGCTGACTGAGAATGGGAAAGTCGCGAACGTGACACTTCCACCACGGCCGTAGCGGGTCGTCATCCCCGTCAATAAATAGTTGGAATTAGTTTGTATTTTACTATCTCCTAGTCCAGTAGATCCCGTGGATACTGTGCCGATGATGTATGTGAAAACGGTGCTTCACAAAACGCACGATTCCACTGGGAAATACAAACAAAAGATCGATCTGACATCCTTGACCAGCTAACGTGACATGAATACACGGGTCAATTTTAAGGACAATTTTAAAGGCAACATGTTATCGCAATACCGCGATACGACGTTTTTATGATAATACCGAAATTTACCGATAATATCGAAAATTTCGGTATTATCGATATATCGATATTTGAAAATTGAAATACCGAGTAATCGGTATTTGAAAAAACCCAATAATTATCGATATACCGCATCAGCCTAGCAATAGCTATAGACTATGACTGAATGTGAACGAATTAATCAGTAAATCACCAAATTTCATATACCGGTATAAGTAAAATACTGTATATACAAATAATTGTACTTTCAAGTTTCAATAGACCTTTGATCTGCACGAAGTGCGTGGATAACGCGTTGAGAGATTTGATTGGCTCTTGCAAAACTTCAGACAACCAAAAGTTCGGACAAACATTGGACATTAGCGAATCAGATTTGTCAAAAAGAAAGGCGTGATCCATTCACTCATGCGGAAAGGTCTATTGGCACTGATAAAATAATAATAATATCTCAAAACTAACCTTGTATCCCAGTCTACTTGATTTTTAATAGAAAGATGTTTATATGTGGAGAACACAGAATTAGAAATCCATGGACTTAATAAAAAGATGGCAAGGAACATAGAAAAACTAACAGCAGATATGAAGAAATAAAATAGTGTATATGGTTCAGCCATAATCATCTTTCTATAAAAAATTAAAATATCCTGATTTATTTGCAGTAAAAAGTGCAAGAATTTCACCATTACATATATGTACTGTACAGCACAATATTTAGATAATCAAAGAAGGTTAGTTTACTGTAACTGTTAAATATCTTGTAAACAGTAAAGCTAACTGCATAAATTAGTCTATTTGTTTAAATCAAATAATATTGATAACTGTAGGTAGTCTATAAGAATTAGCATCTGTACATTTGTCAAAGAAGAGAAAGCCTGAAGAAAGCCTGCAAGCATCATGTACAGCTGCAGTAGTTAATAGATAATCTAGATGCCGCACCCTAAGCAGAAATTCTATACTCTCTAATCTCTACAATTAAAGAAAAATTGGTTTAAATGCATTTTCCCCATCTTTTTCCCCCTAGTTCCCTTCCTTTCTTTCCATTTAGTGTGGCATCAATTTAAGTCAATTTTAGTTGCTAAACCTGTGGTCCACCCATGTAGGGTGCACTACCCATGCAGGGTGCATTCCATATAAACTCTACATGCACTGGAGATACTGTATACAGACGCAGTGTAAAGAAATAGAGACTGGGGAGAGTGACAAACACGCCAAGATTGTAGAATTTCCTTTCTTCAGTCATCTTCTTGCAGTTTTGAAACCATCAAGAAGTTTAAAACAATTATATTGATAAATGCGTATGCGTAATAACACAAATTAAGCACCGATACACAGTCTAAGAACTTATAATTCAACTAATTTACAGACCTGTCACTGAGAAAAAACACAGGCGCGCTGAGGTTAGCACGCCTCGGCTGACCTAGGCGTGGCGTGCGATGGCGTGCAACGCTTTCACAACACAATAAATAGTTTGCAAAACATAATTTAGTGGTTAATACATGTAGTTTTATTTGGACTGATTTTTAGAAAACAATGAATCGTTTTCGGTTGTCTGACCAAAATACATGACAGATCAAAACGCTGCAAAAGGTGGCGAACTTCCAAAATCATTAAACGAAATTATTTCACTGCGTTTTGATTTTTCATAACAAACACTACCTACGCAGTACTACACTTTTTTACATGATCTGAGAGATCGTTTAGCTCGCTGTATTCAAATCGTCGCCAACAGGATCGCCATCAACATCGTCCGGGTTCGAATTAACATATCGCGATTCGCAAATCGCGATGCACTTTTTTAAATATGCGATCCAAAACAAACATAAAAACTCCAAATTCGCGATGCAAACTAACCGCTGAGTGCCTTCCAATAACTTCTTCGCAGCGTGTTCTCAGCGTGCTCTCACGTTACATCGCATCATAATAAAAACGTCGTGAAACTGAAACACTGCTACTGTAAATTTATCCTTCATAATTTAGAGAGATTTTGAGCGCAAAAATAAAACAAACACATGTCATTTCAGACACATTTCTGACACAGTTGTTTCGCCTGCAGTTTCAAACGTCACATTTAATATGTGTAAAATGCTTGGAAAGGTTCGAATTACGCACTGATGAGTTTGACGTTTGAAACAAGAAATAAATGGGGCGTTATTTTTTTGCGCGGCGTTTCGAATTCTAGTCTAATCCAGAACTCCAACGCCCAGGGCCGGATTAACGGTCTGTTTGGCCTGGAGCTGTAAGAGACAAGAGGACCTATATACTGTAGACTGTTTTTATGTGACGTCATCAAAATTATAAAATACACGAAGTTGTCTCTTTTTACGCCTTGCCCATGGGAGTTGAAATATTTTCAACTTTCAAAACCCGGTCCGGTCCGCCCGCGCGGGCAAAGAGGACGTAATGGAAAACGGCCTTAAATGAACAACATACTACATAATTTTATGACATTATTTGTTTAGTGTTTACCATATTTATCATTAAATTTAATATTGTTGTCTAGAAAAAGAAGGGCCTATTTCTCTCTTGGGCCTGGAGCTGCCGCTCCATCCACCCCCGCTTTAATACGGCCCTGTCAACGGCGCTTCTGTCTGAAATACCGAAGTGAAAGCAGAAGTCAAAACTGGGGGGGGGGGGGATTAGTCCCAGCCCCCAACCCCCCCACCCCCCACCCCCCACCCCCCCTACTTTTTTGACAAAATATTTTCGCGATGCACTTTTGAAATGTTAATTCGAACCCTTCGGCGTCACCAGATTGTCGCCGAGATCGGTGCTACTCTGGTCATTGTAGTTGTTGCTGCTCAGATCATCGTCATCGGTAATTTTCAACATTACATTAGCACAGAGAACAGTTTTAGTTATTTTTTTACAGAAAAAATAGCCTGGACACCAAGCTGAATAAAGTGATTTAAAAAATCACTAGCAATTGCACCATCCATTTCGCACCATCTACTGTAGTTATTGTTTTCAGATTATTCCCGTTTCGCATTTTTGGTACGCTACCATGCGTGTGAACGCGCGACGGCTACTGACTTGTAAATTCAATTTCTTTGCACTGTTTCCTTCTCATGACGGAGCTCATTACACATTGTATGAACCAATGGATGTGACTGCAGGGTAAAAAATCTTATGATCTTTTAGGTGTGCGACCAAACGCATGCCTCGTGTTCTTCAGGTGTGTGCCAAGGCGTGCGTGTGTGATTGCATGCCTCTCAGTGATAGGCCTGATTTTACATTGAGACACCAACCATTTTTGTGAGTCCACACTACATGGAATGAAGACTAGCTTGTGGTGGGATCTCCTGATTCAATGTCAATACAATATAAATCCACCACAGCAAAAAACATGGTGGCTGTACATTTTATCATGATCCTTTGCAAACCCAAATAAGTTTTGCTTTTAACAAGAGGAAAACATTATTTGACATGTCAATGTAACATTAAAATAACACTTCTTTTTCTTACCAATTTTAGTATTCTTGCAGCTCTGTCTTAGTTATGATCTTTCTTCGAGATATAGTTTTTGCTGGTTGCAAAGAGTGATGGTAAAATTGTGTACATGCCACCATATATTTTTGCTACATTGGATTAGATTTGATACTGTACATATCACAAGACAAGTTTGGTGTGACAAAATTAGACCAGTGTACTGTATTACACCCATTTTCAAAATAGACCTAATTCCGCATGAAATGCGTGCAAAACTTCGGACATCCAATCAAATTTGTCAAAAAGAAAGATCATGTGATCCATTCACTTCATGCGGAAAGGTCTATTACACAACCCTGGAAGTTCACATGCATGTGAGTTTAAGGCAATTTATTGTGACAAAATGGTGGACATCAATATGAACTGAATCAGAATACAATGAAATGAGGATGCTAATAATGACCAAATGGTGAATTATTTAACCAAAATGATGATGTTATCCATATATAGAGAATAATACATGGATGTGAGGAAATATGAAATTTATTTCTCATGTTGACCAAGATATCTCACGAGTGAGTGAAGCGAACGAGTAAGATATCTTGGTCAACACGAGAAATAAATTTCACATTTCCGCACATCCATGTATTGTTCTAAAAGTAGTGTGCTGCGTAGGCAGTGTTGAAACAACAATCGAAATATGGTATAGTAGGTTAATACTGCCGAAACAGAGAATGTGAGTGGTCTAACGTTTCGAGCGAAGGCCCTTTATACAAAAATTGCATAAACTATAAATATGCTGATTCAGCGATAATTGTCACATGTGAGATTATCACGTGAGATTATCATTTTTATTAGTGGTGGAAAAATCAATAAAACACTCTATTTTATATAATAAATTGGAGTAAACAATATGCAAGAAAGTTGAATATTCATTTAGTGTAGATGGACACATTTTTGTCACCATATATTAAAATAAAACATATACCTTTTTCAAAATCATACATTTATAAATCACAATTACCTAAATTACAATTTATATCTAACTCAGTAAATGATGCTCGCCGGCCGGTGTACTGACATGAAGACAATTATCTGTCAGTCTACTGTCATACCAGACTGCTAACTTTGTCGTGCGCGCCGAAGATCTTCCGCGCGCAATTTTCGCACGTGTGCGCGCACGGCGCGCAAACGCGTGCCTAAAAATTCTATGCGCGCAATTTGTCGCGGGAGAATTTTACTTTCAAGCGCGCAAGATGAACAAGGAATAGATTTTGGTGTGCGCAATGTGCCAATGACCTATAAAAATGAATATCACGTGTGAATTATTAGGTGTGGTACGTAATATCTAAATATCCTATCCAGATTTATGTTAATCGTAAAGCTCTTGAGACTTCTTCCTTTCAGCACTCTCGAGATTCTTCTATAAATGACTATAATCCGATTACTTGATGCTTACGTAAGCACTAGATACAGCCTTCTTGCTGCACGTATGCAATATGATCACGTAAGATTTGTCTTAGCCTTAGCCTTAGGGCGGGTGTATAGATAAAGTATCAGATACGGCAGATAGTGTTCCTTCAATCCTTCCTGGGCTTGGCTCTGTAAAAATTAGAAATATGTAAACTCCCACGTGCTGTAAATACTACATAATATGCACTACTGTCTAGAGTCGGTGCAGAGTTAAAGAAGCCTGAACGTTTTAGACTGTTAGTGGTGTACTGTTTTGGAATTTTGCTGTTTTTTCCATCTCCTCTTCTCTCCTTACCCCCCTTTTTACACTCTTTCACTCCTCTTCATTTCAACCCCATTTACACTCTTCCACGTTTCCCATATTTTCACGATACAAACCACAGAACTCCTTTCCTCCTAAAAATCCCTCCTGAAGAAGACTCAGACTGTAAGGTCAAAATGCGTCGAGGGTTGCCGGCTTTACAGAAAAATACCTTTCCCTGCACATTCCTATCCATTCTCCCTAATACTCTTCACACTTCCCTTATCTCACTCTTTTTCATTCTCTATACTCTTCCTTATACCCTTACTAATATTTAATTCGCTCAATTTCATTTTATATATACAATAAATACACATATCTCCTTAGTTAGTTCATTTCAGTTATCCTCCAATGCGATGGTTCTGCATAAGCTCCTGGCCTGTATTGTTTGATAATGTGTATTACACACAATGTTTAACACCAGTGTGGGTCCAATTACCTATCTATCAATGAAAATTACAGGTCTACAGACATTTTGAGTTGTGCAACTTGTACAATTCTGACACGTCCATTAATCATTACCTTCAAACAGTGGTGAGTTTATGTTTTTACTTATGTAACTATACCAGCTTATGCCTACTCCGTTATCGACCCCCCTCCCGAAAACGCCTGACAGCACTTATCACACCCCCCATAAGCGCATAATTTGGCATCCCAGGCGCGCATTTTTTATCGGAAAAAAACCCTTCGGTGCGCAGTTAGCAAAGTTAGCAGTCTGGCTGTCATACCGGTGCAAATTGATTATGCAAAGTTCTGACATGACTAGTCATCTGTAACTCAATGCACAGACTACAGAAATACTGATGTACAAAATACAAGTAAGAAATACAAGTAAGACATAAGAATTATTTGTTAAAATACAAAAAACTTACTTGTCTGGACAGCAATCCAGTAGACAAAAGCTGACGAAATATTGCAAACTGAAGCTGCATCTGCCACCTGTTGATAATATGAGCCCACAAACTACTGCACAGCATTTGATATAAACTGACCATGTAAGCAGAAATGAATGTCCTATGTCTTTTAATTCATCATGGCTGACATAGTGATCTTACTTTCCTGTTTTATTACATGTAGTTTAGTTTTTATTGCAAGGATTTATTGGGTTTTGGTAAGAAGAAAACGTTTTAGGCCTGAAAGACTGAAAAAGTCTATAAAAACAATGGTAGTTGCTGGGTCAGGTTTGTACTACAGACTATATACTTAAAAATTATGTGAATTTATAATTTTATATATTTAGTGAATGGATGGGATTAGCAATAAATTAAACTAAGCTGCAGAAATATGTTGCTTAATATATGCTGATGCAGTGAAGAATGAAAACTGCAGTGAGATATTAAAAAAGAACAAGAAAATCTCAATTAAAATCTTCATGCCTAGGGGTTTTTTGTTTTTTTTGCATGGGGAACAGTAAATTTATTTTCTTAAAAAATTTTTGTGTGGCATGGGAAAATTTTTAAGATTCTTGGTTGTTAAAGAAGAGCTTTTATAACTACCACAATACATACATTTTGTTAGATTCACAAACATTTCACGAAGTTTTTTACTTCTTGTCAGAAATGTGCAGGTATTATATGGGTTAATATAACAAAAATTCTGCACAGATTCTTAGACAAATCTTGAAAATGCGTGGACAGAAATCCAGACAAAAAATGCTGCGTGGGGCCAAACTGTACAGTCTGGCAGGCCAGATTGTAAAGTTTGTCATTTGTGGGGAAGATTTTCCCCATGCATTTTTTTCAAATTTGAACTGTATCCACACAAAATGGGTTAAATATATCCACGTCCGTGCAAATGGGTTAAATATAACAGCATCCATGCAAAATCAGTTAAATATTTGATATCCGCATCGGCGCAAAATTTGCAAATATATCTTGAGTCATTCACGTATTTCTTGAGTCATTGCATCTGCAATTTTTTGATGACTTTACATTGTGCCATGATTGTAGATGTCCACGCAGTTTTTACCAGCCATTTGTGCAGCTTTTACCTGCAAGCCTGCCTGTCCACGCATTTCCAATCCTTTGATTTGTCTTACCCGCACACTTAACAAACTTTACAATCTGGGCCCAGAGTAGACAAGAATTCTTACAAAGAAAAAAGGTAGCTAGAATGTTGAAAGAAATCATAAAGAGTATAAAAATAGGACTATCGCAGCATGTACGACTAACTGAGCTCACAAAGCGGGGTTTTGTAAACGGGGGAAATTGTGAGTACTACAGTGTACAAGAACTGGGTTTTTTCCTTGTTAAAATGTAATTTATGAAAGAAAATATAGTAAAAAAAAATAATAAAAAAATATATAATTATATAATAAAAATGTATATGTACAGCATATATTTCATACAGTGACCTCAGTTAGACTGGATGCACTGTAACTGTATACATCTATACAAGTTGTCAGCAGGGCCACTGGGAGGGGTGAGGCATTGTGCACCACAGCCTCATATACTTTGAGGCCTCAGAGATCAAGGGGCCTCAGAAATTGTTTTACATAATATTGTAATAATATTCCAAGAGATCTTTAGTACATGTATACTGCACAATATTAGCAAAAGGTAGATTTAGTTGTTTATTTCAAACTTTAGCCACAGCTCTCAAAGTGCAGGAAATACCCTTTCAGAAACCTGTGATGTGCATGCCCGGACTTCCTAGTAAGGGGCCTCCGCTTCACTTGACCATTTTGCCCCAAGTTGTCAAGCAATGTCTTGTGTTTCACTACATGTACTGTAAGTCAACAAATAAAACTGAGCAATTCACGTTTGTCAGATTTGTCTGGGACTTCACATCCAGTGACATTGTACTTGACAGTTGACAGTGTATATCGGGAGCCTGTCTCATTGGCTCAAGTTGTTACAAAAATATTCAATAAGTAATCTGGAACAAGGTTACTGCACCTGGACTACCTAGCAGCCAGCTCCACTGCAGATGACTAAAGGCTAACCCCTACCCTGCATTCCAGGGATGGTGTACATGGGTTCCCTTATGACTTTACAGTACTGTAAATGACAGAGTATAATAAATACAGTAAGTTTCTACCACTGGGTTGAAGTTTATGGTTATGGTTTGTTATTTTGTATTACAGGAGGTCATACTATGGAAATATTAAAGTTGCTTTCAAGTTTATCAGACTCATATTATCCAAGAGTGTATGTTGTAGCAGACAGTGATGTTATGAGTACAGAAAAGATAGAAAACTTTGAAACAAATAATAAGGTACAGAATGTAAACATTCACTTTCAATTTCTTAATTCCTAATATAATTATGTTGAACTGAATAAAACTATGTATGGTATATACTGTCATTTCACTGTAAAACAATACTACTAATAGGTAATATTGTTAAAAAATTTCTCATTTAGCCTTTTGCTAGACTGTTAATAACTGATGATGATAAAAGTGTTCCATATTAATACACTAGTCCTTGCAGGGTACCTAAGCCTGTACACCACCCGTCAAATCAAAGTTAAATCTTTACCTTGGAGACATATTAGGTTTTCATTTGATACATTTGAACCAATAAATTATTGTCACATGAAATCATGAATGCGCTCTTAGCCAATGACGTCTCGCTAATCACACCTCGCTAATCACACGGTCCAACTCACAGAATCCCATTATTTTTATGCAAATGCGCCAGTCGGCCATTTTGAAAGTAAGTGCCCCGGGAAATTATCCCTCTCGTCCTTACGACCCTCGGGCTCCTGTAGTCAATTACTCTTGGCCTTCTTGTCACCTTTTAATTAACATCTATATTGCTATCTATAAATATATAAATAATATTTAGTTAAGTAATAAGTAATTTACTTTAGAAAACGTTTCGTTGGAGATGAAATCCTTTGACCACGATGTTATTAAAACTTCAGTACGCGGATACTACGGGTAAAAGTCCGTGGCAAAAAAGTCCTGTACTCACGAAGCTGAGTTTTGCATTTCTCGATGATGCCGACACACTTGTGAGGATTCCATTTCCATTATATAATTCTTATTTTACGAACAATGGTGAGAACATTTTGATTATTTTAAAAAGTTACAGGTAACACTAAAATTTGAATTATATACCAAATGAAAGCTTATAAAATTTCTAACAACATACGTACCCGATGTATTTCAACAATGCGTAGTTCCGAAATTGTTAGCAATCTTTTTCTATAAACAAGTGTGTCGGCAAAATCCCGGCTTTGCGAGTGCAGGACTTTTATGCCACGGACTTTTACCCGTAGTATCCGCTCACTGAAGTTTTAATAACCTCGTGGTCAAAGAATTCTATCTCCAAAGAATCGTTTTCTAAAATAAATTACTTGTTTACTTAACTAAATATTATTTATATAGATGGATAACAATATAAAGTTAATTAAAAGGTCACACGAAGGCCAAGAGTAATTGAATACAGGAGCCCAAGGGTGGCAAGGACGGGAGGGCTAATTTCCCGAGGGCAGTTACTTTCAAAATGGCGTCGGGATCGCGAGGCCGACATTTCCCGAGTTGGACTTCTGGTTGATCCTTATTCTGTGGTGTCAAGTTCGAAACGGTTACAGTAATTTGAAATATACTTTTCACCATAATGTTTGGAAGTTCGTTCCGAAGTTCGCAAGTTCATTACACATTACGCAGGTTCGTTTTTGAACTACGCACATGATTGGCTATTTGGTTTCTAGTAGCCAATCAAATGCGTAGTTCAAGACGAATTCTACCAACTTCCCAACGAACTTGCGAACTTCAGAACGAACTTCCAAAGATTTTGGTGAAAAGTATATTGCAAATGACTGTAACTTAATTGGCTTAAATTTAGAACATGTTTTGACGGGTGGTGTACCGTGTACACGCTTAGGTACCAATTACGACTGTATGCCATGCGCCATTTACAATTTGCAACTCACGTTTCACCCAAGTTCGTTGGGAAGTTCAAAGTTCTTTTTGAAATACGCATTTCATTGGCTGCTAGGAACCAATCAAATGCGTAGTTCAAAACGAACTTTGAACTTCCCAACGAACTTGCGAACTTCGGAACGAACTTTCGAATATTTGGATGAAAAGTGAGTTAATCTGTTTGTTAATTACTTTATTTTGTAACAATTTCTATAATTTATAAATTTAGTATGAAATTTACAAGATTCCAAGAAGTCGAGAAGTTCATCAATGGTGGAGTACAACTATAATGACTACAATAAAATCTGGTATATTCTCATTTCCTCTAGTGTTCAGAAGTAAACCAGATCTGGTATGTTCCTGAAATATTCTTATTTTTACTTTGGCATTTATATTTTATAAACCAGGTTCGTTTCAAACATCGCGCTTTTTACGCGCTCAACCTATAATACAAATAGTCTCCAAAGTTATTTCTGTCTCTACGTTTGAACACATGGTTAAACACCAGGCCCCGGTATAAAAGGTTGCGACCCTGGGGTTTTGAACGAGTTGTCAATGAACCGCTATGAGTGTAAACCACTGACCTATATATAACTGGACTGCGGGTGCTGCCCAATTACAATTAGAAGAACGACCTATAAGTGTCGCCATTTTGAAATTGAAAATGGTCACACTTTTCCTAACTCAAAAGTACATGTATGATAGGAGCACGCATTCCAGCTATATAGGTCAGTGGTGCATTTAAACGCCTTAGACTACATTGATACGTCATAGTACATCATGTTTACATGGCTTATTTGCTGGTCAAAACCAACGAAAGATTCTAATACTGGAAACGATGTCTTGGATGAGCATACTGTATATATGGAGATTCATGATACTGTTACAGTCATTCGCAACGTACTTTTCACCAAAATGTTTGGAAGTTCATTTCGAAGTTCGCGAGTTCATTACACAGTACGCAGGTTCGTTTTGAACTACGCCTTTGATTGGCTGCTTGGTTCCTAGTAGCCATGCGTAGTTCAAAACGAACTTTGAACTTCTCAACGAACTTGCGAACTTCGGAACGAACTTCCAAACATTTTGGTGAAAAGTACGTTGCAAAGGACTGTAAAATTGTTGAACCAGCCCAATTTCAAATATCATTCAACAAATCAAGTTGTTCCAAATGATCTGCTGCTCTAAATACAAGCTGTTGCTTCTGATACAATCTGTCGCATTTTATTTGATTCAAATGTTGTTCTGTTTGAAGCGTCTGCACGCAGGCTAAGATATTCCGTGGTTCCATCAACTTAGAAGCCCGAAGCCTGAACTGGACGAATCATGTTTCCAAACAATAGAGACCTTTAATTATACCCCAGGTTCGGTTTACGGGTACGGGTACCGTCATTTTTGTTTACTCGTAATAGAGACCTTAAGATACCCCGGGTTCGGTTTACGGTACGGGTAATCTACCCGTACCCGTAGTCGTCTGTACGGGTAGACCATGATCTACCACGGGTAGCCTGCGAGCCGGCTCTTGGGAGCGGGAGGTGAAATAGAGCCTGCACGCATAGCTATCAAATTTGAATGCCGCCCCTTCTAACGCGTTGTCAAAAGTGACCAATCACAAACCAGACACGCAATGTAAACAAAGAAAACGGTTTTACTTCCTCGCCAGACGAATACGCTAATGAAATCTTATTTGGAACAGTGGTTCGCACATTTTGGACAGTATAACAAGTTTCATAAAACGCAGAATCTTGAACTCTACATCAAATGAAAGCTCATTCAACATATAACAGCATACGTGCACAATATATTTCAACGATGTGTAGTTCTGAAATTACTACGTCATCTTGTTCCACAAATGACAAGATAATGATATGCCGCCGTATAGCCGCCGTGCCACTTCGGTACGCCCTGTCTGACTTTTTCCTATCTCTATTTTCACATATCGAGCGGAAGAACTGAAAAGAAGGAGCCGAAGTCTTTCAGACTTCAACTTTGCCTGGCCATAGGAACTTCAGTCATATAAATAATAATTAATTTGGAATACAAAAAATATTCTGTGGTACCCGCAAGCTTTATAACAACAAATCAGTTTATAGGCATGCAAGATTTAATAATGCTATCGGTTTGCTACAAAAAGCTGTGTGTATTGCAGGCGAATATGGTGTTTCGAACCTGATCGTTAGTTTTATAGAAATAATATTTTCTCAATCGTAGGAAGTTGCCCTTTGATACCAAATTCTCAATTAATTGACTTATCCATGAGACGACGATGTGCTTTCACACTAATGATGAAGGACTCCCCTCGAAACGTCAGTATTTCGTTTCAAAATGATTCGGGTCTATCGATCTGGGTCTATCCTAATAATATGATTACAGTTCGTACAACCCTTAGCTTGATAAATGGTAAAAGATATTAAAAATATTTACCTGATGGATGTATCTTTCAGACACAAATGCACTTAATATTAATTACAAATTACGTCAACAATCAGCATCTCGTCCAATCAGTAAGCTGCGTCCCAATTTGGAACGCTACTACTCAAAAAACAATACTACGCGTGCAGGCTCTCCTTCTCCTCCTCTCCCCAATCCCCCAAAGGAGAGCCGGCTCGCAGGCTATACCACGGGCAAACGGGTAGATATTACGAGTAAAAAAAAATGGCAGTCCGTAAACCGAACCCGGGGTATCTTAAGGTCTCTATTGTCAGTTCTCTCATTCCTATCACTTATTGAGAAACAATCCATGTCCGTACGTAACAAGCAAATTACTAAACATGCAAATTACTGACTTCACCTAAGCATAAAGCTTAACCATGCGTGTTTCCCTTTAAATAGAAATGTAACATACTGTACCAAGTCATCGAGCACAGTAGCTTGAACAGAGGCTTCGGAACGACATGAAAAGTTTGGAACCCGAGCAAAATTTTAAGTCTTTGTCTGTGTATATTTGATGCACGGGGAAACGATGTTTTCTTTCAAAGTTCTTGTGAGGCCTAGCATACGAAAGCGACAAAGTCACGAATACGATTCTTATATAGTGCATTGGATTTTACGAGGTGATTGCATAAGGGCATTAAATATAATTTGATAATACCATGATCGCCTCGGATTCTTTTGTTCTCCGAGGGAATGTAAACCTCGTATTTCCCTCATTGCTCATGCAAGAGGGAAATTTTCCCCTTGTCTTCTAATTTTCCCATGAGGGAAAATTAGAAGACAGAGAAATCCTTTGTCTTCTTCTAAATTTCCCGCTTGCATATATTTTCCCTCATCAACATGCACGGGAAAATTAGGTGCAACTTCTCTGATCAACCGCGTAAATTTCCTGTTGGTAAGATTCTCAAAGTTTTCCTCGGCGATCATATTACAAACTAATACCATGACTTTTCGGGAAATTAGCGATTAAATTTCCCCTTTGCCTCGGGAAGATTTGTAAAAGTTTTTTAAAAAGATTTTGTAAAATTCACAAACCTTCCCTCGGCTGCGGGAAATTTAATCGCTAGTTTCCCTCAAGTCATGTTATCACTTATAATAATTACTAAATAAATTTAATCTTACTTTATATAGTATTCTATTTTTTGTTCTTTTGCTTGTTTATTTTCCTTATTATTTGAGAAATAACTGGCAGTAACAGAATGATACATTTTCCGAAAACAATTTTCAGGTTCTTTGCAATGGTCCAGGGACATGCATACCTATTTGCATTGCAGCTTTTCTGCTAAAGGTATTTCCTTCTTTATGGATTAAAGCATGTACTCGCGCGAGCTGCTTTAAACATTTTAATATTTGATTTCAGTGCACTGCCAGATGAGCACCCTTGTGAAGTGAGTGGCAATAGCCATTATAACATATATGTAATACAACGGCGTTTCTGATTGGCTACCGTACGTGCTCTATTTAACAAATAGATTCCATTTTGCCCCAAAATCCGACAAGAGTTTCGATAATTTTGTATTGTATAAAACAAATAGATTCCATTTTTTGGTTGTCTGTTCAATTATAGATGCACAGAAGACGTCACAACGTGGTAAGAACATCAGTGACCCACTCGACTGCGTCTCGTGGGCCACTTTTTTGTTCTTACCACGTTGTGACGTCATCTCTGCATCTATAACTGAACAGACAACGGCATGAAGAGAGAAAAAAGCAAGTCAGCTGACGTGATCTGACGTGATCCATGTGTCTGTCCTCTAATAGATCACGGGCAACAACCAATGAAAACACGCATAGCAAGCAGAGTATTGTATAAAATTCGATGAAGCACGGCAATTTCAAACGTAATGAGAAACTCATTTTTAATCAGCGAAAAAAATATTGTTTTCCGTTGTTTTGTCTGTGATTCTTTGTTATAAAAGAAATGGTTCATGGTTTGGTAAGCTCCATTTAGTTATGGATGCACTTGGAAAGTTGGGAGAGCACTCAAAAATCTAGAGTTGTTCTCGGGCGTTGGCTATCCTCGACCAACTCTTGCGCTTTTTTCGTGCTTTTCCAACTTCCCACGTGCATCCACAACTCGATTGAGCATAGATAATGGAAGGGGAACTGGATAGGAAACTTAAAACGATGTTACAAAACCGGAAACGATGTTTGCGCAACTTGCTATGGTAATTATACGCTTATAATCGGCTAATGCACCTAACGTCTCCATTATCTATGGATGGAGCACGCCAAGCAATGAACCATTTCTTAGATAACTTTCACGTCACCATTCTTGTTTAGTTTCCTCGCTAAAGGACGAGTCTCAAGTTCATATTTGTGTAAAAAATACCTTAATTACACGTTTAGCTTTTCAAAGTGTCTTTGAAGTAAAATGCTTTTCTTTTTTCAATGAACAGAAGAGCATGGCAGGAACATTCACTGAAAATTTTAAGAGAATCTAGCGTATAGTTCTTGAGTTATGAACTCTCAGAGTTCACCATAGCTAGTTCGTTTTTGGAGAAATTCGGAGTTCTTGGTAACGATGCCTTATGACGTACGTAGATGGATCATTGATGCTAAAATATATTATTGTTACGCATAGTTGTCCATTTATGTACGTCATAAGCCATTGTTAGGACTGAAATAACTATGCATGCATGGCAAAGTTGTAGAGTTAATAGGTCGAAGACTATTTGCCGAATTCTCTTGAAACTTTTGATGAATGCCCCTGCCATGCTCCTCTGTTTACTAAAACAAAAAATGCCAACGAGTTTTTCACTTCATAGACACTAAGGCCCGTTTCAAACGTCGCTCTTCTCATGCGTCGAACCCAATATAAATAGATTCAACGTTGGAGCGGCTCTGGAGCGGCGGCGATTCAAACGTCGAACTTGATTAGTCGAACCTAATTCCTCAAACTATTAAAAACCGGCAAAAACCTTCTGCATGATCAGTGGCAGCGAAAAATACATTAAAATAATTTATGCATTAGGTTCGGCACATGAGAAGTTCGATGTTTGAATCAGAGTCGCTCCAACGTCGCATAATGCGACAGGCCTTGCCGCTCCAAATACAATCTGCCGCTCTTAATTGATGCAAATGTCGCTCTTTTGCCGCACTTAATGTTTAGTTTAGTTTAGTTAGTTTAGTTTAGTTTAGTTTAATAATCTTTATACAGGGATATCCTATTCAGCATGTGCTGGTCTAAAAGGAGCCCTGTATTAGGTTTGGCGTATGAAAAGAGCGACGTTTGAAATGGGCCTAAGAATGGATAATATTCCAATTAAGCTGTTCAATTTTTGTATTCCTCGATATGGCTTCAAAAATTCCGCAACTGTGATTTCTATGCTTTAATGTAATTAAGGCACAGCTAGTAAAGCATGGATGAGCGTTGCCATGACGAAATGTCACGTGGTGCAAATTAACTAATCTGAAGTCACAAAAGACGTACTCAATGTACGAAAATTAAATTCATAATTGTTAAATATTAAATTCATAACTTTTTAATAACAAGTAAGTAAAATGCCTTAATCTGAAATCTATTTTATCTTATTTCAAGATCTTTGGTGTGAAGGCAGTATCTGTTGTATACATTGAAAGTATTTGTCGAGTGGAAACGTTATCTCTGTCAGGAAAAATTCTTTATTATTTTGCTGACCAAATTCTTGTCCAATGGAAACAGCTGCAAGTTAAATATCCAAGAACATTATATTTAGGAAGATTAATGTAACTAGACTTAGCATTTTATGGCGCAAACGTTTTTTTAAAATACAGATTCCTTAGAGAAGCTATATTCTACATTCGTTAGTGTTCGTCCTCCGATGTCTAAATACAGCCAAGCTGATTAAAAAGACTCGGTTTGCTTCGTATTTTCAAGCTGCTTGGCTGTATTTAGAAAGCAGAGGAAGAACACTTACTCGTGTTGGATATATTACTTCGGTGTCTACAGCGCCATCTTCCGTTTTCACCGTCGTTTATTCTCTGAACCACCTTCTGCGTCACCTACTACGCAGTAACTACACAGTAATTGGCTACGTAGTGAAGTAACTGCGCATGTACAGTCGCCTGGATACGCAGTGGACTGCCATGGTGATTTTAAAAACGAATACTTTGTCAGTAATTACAGTTAGTGATTTTAAGTATACATTGTCATAACACTCCGCAGCGGTTATCAGAACATGGCGAGTGCGTAGTCGACCTCACGTCAGTGAACTCCATTTCCTATATCCATTGCATCCCTATACCTGGAACGCTAACTTCAGTCATTATCACACTTCAAAAGTGAAGTCAAAATTTTGTACTTATTACGTCGCTTCCAGTCCCTTGCGCCATCCTGACGCGAACCGCGTCTTGGCCGCGTATATAGTGGGACTGAAGGCGACGTAATAGAGCTTGACTTCACCTTTTGACCCGAAGTTAGTGTTCCAGATATGAGGAGAGTGGGAGGAAGTATGGAGTTGACTGCCTCGCGGTGACTGGAAAGGCGTGTGCTTGTGGAGCAGGGTGTTCTGCAATTGTACCTGCACAGCAGTATAAGTTACAATGCTGTTATCTTGCATGCAATATCATCATGATAAATACGAATTATATTCTAATTTATTACCATCAAAATTGTTATTCTATAGACACATGTACAGAGAACTGAAACTTATAAACACAACATAATGATGGTTAATTTTATTATTACCATGTTATTACACTGCAGCACACATGCAAATATTTATCATTATATACTAAATAAATAAATACGTAAATAAAACAGTTGCATCATGTATACATCAATTCAGACTAAATACCTCCTGATAATGGTAACTCCTGCATGCAATTTGAGAATTCTACATGTACATTTTGACAAAAGTAATATGTCCAACACAAGTCAGTGTTCTTCTTTTGATTTCGGAATACAGCCAAGCAGGTTGAAAATACGACGCGAACCTAAGTGTTTTAAACCAGCTTGGCTGTATATGTAGACATAGGAGGATGAACATTGACGAGTGATGGATATAGCTTCTTAAATTAATCTAGATTTTAGAAGAAAATCAACCTCAAACTTTGCTAAATTTGACCGTAATCTTCCTCCGATTTCTAAATACCGATTAAATATTTATTCTCAGTTTGAAATTTTATCATGAAGTGTTAATGACTTAGACAAAATTAGTATTTTACTTCCCTAATTCATTAATAATTCATTATTAATGAATTAGAGAAGTAAAATACTAATTTACGCAAGTTGTATGGCTTAGGTAGGTATACCTTTATTGCCTCCTCGGGTTACCGACCAACTCAATTTACGACTGATTAGTTTACCGACCAATTTCTCATCAGTTTACCAACAAGTAACGTTTTCCCTTCCCTGCTGGCAGAGGTCTCTAACGTTTCCCCCTACAAAATCTATTTTACCAACCGCTACCACCCCGTCACGGTACGCCCGCGTGTAATACTGTTTAGCCTATTGTTTTATATCTATAAATCCTACAGGTTCCTGTAATTCGGCAACGAAAACGTAGGGGCTTATAAAGCCCGATCACACAAGCCTAGTTCTCATTTCTCATATGTATAACAAAGTTGAGTGTATTTGAAGAAAATCCATTGCATACTGCAATGCACTGTATACAGTATTCATTAAATAGAACTAAGTGTCAATAAGTTTTTTTATTAGTTTTTCACGTTCCCCAGGTCGAGTATCAAAATAAAGTTTTTGTTCATCGGAATACTTCATGACTGCAGGAACAATATCTCGAAAACCCCAGTCTTGCCAATGATAATTAAATTTTTCTAGAAGTTCAATGACTTTCTCATCCCCTCGAACAACATCAGCTGGAGCTTTACGTTGCAACTTTGGTACAACAATATTCTTAAATATAATCACTCCACGAAAACCAAACCATCCAGAATATCTCTCATGGATACTTACACCATATATTTTTGTAGTTTTCTCCCATGGATCTTCTTTCACATTTTCCCTCCTGTAGTAAAAAGCTGCTCCAGATACATGACCGGCTGTCTGAACTAATATTTTTGGACGACGGCTTGGTAGTAACTCATAATCAAATATTATTTCTATTTCCTGATCTGGGAACTTTGTTTTTAGCTTCTTAAGATAACTTGCAACAAACTCATCAATTGGATCTTTTGAGCCAGTGTATCCACCATTTTTTAAAAAAGGTTTAAATCCTTTGTCAAACATCTCTGGTGTACTGATGATACATAATGCTAGAGTATCGTTAGCATAATTCAACTGAAAAGCTTCACTTACTTGGTCATTGTACCATCCAATCTATAAGAATAAATGAAAGAAATAATTGTGATTATACTGGAAAAACCCTGAGTCTATTAAGCCTCTCTAAAAAGCCCGCCTTTAAAAGACGAATTTGGTAATAGGCCCTCCCTCTCTATTAACACCACCCCCCCCCCCCCCCCACCCCCCCATTTACACACGTAAAAATTTCACAGCTCGATATAAAGGTGAAGTAATACGGGCAACATTTTTCTTCAACTTGCAACGCAACTTTGTTTTTGCACGTGTTACTACCCACCTTAAACATTGTCACGCAACAATGATTTTGTTTTTGAAAAAAGTGGACTCCAGGGCTACTTGCTGCAAGTGCCTGCAACCTGGTCATTCAACTTGCAACAAAATCATTGTTGCGTGACAATTAATGTTTGAGGTAGTAGATAATACGTGCAACAACACTATTCAACTTGCAACGCAACAATTTGTTGCTCTTTTCTCTTCACCTTTAACAGGATGTGTTCGCAAGAGGCTGTAAGCAAGGCTGTTAACAGGTTGTAACAATGCTGTTCATTCAACAAACTGCTACAACCTTGTTAGCATCAGCCTGTTAACAAGTTGTTGTGTATTACAATAAGCGGTATATCATAGACATGCATGTGTTAAAACATCGAAAACCATTATTGCTGTTTATAAGTATAGATGTACACAGTAAACCAATCATAATTCAAAAATCCTGTATTACGGATTCCACCAAACTGTTGAAGCGTGGAAATTATCACACGACATCTACGCCCAAAAACATTGCTTCCTCGTACACAATAGCCTGCGTAACGGCTCAAATTGGAGGGGGATGGGTTTAGGAAGAGGACAATAAATAGTCGAGCGGGGCGGGAGGAAACATTTCTTTCCTCGCCCGTAAGTTGGGCCACCACGCAGGCTACGCCCACAAACGCTGAACGGCCGTTGGCAATTACCCCAAATTTTTGAAAATAAATTTTGTAAACAAAGGTGTATGAATATCCACTAAAACATTCTCAACGCTGGTTTAGCCGTAAGAAAATTACTGACAAACACGTATAGCATGTATAGCCGATCAATGTATTATGTTTTGAAACCAGTGTTAGACGTTTTTGCAGGTATTAATCATCTCTCTTTATAAAGTATGTCTGAAAAATTCTGAGGTATTGTTTAACTCTTAGTGTTTGGCAGGGCGACAAATGTTTTTGGGCGTTGGACTTTTCCTACATTTCGATACTTTGGTGACATCCGTACTAAAGTGAAATTATGATGTACATGTATAAATCAGTATACAGCAGAGCCTTCTTTTCGTCCTCTCTCTCAGCGTAGAAATAAGGAAAAGAACGCTCTGCTCGCAGGGTAACATTGATGTATTTTGTAAGTTCTGATTGGATAAATTTGCACCAGGTGACACCTAGAGATAAGTGGGTGACACTCTGTCATGTTATGGCAAGGCTCAGCCATGCTTTATCACTCGTGCAGTAAATTTAATAGCACGTAGATAATACATTACGGTTGCCAAATTTTTGAAATTGTCAAGCTATATCAAGGAACACAAAAGATTGAACAGCTTGGAATATTACAATTTCTTAAGGTAAACTACACCTTTTTCAGGTCAAATTCAGAAACTTCCAAACGAATTTCAGACACTTCCAATTGATATTCAGATTGTCCAAATGAATTTCAGACATTTCCAAATGATATTCAAATTGTCCAAATGATATTCAGACATTTCCAAATGAATTTCAGACATTTCCAAATGATATTCAGACATTTCCAAAATGAAGCGAGAGGCTAAAGTTCGCTTGTGAACAGTAAATAGTTCGGATCAGCTGAGGGGACACATATACCTTTTTTGCCCTGCATTACTCAATAAAAAACATTCAATTGCACTCGTTGAAATAACAATAGCACTTTATTATTAGCGCGAAACGACATTCAATAACGCTTCTGTAACATCAATAGCATTGATTATACATAAAGTGCTATTTTTATTTCAATGAGTGCAATTGAATGTTTTTTATTGAGTAGTGCAGGGCAAAAAAGGTACATGTGTTCCCTCATCTGATCCGAACTATTTACTGTGCAAGCCTCTCGCTTCATTTTGGAAATGTCTGAATATCATTTGGAAATGTCTGAATATCATTTGGAAAATCTGAATATCATTTGGAAATTTCTGAAATTCACTTGAATTATCTGAAATTCACTTGGAAAGTTCTGAAATTGATCTGAATTATCTGAAGTTCGTTTGGAAGTTTCTGAATTTGACCTGAAAAAGGTGTAGTAGTTCAGATACTTCTATAAGAGACTCGTTTCTAAGTGAGGAAATTTAAGCAAAGATATCTTGTATTGGTTAGCGAGATTGTACGTCACTCAGCGTAACTTCCATATATATCCAGTGACAGTGCTCATATTGAATTATTTAAAATTAATGTTTAAAGCAATAAAGAACTATTATCGTTATGAATAGTACGTGACAGTGAACTGTGAGTAGCTATTAAAATATCTGAACTTTTTAAAAAGGAGGTGGTTATTTAATATTTACTATATGTATTTTTTCTAAGTTAGCCGTGACCGTTAGCATAAACAGGAGTGCGTGAAAAAAAATTGCCCAACTAAAAGGTAATTGGTCAATTTCACTGTGGGAGGCCATTGCCATTGCTAATGTGGGTTTTCAAGTAGCAAAACCACTAATGCCTTCTTGGGGGGGTCTGGGAGCAATTGCTCTTCTGTGAAATGTTCTAGCTACAGTTTTGGAAGCGTTTTTTATCCAAATTTCTTCAATTGCTTTTTATGAAACTTTTTGTCTTAAATTTACACAGTAATAGAAGATATCTTTATTGATCATAGCATAAATATTAATGCCTGTACCCATTTAAAATACATTTATTAAAAATACAATTTAAAATGTTGTGTATTAAAATTCTTTTTGAAGCTTTGAAGACAAGCTGAAACCTGAGGCAGCCAAGCCACCTTGTACCCCCCCCCCCCTCCCCCAGCTCATGTCACACATTAGGCATGGGGAGGAGCTCATTAGCTTGCAACTTTGTACTCAGAGTTGGGTCTTATCTTCATGCCCCATCCAATATACTTTTCTTGTGATGTGAGACCAACAGACCATATGTCAAGACTGACATTTCTGTTTTTTTAAAAAAGGTGTGAAAATTAGGTGGGGATGCAAAGCAGGTGAAAATGCCCTGCAGTGGGGTCAAAAATCTGTGGCAAATTCCCCACCCCAGGGAAAGTTGTACTGTACTTTTATCTGTTGCTGAACGATTCACAATATAAAAATCAGCATTTTATTGTGAGTACTTCTTTCAAACACCTCTACTAAACTCTCCAGGTGTTTGCTTTTCAACCAAGATGCAACAAACTCTTTCTCTTTTGCTTTAAACTCTTTCATAATCAAGTGCAACAGTAGCCTGCATGCAGACGCTTGTGTTTCCGGAGCTTGGGTAATCGAATCCCTATAAGCGTCTGCGCATTGGAGGCCAAAAGCTTGTTCTGGTCACGAGTGGACACGTGGATTTTTAATCGCATTAAAATGATTGATTCGCACAGTAAGGAATAACTATAGCTCTTATTATTCATTGAGTCCCGCTAGTATCTCCTTTTCAACCGCAATCAAGTTGAATCAACTAGCTTCCACACCAACGAGGGCCACACGCGAAGCGGATGACTTTTCAACTGCCCAAACAACAATTGTGTCTGTTAAAGTACAGCGGAGAAGCAAAACAGCCACTCGGACTTTGCCAAGAATCTTTGCTCTGTTGGCAAAATGCTGTGTAGAGGGATATACACATAAATTGCGCGTGCAGCTTGGCGCTGTGAAAAGGTCAGAGAACAAACTGTCCTTTTGTATCTGAAGGAGATCAACTGAGTGTTCGAATATGTGCTTTAAGAAGAGGCCCAGCCTTTTGCGCAAAACGAGCAAAGGAGACATTGTGAACTTTTCGTTGACAAAACTCGACCAAGAATTAAACTAGGAAAGAACCCCACTGCTCAAGAGTGTTTTCAATTGATGTCAGCTTCTATACATTCCTTTAAAGAATGCTTTGATTGCCTTCACTTGGTCTTCGAAAAGGCTATCAATTTGAAATAAATGACAAACGAGTCGCAGAGCACATTGAAAACATTCACCCATCTAACTTCGAAGCTTCGACAAACACCATGTTTTTATAAGAGCATGCTCGAGCTAATTTTAGCGAATTGGTGATAAATTGCATAATTAACAAAAAACCAATCACATGCGGTTCCAACTTTCTGTGGAATATCCACGTGACCAGAACAAGCTTTTGGCCTCCAGTGCGCAGACGCTTATAGGGATTCAATTACACAAGCTCCGGAAATACAAGCGTCTGCACGCAGGCTAGTGCAACAGGCAACAGATAATCCAAATCACACGTTGAATCCATTGATAAAAATACCACATATAATTCAATTGCCTCTCCCCCAAATCACCTAAGTTTAAATTACTGCTGAGCAAAAAGAACAAGGCCCAGAATATTGGAATAATATTACATGTATATCTAATGCTCCACCCCTGGGCAAAGATTCGGTTTTCAAATTATGCCCCACCACTGGAAAGGTCCAATGTGTCAAATGCCTGGTGCTGTCCTGGGGGGGGGGGGGGGGGGGGGGATGGGCACACTTGGATTTGACTGATACATTATATATATATATATATATGTAAAATTACACAGCTTTTTAACAAGATGGTAACAATGGTGTTACTTCATAAAACTGCTACAAGCTTGGAGCAGGACTTCAGTCTTGTAGCAACTTGTTACAAACAATTATTCTATTATCACTCCCAAACAATTCTGCAGCAAGTTGGGACATGATAAATAATTGTTGATTCCAACAACTTGTGAACTATTTGTTCCAAGTGTGTATCAACAAACCAAGGCAAGCAATGTGACTTTATTTTGTTTATTCTGGTCACTTGCAGACTTGTTACAATCTGTGTGTTCTTAATACGTGACAGTATACATGTATATACAGCTAAGAGCCTAAATTTACTATAACATCACACAACTTACGTCCTTAAGTTAAGTTATTAACAGAATAATAAGCTATAAATTAACTCTGTACACAGCAATATTTGCAGCATACGTACTACCCTCACTGTTCGTCAACTTACACTTCAACCAGACAACAACTTGTGAACAACTCTAATTAATGTAAAACCTCAATTATAATAACAAAAGTAAACATGCTCTACTAAACATTTTACCTTAAAAGGATGAACCTCAAAACCAGCATCTGACAAGAAAATAGACGTTTTCTCAAGGATAGACTGCATTATTTGATAACCAGTAATTTAATTCAAAATTTTCAAAGGTAAATGTAAATTATCGTAAATATTAGAAATTTGGAACCAGTCTTCTGCGAAGATACGCCACTATGGGGCGCCAAGTGTGAATTTATTATTTAGTGCTAATAGTGTCCACATTTTCCTTATTTATTTGGTTATATCAAATAACCAAATTATTTGCCGTTCACAAATTGGTTATATCAAATAACCAAAATAATCGCAGTGCCTCAAATTGGTTATATCAAATAACCAAATTATTCGCCGTGCCTCAAATTGGTTATATCAAATAACCAAAATAATCGCAGTGCCACAAATTGGTTATATCAAATAACCAAAATAATCGCAGTGCCACAAATTGGTTATATCAAATAACCAAAATAATCGCAGGGCCACAAATTGGTTATATCAAATAACCAAAATAATTTCTTCACACTTGGCGGGCAGCGCCCGTTGTTCAACATGGTCAGAGGTCAATCGGTTTTTCGCGCTCTTTTTGGGTTGGCAAGATGGCGGCGAGCAATGGATCAAGGCAACAGGATCTAGCCAGAACGTTGACCGAAGCAATAGGCCGGGCAATCAATGATACTCTTGCTGCGACACAAGGTCGTGCAGTGCAGGTAAGTGTATACGTTTTGATAACTTTTTAAGCTTGCTTGTCGGACGCTTTATAGTATTAATTTATTAATTTATTCCACCTTTTAATGAGTATTCCAATACGATTATGGATACAAGAAAGTTTCCTCTTTTAATATAATAGCCTGCGAGCAGGCTCTCTCAACGCGGCGCAGCAACAGGAGGGCCTGCCCGCAGGCTATGCTTTCCCCCACTGACCTATATATTTAACTGGACTGCGGGTGCTGGTCAAAAATGTGTCCGCATTTTCACTTTCAAAATGGGGCCCACATTATTCTACGGAACGGAACGGAACGGAACGGAACCTGTCGTCGCATTATTTTACGGAACGGAACGGAACGACACTTTCTTTGTCGGAGTTTGTCGGAGTGCATATAACTGCCAGTAATGATAATTCAATGATACTGCAAGATATCTATTAAATAAAGAAACTTTATACAAATAAAAAAAATAAAACTGTAAATAGCCAAAACGTCTATAAAACAGTGTTTAGAACTATCTGTCGATCAACCTCGTACCCAGGATCTTATCTCCGAGAAGAAAATGCCGACCGGAAAAATGACAATTTAGCTATTTATAGCAATAAGAACTAAAAATAGATTAACAGCGTGGGAAAAGGACTGGAACAGAAAAACTGTTTTTTTAGACAAAAAACACAACAAACGTTTACATTTTTTTATCATGTCAAATAAATTCATTAACCGCTCTTCTTTCTTAGATACCAACAAGCTACTTTCTAACATTCTTTTAACCGTGAATAAATTATATTGTCAGCCAATATATATTAGATGGCGTTTTATGGTCATTTTTGGAAACCAAAATAAATCTTTTTATGCACCAGTCAATTGAAACTACGGCCCCCCGACCCCCGGGGAATAGCGGGGCATTTAACATTTCCCAAGTGTTAATCCCCGGCTATTTCCCCCGCCACCGGTGGAACCCCCGGTGTTAAAAGCCCCGGTACCAAGGGGATCATTGAACCAAACTTTAATAAAATATATCAAGATACAATATAAACAAATAAAGTAATACGTAAATTTAACACGTAACGGGTATAGAAGTAATGCGAGCAACAAAGTCACAGCAACTTACAACAAAATTTGATTTCAACACATGTTAATTCGCAATATTGATAAATGTTGTCTCAGGTCTTGCAAATTGAAATCAGATTTTGTTGCAAGTTGCTTGCAATTTTGCTCCTCGTATTTCTTTACCTTAATAAACATGTGAAAGTTCAGTAAAAAGTTCAATAAAAGACAGTATAAACCGGAGTTTTAAGCAGATATACAATAAATGAATGTATATATACGAAGAAACAACACACATAGTTTGAGTATGAAAATACGGACAAACTCACCAAATTAAAGTGCTCCAGCAAAATATGGCACTATACCGGTATATCGTAAATCAGTAAATCGATACCGAATTACTCAAATTATAATAAAATATGTCAAGTTGTTGTAAATCAGAGACCAATAAATGTCACAAAAAATAAAATGGTAGTTTTGTCGCAAAACTGGTTCTTGCACACCAATTGCGCTTTTAATATGTGTAGTTTCTCCCCTCTCTGCATATCCTGTTCCGATTATACAACTTGCGCATGGGTGGCCAGTAGGTTCCTGTGGCCAGTAGGCTCCTGTAGCTGAAACATGAAAATAAATATGGAAGTAGTACTTACCCAATGGCAGCCACATGTTCAAAACACAATTGTCTCGTATAATAACCGATGTTGTTCTAGAAAATCATGTCAAATTTTTACTCAACTAATGTGTTTTTCTCTCGCTAAAATTATTGTTTTACTTAAAATACAAGGCAACGTTAATGTTTATAACAATACAGGGGTTTATGTCATGTTGACATTTCTAACTATGTGACCTTTCGTTCATGTGATAAGCCTCTTAGAAATATTGATTATCTTACTTTAAAGATCCCCTTTAGTAGAACTGAAGCATTTAAGAATTCTTATTTTGTCCGCGTGTGTCGTTTATGGAATATTTTATCTTTACATATTAGAGAGTCTGAATCACTTCTTGGATTTAGGAGAAAGCTTATTAATTTCTACTTCGATAAATTTTTGTCTAATATCTCTCTTTTCGAATAATTATTTTCGAAACTTTCTGTTTGTTTTTAAAAAGCATTAGTATTTGTATCGTCTGTCAGTAATATTGTGATTTATTGTATTGTAATTGGCAGTTTATGTTATGGAAACATGATTTCTGTTTTAAACTGACCATAAATTGCATTATTATTGTAAATAAATATTAAATAATTATTTCTGTAATATGCTAATTTAGAAACTGATTAAAATTAAAAAAAAAAATTAAAATTAATGCTTTTCCTGTTTCTACAAAATACACTGAGGACAAACCAGGACCCTTTTGGTGCATCTTTCAGACCAACGCATGCCAAATGATACCACTGAATCTTGCAGTCGATAGTGTCGCAGGCCAACATTAAACCAAATTCAGGTTGGTTGCACAGGCAAAATTGTTCAGGTTCAACTATATGTTTTTTATGGAAAGAACAAAGATTATTAGCCATTTTTCAAATCACAATGAAAGTTTACAATGTATCTCAAAGCGAAAATGTATAGACTGCCACGAGTTTGAGAACATATCACACATTAAATTGCAATTGAAAAATGTGTCCGCCAGCTACAGCTATATGTATGTTACATTCCTCAAATTCTTGGCAGTTCATCACGCTTTCGCGTTGCTATTAAATTGAAACGCTACTTTTAGCAGCGTAAATAGCAGCGTAAATTACAGCGCGATTAAATGTTAACTTTGTTCACCTTTACAGTCTGGACAAAACCACGAAAATGCTGGGCTGAAGAGAAGCCCAACACAAGCAAAGTGAAACCATTTAATTTCACAAGATTTTCCTTCACACAGAAGCATGTCACCATACTCTTTGTCACGACACCAGCACCAGACATCTGGTTCTGAAAAAGGAATATAAACAAGTGAATGTAGAATTAGAACTTAATATTAAAGTTCCCTGAATTTCTTAATTAAATCACTCTAAAACAATAATACGATCCATTGTAGGTACGCGAGTTTCTCTCAGAGAAAAGGCCCACAGCCTACACTGGACCAGCATCTCCGAGTGATTACTTTTGAACAGTATTTACCTGTGACTTTCTTGACTGATTTTTTGCCTTTCTTGTTTCCTTCATGTTCTTTGCCTTTGTTATCTCCTTCTGCTTTCTTGTTTCCGTCCCCTTTCTTTGCTTTTCTCGTTAAAGCTGCCTTCTTAGCACCCTCTTTTCTCCGTTTGGCTGTAGCTCGCAAATGGTCCACATGCATGTTAAGTTCCTCGAAAGTAAGGAGTGTCTTTTGAGCAACTTCCTGCAACCAACTCTCTGACAACTCTTTGTTTTCCTTCAGTGACTTATAGAATTCCTCTTTTATAATTGCACTGGGAGGCTTGTACATGCACATAGAATCTCCATTTTCTTTGACAAAGGCTGTATGCTCTTTGGGCTTCAAATAATGTCCAGCGCACAAGGTTGTGCACTCTGTACATTTACCACCCCAAGGCCTGTTCGGGTCAGGAATCGGTATTGGAACGTAAGTCAACTGTGGCCCATTTTCATACCATTCTAAATCCCCGCGTTAAATCCCCGCTACATTTCCCCTCTAAATTATTAACCTTGTTAAATGCCCCGTACCCCCGGGGAAATGTGTTGTTAAATAGGCGTATTCCACGGCTATTTCCCCGTTAAAGCCCCGCTACGCCCCGGGGGTCGGGGGGCCGTAGTTTCAATTGACTGGTGCATTAGTGACTCTTTTGAAAAGAAAATATTGTGCATAAGATGTCTGTTGTATATTAACATGTCATCAGTAGAGCGGATTTGCCACCCAGCAAAGTTACCCAATTACTAATGCATAATGTATACTAGTCTATTCATAACCATACTAATACTACGTACAATTACGTTATATTTGTCAAATAAAAAGATAATCAGAGTTATCTCTTGGAAATTCAACTCAACTGAACTTTAACAGATTCCTGAGCGTTAGAGCATCAAATTACATTGCAAACATTAACAGCGTTCCGTTCCGTTCCGTAAAATAATGCAATGACAAGTTCCGTTCCGTTCCGTTCCGTTCCGTAGAATAATGTGGACCCAAAATGGCGGCATTTATGGGTCCTTCTGCTAATGGTAGCGACCACTGACATGTACTTATCGTAGGAAAACAGAATATTTTTGTAAACACAAAGCGATTTTCTTACTTTATTAATAAATCGTTCCTATGCGAGGGCTTCCCCAGAGGTGAATAAAATCGTCTGGCGTTAGCCAGAATAAAATACTAAAGAGTAAAGACCAATAAATTCGGACAGGAAAGAGTTAATGCATGCAGGTTGGTCATTGTTAATTTCTTGTGGAACAACTCAAGAGGCCCCCTGGATTATTTGTCTGACCAAATACTAAGGAATATCGCCTCCCATGTAAATAGCCCCTACGAAGGACTCGGTACGCCTCGCTTCTTTACGATTTTGTCGTGATCTTCAGCGGTTCTTTATAGAGCTGGCGACTTCATAAAACGAAATGTTTGTAGATTTCCATGACCATGTGTATTGACAGTCTTGTTTATTTTATTGCCAAGTGTTCGTGCGGTTACCCCCGGCCGGCGCGTCTTTTTAATTCAGACTGCTAGAAAGCTACAACAGTAATTGTCTAGGAATATTATTGTAGTTGAGAACTACAATAAGACCTTCTCATGAAAACATCCCGGGCCGCTCAGGCTCAGCAACAAACATAAATACTAGAAATATTTTGTTTACACAAACTCGAGACCAGGACGATATTATGCTGACTTGGCAAAAATTCGACAAAGTTTCACCTAGTCCGTCTACTCCGAACGTTTTCTCAAGAAATAATCCACTGTAGGAGTTATAAAATATATTGGCAGAAAGATAATTCACCTTGCTACAACATACGTACAGTTCATCCGACCAAATAGCTTAGTTTCCCTAAAAAAAGAGAAATACCGAACACGTCCAAATCATAATAGCGGCCGCTATTTTGAATTTTTTTTCCGTATGTATTATAATGTCTTCTCCGAATGTTTTCTCGAGAAATAAACCACTGTAGAAGCTATCAAATATACTGTAAGAAAGATAATTAATCTGGCTACAACATACATACAGTTTATTCGACCAAATAGCTTAGTTTTCTTAAAAAAAGCGAAAGACCGAACATGTCCAACACGAACTACACAGCCAAAAATAGCACAGGTTGTTGCAACAATGATGCGTGAACAGCACTGTTGAACCAACAGTATTGTTCATCATTGTTCCAACAACATTGTTCAGCAATGATGAAGCAACAGTAGCTGTTCATGGCTGTTGGAACAGGAGAGAACAACACTGTTAGAACAGCATTGTTCACCGTCGTTATAACATGGCTGTTCAGCACTGTTACTGCATCATGCCATAACAACCTGTTGTATCATGCATGAACAACACTGTTGGATTCACATGGTTGTTCAATGTTGTTTCAACAGGCGTGAACAGTGTTGTTGGACAAAAAAAGTATGCACACGCGATTTTCTCGCGGTTATTTTGGCGAATCAGTTCGTGAGCGATAAAAGAAAGGGGAAAGTGCCAAAGTGAACGTTTTCAGTAATATCTGGCATGGAAAAACGAACAGAAGAGAGCCGAATTCTCAATTAAAGCACTCAAAACTTCACGTCTTTTCAAAAATATAATAGTTCGATGTTAATTTCAAGTCGTGGCATCTTTCTGCAAGTGTTTTTGTCGCTGAAAATACATACCAAAACCGTGTGGATTTACAGTGTCTTGAAGATGAAAAAAAGACAGTTTTCTTGACAGGCGAAGACTGACAGAAAGCTGTTATGAAAACTATAAAGAAGTGGATGCTGTTTTTTCTTAAATACGAAGAAACACAAAGATTGTAAAGAGGTTAATAAAAGGTGAAATCAGAGATCAACTGCTCCAAAAAAAGTTATGGTGTCAGCAGCAAGGAAGTAATTTTTTTTACTTTTTCTATTCAAAGACAAAGTGGTTTTGTTTTCAACTAATAAAGGTGAGTGTGAACTATCCAAATAACTAATATGTTTAATATTTTAGTAAGAAATATATTAATAGTAGAAAATAAGTTTCTTCTGACAAATTTTGTCACCCTTCTCATTGACTAACTCCACATAATTTTTAACAACTATGATTTCTATTCCTATTTAATATTTTTTACCTGATTATGAGCTGCAATCATCAGAGCATTATAGCTTCAAGCTCATACATAGCTGACTATATTAAAAAGTGGCCCCCATAATAATTTCACTTGTTGGGGTTTTGGACCACCTTCATAATAGACCACATTTTTGTCATTTTTGTCAAAAATGAGAGGTGAGTATATTAATTGTTGCAATGCCTTTTCACATGATGTACTATTAAAAATTATTCCTTGGCAAACCATGCCAAACAATAAAATTCAGTACAGTCATTTTTGTATGAGGTATGGAAGATTATTTATATTCAATTGGAAGAAAATCAGCCATTCTAAAGGAGGTTAATAATTGTTCAACCTATTGGGAGGCAGGGTGCATGTGTGTTTTTTGTTTTTCTTCATGTTTTTGCATTGCATTTCACATAATGCAAGAAACAAATGCGGATCAGGCCCAAGGTTAGATGCATGCATAAAGGTGGGGGTGGTGTGGTGTGCATGGAGAACTTCCAAAAGTATTTTTTTATAACAATGCATGTTAGAAATCACAATACAGTATTAAATACTTTATAAAACTATTTACACATCACTATTAAAATAGCTAATTTCAAAGCTTTACATAGTACATTGCTCTAATTTAAGGCCTTTTATTTAAAATACAGGCAATACCACATCAGATACCCAAGAAATTTAGGACTAGCTAGCATGCTCCAGGATGCTAATCTGTACCTGTAGCCATTTGGACTCATCTTTCAGTTCAGGTAATAACATTCCTTTAATATCAGTGTACATAATAATTGTAAGAGAACTGAAATTAAACTTCTCTTGCAGCCATTATGAAAAATTTTGATGAGAGGAGCTTGGTTGAGTCAACTCATGTAAACAGCCCCTAAGATTTCCTTTTAGATGTGTCAAATGACTGTAAGATTACTCCAAAATTTCTGTTAAAAAATACAATAAGCATTTAGCAAAAAATACATCAAAAATATATAAATACACCAGCACTGCACAACAGCATGATGCAGTGCTGCAAGGAAAATATTTTGGTTTTTACAGGAAATGTTTCAGGTAAAAGACAAGAATGAAATATTTAGCTTTGTCAACCAACATTCATTGCATTAAGGCAGAAAAATCCCAACCAAGGTTTCAAGAACTAAATGTGTTCTCTGTTTTCTCTTTCTTTACAGTATACACTATAGTACATGGCTTGATTGACAGATATATATGGCAACAAAACACAATTGATGCTATTGTAAGTACACTGTATATGTGAGTAAATGCATGAAAAAATAAGACCTTAATTAATTGGCAATTTAATTTAAACAGGTTTAATTTATTAGAAACTAAATACCATGTTTGATATTTGTCTTAATTTTCTTTTTATATAGCTTAATGGCACTTGGGCTTAACAAGAAGCTAGGATATTAATAGGATATACATGTAAGTATTTTGCTTTATAGCACTGGCTTCACATGGGGATAATTCATAGCTTATAGCAATTTATAACTATAAAAAACTGATATTTGTTTTTCTTCATTACTGAGTTCACTTTGTAAATTTCAGTTTGGCCAGACAAGAAGAAATATATTAATTAGAAGAATTTGCTTAGCATTCAACACATGTGGCTGGAAAATAATAGAAATTGGAGTTTGTTTACGAATCACGAGTTCCAGGCACTAATCAACTGTGTTTCTTTTTCTCTTTTAAATTTTAATAGAAATAACATAGACAGAGTAGTTTGGCAATGAGAAACTTGGATTTTGAATATTAAAAGACTATTGCGACTTGCAAGCAAATATATCGCGTCCTAACATTGTTTACTTCAGGTTTTTGGTTTTATACATGTAAAAGAACATACATCTTTTTTCATTGTTCTAAAACACATGATATGTACGTTTAAACAGAATAAAGTTTTTACATACCTGTTGTTTCAGTCGCAGAGTTTTATTATTTGTCTCCATCTCGAACCCGTTTCTTCTGTATTGTGTCGAGTTTTTCGATAGCTTGCGGTTTGCTAGTCTCCTTCGCAGCTGTTTTTCTGCCTGTGCTATTCTTCGGTCCTAGGAAAAATAGGATCGAAGAATAGGATCCCCATAAGAACGGCTGCGAAGGAGACTAGCTCTTCGCTCGTTGTCGAAGGCTCGAAGCAACCGGGGTAAATTTTCGTACCGGAGTTTTTTACGTCCAGGAAAACATCCCTGATACAGCCTGTTGCAACAACATTGTTCACGTCTGTTGGCACAGTAAAAACAGGATTGTTATCAGGCATGATAAACACTGTTAGAACAGCATTGTTCACGCCTGTTGATTCATCATCCGTGAACATTGTTGTTCGAACAGGCATGAACAGCACTGTTGACAATACTGTTCACAGGGTGCAGCACAGCATTGTTCACGGCTGTTCCGAACAACAATGTTTACGCCTGTTGACAACTTGCAACAGGCTGTGCGTTTTTACGCGTGTAGAGATCTTAGGTATCGGTCAGCGACCTTCACCATTAGCAAAAGGACCCATAAATGCCGCCATTTTGAAAGTGAAAATGCGGACACTTTCCTAACTCAAAGGTAATAGGAGCACGCAGTCCAGTTAAATATATAGGTCAGTGCTTTCCCCGCACGAGAAGGCCCAACGCACGATAAGTCCCCTACCATATATGGTATGGTTGCCAGCGCCATTTTGTATTTTTGTGCAATGGCGATCTTTATACCTACGAGGTTGTCTTTATACAAGTGGCGGTGTATTGCGATCATTTTATTTGATTAAAAGAATCATTCTTTCAGAAAATGACACACATAGTGATATATTATCTACGGTGGCCCACAAGTATCACGGCAAAAGTTTTAAACAAACGATGTCAACATTAATTTTACATCAATGACAAATCTTTTAAACTAACAGCAACGGTTCAAAATAATTTCAGACAAAAGATTTAGATCCACGGCAACAATTTGATATCCACGGCAAAAGTTTTCAACCAGTGACACATTTAAAACCCACGGCAACAATGCGACATTGACGGCAAAACTTTTGCGGCGGAAGTGACAAGAGCGGAAGTTTGTCTCAAGTCAAATTAGTACCCAGGTCACTCACGCATCCTCTTTTATCCGATGCTGAATGCTGAATAATTTACGCCATGTTTTATACATGTTTGGAAGAACGAATGTAGCCTAACCAATCCCTGACAATCTGGATCGTCTTTAATGATATGGAAGAAAAGGATTCAAAGTGCGATATAATGTGAGTAACTTCTAACTAGTTTAAACAAATTGACGTATTTAAATTTTAAAATGAGTTGTAAGACGTCATACATTTGCAAACATTGAATTATGGTGTTTCTTTTTCGTATTATATTTATGGAAGATCGTACAAAATTATAACGAAAAGTTAAATGTCATGATGGTTAGCTTAAATTCTGCCTTCTGCTTTAGATTCTGTGGTATGTGCTCCGTCGGAGTGAGAAAGGGAGTTAAGTATTGCTGGAGCTGC
This sequence comes from Corallium rubrum, assembly GCA_964035015.1. Taxonomy (NCBI): domain Eukaryota; kingdom Metazoa; phylum Cnidaria; class Anthozoa; order Scleralcyonacea; family Coralliidae; genus Corallium; species Corallium rubrum. The sequence continues at coordinate 9,432,696 of OZ035998.1, forward strand.
AACGCAGATCAAACAGCAAGTGGTCCACCTAATGAAATACTACAACCTGGAAGAGCAGATACATCTTTTGGCAGACTACAGCCTCCAACTCCAACACAAGCAACTGGACTGAAGAGAAAGGCCATGTCTCTTAACAGCTATATGAAGGCTAAAACATCTGAACGACAATCTGGTAGTGAATTCCGCTCCAACTCCAAGAAAAAAGCCAACAATAAGGAAGGCAATAAAGAAGTGGTTATTAATATTGGTCTGAAAGAACTATGTGACGTGGGCCTTAAGACAATCCGTGGTAAGCGCTTACCACTTCGTGTTCCTCAGTCTGCGACATATGATGTAATACTGCAGAAGGCAGTGCAGAAATGGAGTGCATATGATAAAAAGTTTGATGCATCCAAACAGTATGTTTTGTTGTATGATGATGAGACATATGCTCGATTTATGCCTGGTAAGTATACATAGTTTTAGAGGTAATGCACAAGTCAATTTGTCCTGTAATCATCCCCCCCCTCTCCGGGCAAAAATTAATATTTACCCAGGGATTTGTTGGTTGTTTTTTTCTCAAGTTCATGGCAAATTTCCCACATCCTGGGAGGACTTTGAAATTTATTAATTCCCCACCCCGGAACAAGGCTGAAAAAAATAATATAAGAATTAAAAACCTAATGGGTCATTCCAGAAAACATCCTCACCTCCCCCACGGAGGAAATGTGAAGTTGACCCCCTCCCCCTTTCGGACGTCCTAGTACATTTTACTATTATCAGAAGTAGATTTACCCCCCCTCCCCTTCCCGGATGGCACAAATTTCCTCTGTGCAGGAGGTATGGATCTTTTCTGGAATGACCCAATTTACACTATATCAACTGCATGGTTATTAATTGAACATGAAATGAAATAATGTAAAATTAAACAGTGGCTCATTTCTTTTCCTGTATGCCCACACACTTGGATTATTTTCCCGAAAAATCTTTCAATTTCATTTCCATTTTGAACACGTGGAAGGAAGAAATGTTTAGTTACCAGACTCCCAAGGCCTTTAGTGTACTGTATTTGTTTATGATGTGCAGCAGAGATATGTGAGTTTAAAAATAGGTGAACCACAAGACAGCTTGGTACCATCCAAGGTTGATAATAATATTTTCTGACTAACATTAAAATTAATAACACAGTGGTGTACTGAACAGAAGGGGGGGGTTGTTACACCTTGCTACTTTCCTGGGAAATCACTGGTAAATTGATAATGGATGGGTAAAACGAAATTGGTTGGTAAAAATCGGTCAGTAAATTTAGGATTTAATACCTTAAAAACTTATAAACCCACCTGGTTTTCATTGGTAAATCATGGGTTTTGTCAATAAATTTTGAAACACCCCTAATCAAAATGACCTGGGTATGCCCCTGATAACATATCCTTTGTATAAGTAAATATAGTGAGTACTGTACACCTAGGTTACATTTGTAGTATTGATATAGAGAAATTTTGTGGGTTTTAATTTTGCGAGCATTAAAATACATGTAAATAGTACATCAATGCTAGACATGGTTCTCAGTCATAGAAGTACTTAAAAATTATTGTCAGTTAGTATATAGGACCTGAAGTATACAGCCAACTTATTGAAATGTACATGTACTGTATGTTGTACCCACAAGTACCCTCTCAGAAACCAGATTTATATATTGGGGTAGTACTATTTCATGATACAGTGATACACTTCCATTCAAGCAGTATAACGCTTATTTTGAATAATTAGCATAAACTGGCATAAATAAACATTTGGTTCTGGTTTCAGGTTCGTATGTTGCTGTATCATGAAATAGTACTAACTGATATATTCTGGTTATTCAATCACAACTTGTGACACTGGATAAATTCATAATCAGGCACTACTTAAGACAAACACTGTTTTCTATGAAGATTTCCTGTAAATAATGGGTTGGTTTGCTTCTGTGTTTGGCATTGAAAATATTTCTTTAATAAATTTCATATTAACATGAAAACTTATTTTTAGGTGAACCTAAGGAATTCTTCTCTCTCAACAAATATAAGATTGAAGTTGGAAAAGATTTCAAGCGTATTGTCTTTTATTTGTGTAAATCGGATGAATTTGACTCCTACGAAGAACGAGAAAAATCGTCAGCAAAAGAGAATAATTTTAATGTAAACGAGTTCTTTAATGCTGATTTTCCTGATGATGAGATTTTTCTGCTTGATGATTTTAACGATGGAGGAGAGAACGATGGAGGAGAGAATGGTGGAGGAGAGAATGGTGGAGGAAAGACTGATGGAGGAGAGAATGGTGGAGGAAAGAATGATGGAGGAGAAAGAGATGGAGGAGGGCACTTGACACAAGAAGATCAGAAGAGAAACGAGAGTGCTTCCAGTCAAACTAGTGCAGACATGACACCAGAATTAGTTGGACATGCCAGTCACTTAGATGTTATAAAAGAAATCAGCTCAAGAGTGAATTATGGCAGCCAATTTTTCCTTACCACAAGACGAAAAGCACCATTTTCTCGCATTTTGAGCCTTTGGAAAAGGCAAGCTTCAAAGTGTGACCCCATGGACGTTTTGAAGGTTCATTATAGTGGTGAGGATGGGATAGATTCTGGTGCTTTAGCCTTAGAGTTTCTGGAAGAGTGTATATCAGAAATGGGAAACATTATGTTTCCAGATGGTTCACCAGTCTACTCATCATCACACGTGGAAAGTGGCAATTTCCGTGCATGTGGTCAGATTGTTGCTGTGTCGCTGGCACAAGGTGGCCCACCTCCTTGCTTTCTGGAGCAATGTAGTTATGAAGCAGGATTCTCTGAGGTAGATATGATGAATATTGGTAAAGAGAATCTCACTGCAAAAGAATTAAAGCTACTTGATGAAGTGAGATCAGATTGTGTGAAATACACTGAACTGATTCTGGATCATGGGTACACTGGTCAAATAGGTAATGAGCATGTCGAGGCAATTATCCGATCTCTGAAAGTAAGCTTTGTCTCCCGTCGATGCCTGTATATGAAAGAGTTTATGATCGGTTTAAAGTTGTATGGCCTGGATGTAATAATACAACAAAAGCCATTGCTTTGCCAGCCACTCTTCGTGAATGGGGATCTAAAGAATGGGTTGATTCCCAATGCTGACTATGTATTCTCTTTGATGGTCCCTCATTATTCAAAGAAAGGAACTTCAAGAAGATGCATTGAAGAAGAGCTTATGGATCATCTGCAAGATACTCTGATGGCCTTCGAAGATGAAAATGTCACAGGACATACAGTTGCAGTAGCATGGAACTACAATGATGGTACTGCTGAAGAAGCTCCAGCCAATGAACCTGCTGGCAATGAAGTGTTGGAAGAATTTGAGACCCCTTGCGTGAATATCCCCGGGGTGATGGGTTGGCTAACCGGAATGCAGCACAAGCCTCTTAATGGAGAAAAGCCAAAAATAAGTGTCTCTTTTGACCACGAGTGTTTAGAGAAAAATCCTAAACATTCGATTTGTTTTCCTATTGTCAGTGCTTGTGGAAGAACTCTGACTATCCCAGTTGTGCATATGAGGGATGCAGGGAAGTTCAAAGAAATTTTCCTTATGGCATACTGTAAAGGCCAGGCATTTGGAAAACCTTAAACATGTATATACTCATTACAGTATTGCTATACAAACAGTAGAGTGTTTGTGAGGCAATTGATACAACAGACATCCTATATTTGATTTGACTTTATTACAGTTAAACACAAATGAAAACATATAAATTATTTGTTAGATATTTTTTTCATTCCTGCCTAAGACTATGGAGTTACATGCACACTACTTTTGTAATTTTGTTACATTCTTTATTCATTTGCAGGGCACAATTTTTACTGGCCTACAAAGTAATGGAAAAAATAACAGATTGTGGCTACCAAAATAAATCTGTTTTGGAATCTGTGTTCAATGTCCATGACATTGTAAAATCTAAGTTTGACAAGTTCTATTAATATGTTTGAGAAAAGATTAAATATGACAAGTCTTATTGCTGTGGTAATTGAAGCGTTTATAAAATATTGTTGCAATATATTCCTCATGTTAACAAATTCATTTGATAAGATTTGTTGACAACTACTGTTTTGAATTTGATTGGTGTTTGGCAAATAATCCTATTTCTTGTTGGTAAAACAATCAAATTCAAAACAGGATGTTAGCCATAATTTTCATCAAATGCATTGATCAACGTGAGGAATATATTACAACAATATTTTGGGAACACTTCAATTACCACAACAGTAATGACACAACTCTATGTTAAAAATGTGACATGGTAGACATGCAAGTTTTTCAGTATGTCTTGCCAGGGAAAACACTTGTCAAAAAAGTTGCATTTGTGTAAACTTGTCTTAATTAAAACATCTTGTATAACCAACTTATTGTTATTTTTGCAGGCAAATAAATGTGCTCTGTTTTTATACTATGAAATATGTAGCAAAAAGGAGGTTTTTTTACAAAATTGTTAATTGAGTTTTCAATTACAAAATTGAGTTTTATTAGAGTTAGGAATAATTTGTACTATGGATCCAGAGGCTCAGAGTTGAATTTTATAGACAAATGTTATATATAGTTTATTATTATAGTTCATGTACTTATATAGTTACAGTTCACTTTATAGAATAAAGTGTATTATTTCACACATGATTAATATAAGTTACAAACCATTGTTAGCATAATCTAACAGTGTGTGGTATAAGTTTAAGCCATCTCTCCAGTTTTCAGGTGTGGTTAATGCACATGTACTCATTAAATAATGAAAATACTCTTGGAAATTATTTTGTTCCACATTGTCAACAATATGCAACCTTGCATACTGCATCTCGTGGTAAGGAACAGGTAAGAGGAGGTTAGGGACACCGCCATTGGACTCAGGCAAAAAGTACAACGAATCTGGCCGACCAGACACTGTATCATGCCTTGACTTGCGTATATAGTGTGTGTTCCAGTGCTCTTTAAGCTGATCAATATCCGCTTGCAGAAGTGGTGCGAAACAAAACCAAAGGCACTCTGACTCTAATTCACTGGCCCGGTTAAATGTCCCACGCTCTTCCAGGTCTTTAAAAAAATTAATCCACCAGTTACTTCGGCTTCGTCTGAAATAGGACCACCAACTTTCTATCCTTTGGTTACGTGGGGAAGGAACATAACGGTGACCATTTATATTATCACGAAAGAATGAGTGTATGGATGCCATAATCCCATTTTCAGTGCCTAGATCGGTAACCAATTTCTGGGGGCATCCACCAAAGTGCTGAACTGCATCTAGATAGTAGGTTGCAATGTTATGGGGGGAATTATTTGAACGCGTGATATACAACCATAAAATCTTCCTGCTCCACCCATCAATGCAACCATGGATTGGGAAACCGAAAGGTTTCAACTTATCGTACCCATCACAGTGCCAGACATCATTTGGTCCATGGTTGTGATAAGTTCTCCTCTTCAGTTTGTGTGCTCTTCTTTCTGCCGTTCCTTCCGGATCTAGTTCTTTCAAAATATTCTGAACGATATTTCGAGGGACTGTTATGCCTTGCATCTGGAGAGTGTGCCACACATGCCTGTAACCGCCAATGCAGCCAGGACCGTCCAAGATGCTTGTAATCTTCGCTCGAACAACCTGGATGTCGTAGTCGGGATTTTTCCGTTTAAGTCCATAGGCTTTCACGCGCCTTTTCAGAGTTGCAATGCTCATAGCTATAGAATGGTTCTTGTCCAAAAACTCGCGAATTTCATCATATTTAAATCCTTTGTTAAAGTAATCTCTAATCAGCTCCTCTTCCAACATTCTCTCTCCTTCCCCCGCCATGTTTTTGAACTTTATGTAATGCGTGAGTGACCTGGGCACTAATTTGACTTGAGACAAACTTCCGCTCTTGTCACTTCCGCCGCAAAAGTTTTGCCGTCAATGTCGCATTGTTGCCGTGGGTTTTAAATGTGTCACTGGTTGAAAACTTTTGCCGTGGATATCAAATTGTTGCCGTGGATCTAAATCTTTTGTCTGAAATTATTTTGAACCGTTGCTGTTAGTTTAAAAGATTTGTCATTGATGTAAAATTAATGTTGACATCGTTTGTTTAAAACTTTTGCCGTGATACTTGTGGGCCACCGTAGTCATGAGTGAGATGGATCTTTGTATTTTTTGTCCATGTGTTGGTATTCGCGAAATAGTGTAATGTTAGTCCTAAGATAAAAGCATTTACAAAGATTTTAAATAACTATTGGGAATCAAACTCATATAAATATATAGATATGGCTGAATGTAAATATGTATACAGGTATGTAATAGCCTTATATCCAAACACCGAGACGTTTTTCAACAAACTTCGAGGTGTTTGGATTTCCTGATGAAACACTCCTCCGAGTGTGTGATATAGCATCTCAGCAGTATTTTAAGAGAAAATCAAGATGGAAGTGTGCTTAATTTATGTAATTTCTTCCTCCCCTGATTTCCTTTGTGTTTTCTTTCATGAATTATTAATGTGTTTGAAATGTCAGGATATCAAACAGAAATATTTGAATGTTTGTTTCAGTCAGTGCAGTCCTAGCTTCCATCTTTTTTCATATACATGTAGTATGTATAATGGAAAATGTACATTATATACAGTACTACTAGTAAGTTCAATGAATATGGCATATCATGAGGGACTAGCAGGTTCCACTCAAAGTAAACCATGGTGGACAGACTTGCTATATTGGTTCAGTAGAAAACAGTGTTAAATATCCATCTCAAACCATTAATAATTCATGCCAAAAAAACACAAAGAAAATCAGTACTGTGTTGGTGGTTTGGATATCGGAGGAAGAAATTACATAAATTAAGCAAACTTTTACCTTGATTTTCTCTTAAAATACTGATTTGTTTGAGATACTATATCATACACTCAGAGGAGTGTCTCATCAGGATATCTAAACACCTTGAATTTTGTTCAAAAACCTTGGTTTTCAATATATATTACACAAACCATATCTTTATTTTCTTTACTCTAAACTAAGTATATGATGGTTTACATTTGAATGGAGCCTGCATCACTTTGAAAAATGATGTGTGGTCATCATCTAGAAAGTCACCTATTTTATTTAGTGCTTCAAAGCTTGTCTTTACATGTATATCAACTTGTAGTCCACTAGTAAGCATATATTGGTTATATGCTAGGAAGTGTTAAACAGATTTTTTCTTACTATTTTTTACTAATAATATACACGTAAAAAATATGCAAATCTCAGAATCTGTATTAAAATATTGTTCAAGGAAAAACCATAAAACAACTCATATTTATAAAATTGAAATATAGTAAGGTTGGTGTACTGCCAATAGTAATACTAATAATACCCTTACATGTAGAGTCTAACGTGTTAAGCATTGACCCTTCATTAGAGAGAAACTAATTAGTAAATATATTTATGTAGTAAATACAGTTACAGGTAACAGTGAATGTCTTCCTGTGGTGTTCTGTTTTCCAGTGAGCAACTCCTTGGGGAATTAGGCCTGACACCTACTTATAATCACGTGAAAGGTGCAGTTATTTAAACAAACCTCGAGGAAGTTACAGTAGGCTAGTTAATCACCAGATTATTGCTCATTGCACCCAATTCCATCTGCCCAACTCAACCACTTGGTGCTATCCTTTCTTGGGAGGTTCGCTTTGATTGTCCTAACACATATTTAGTAGTTCTTTTAGCTATAGACTTACAGGTGAGGGTCACTGCATTTGTGTATGGAGCATATTCAGTCAGACATTTGGCTGTTCCAGGGTATTCAGGTAACTCTCCCCATACTTTTTACCAGTGACAATGTAGTGCTGCAGAGTGGGAGGAGGGTTACCATAAGGGTTTTTCCAGATACAAGGTAGAGTCGGGTAACCTTCCTTAGGTAGTAGAGCTTCCTTAAATAAATAGTGATGTGAATTTCCCATACAAATGCCATTAAACACTGACATTGTTTATAGCAGACCACCGAGATTTTGAAAAGGTATTAATTTACATCACAAGCTATTATGACTGTACATACTGTCATACTGTATTTTCAACCACATGGAATTTGTTTCAAAAGATTTATCATGTTCAACTGATAATTCAGGGTTGTAGACAGGTGACTGATAGTACATATTTAGTTTTAACAGAATCTAATTCTTAATCCTTTATCAATGAAGATATCAAATATTAAAGAATTTTTGTTTCATTCATGCTATAAGTACAGAATACTCAATCAAAGATGACAACACTATATATGTTTTATAAGAAATATTCTGCTGAGTAACTGAAAGTAACCACAAACATTGATCCCATTTGGCAAAAGTACTAATAATGTCAACCAAATTAATCTAAGTATTTAAATTATCAAGAATTAAAAAATACAGCTAAAGTTAGGTTTGACTTATCACTTGTACGGTATGCTATTAAAATATATTAGAACATGTAACATGCCTTGTACACAACATTATTCATATTGAAGCAATTTTAATATCCTAAAAAGATTATTAGGTACTTAATAATATACATGAAAAAATTTGTCAATTCTGATTGGCTGAGAGGAATGCAATTTTAGTGTAATTCAGTGCAGAAGAATGAAATACAGTGCGAATTTTGTAATTTTTTAAATTTGCACAAAAATCATTTTTTACTAGAAAAAAAGCGGTTCCTGTTAATTTTTTTTCTTCACGTATATTATTTGAACAAAGCATTTTGATTAGAAAGATCCCCTTTATGATAAAGTTTTTCATGTATATTATTAATAAGTAATAGCATGATTTCTCGTGCAATTTTGAAAAAACACGCACTCGTGAGTTTTTCAAAGACCTCAAATAGCACTCGTCCTTCGGACTCGTGCAATTTTGATAGTCTTTGAAAAACTCACTCGTGCATGTTTTTTCCAAATTGCACTCGAAACCATGCTATTACCTATACAAAATGTATCAGGATAACATTCGTGGTTGCAAAATCCTGGATTTGGACTTGCAGGTGATTATGTACTGTATAATAAACGAGCAGGAGTGTTTTATCAGATATAAAGACACGAGGCGAAGCCGAGTGTTTTTATATCTGATAAAACACGAACTGCGAGTTTATTATACGGCTTCAAAAACAAACCACTTGGTAAGTTGATTGGCGGAGTTAGTTTGAAAAATAACCTTGTCTAGGCCGAGAAAATCAAAGCTAAAGTTTATGTAAATCAGGAGAAATCTTTATCACATATAAAGATACGATACGGTCGTGATTTTCTTTTGTGTTTTTCTCATGAATTATTAATGAGTTTTTGAAGGAAATGTAATGATTACAACTTTTGATTTTTGTTAAAAACTTTAACATTAGAACACTAAACACCTTTCTATCCGAGTCGTTGCCGTATGGCGAAAAAATTGTTTAGGGATAATAAACTATGAATGGCACTACGGACGGATAAAAATTAAAGTTACACAGTTGAACCAGGAAATTGTTTCGTCATCGAGTGCCCGCAGAATAATTTATTTTCGATTACATATGGCTTTAATTTCAGAGTCTTCAAAGCAACGGCAGAAATTGCGCAGAAAAATAACCAAAGAAAAAGCAGACATGGAAGATTCATTCTCTAATTACAACAGAATGTCAGACGAGCCCCTATGGATGTGAAAGATATAACGAATAGAAATTTCCCATGGAAAATTGGGTCACAGCCAGTCGTCGATGCATGTAATTATTCAAAAATAGTCGTTTTCTACGTTTGTTTGTCTGTCTTCTTGTTCCTATATATTGCATATTTTCATTATCTAAATTTATTATGTGTGTAGATGTTCGTGCGTATGTATGTATGTGTGTGTGTTCATTTGTGTATATGCATAACATTGCGAGTCTGGTATGTATGTATGTACATGGACGGATGGACGGATGGATGCATGCATGTATGTATGTATATGTTTAAGTGAGGTGCAAAATACAAGAGCTGTCCACAGTTGCTGATATAGTTGGCTAATACTGCTTATTAAAAATCATTTAATGCATATGCTTACTAAACATAATTGTTTGGCAGGATGAATATCCCTGGATGAACACATGTCCATTTGAGTAAGATTAAATGAACAAAAAACACGCAGTATCTGCTCACTTATTAGCTGCACTGTGCTGACGAGCCCCAATTTAGGGCGAAACAGCAGAGAAATTTTAAAACTAATGGATAAAACTGCCAAAAATTAAGAGCAGGGGCCTAAATTTTAATAAATGTTTATGTTTGTTGTGTGTTCTAGTACCTTTAGCAACAAAACGGTCAGCAGTAGACAAGCACATGGAACTTGAAAAATTTCGGGAAGAACTAACAGTTGTTCAACAGGAAATGATCCGTCTTATGGGCTACTACACAAAGAACAAATTGCCGTCACTTAAAAGGAGTCGTGAAGAATTGCAAACTTTGTTGCGAGGTAAATCTCTCGTGATGGGTTTAATTTGTCCAATTGTTAGTCTCTGAAAGCCTTTTGATGAATTATAGAAAAGTATTGCACTTTACCTCTTCAAACAGCGTTTATGTTTTTGAATAGTGGTGAACTATTGTTTGATTTAAACGTGCATCATAGTCCCTAGAATTATATTGTCGCGGAGATTGAGACGCGGCGAACATGAAAGCGGTTAACAATGACCTACAATTGACCGTACCGAAAAAAATGGCGACTTGTACATTTAACCATATTCCTTTGCGTCCAGTAAGTATTGTTGCTTGCAGAATTATTGGAAAATATGGTTTAACAACGAACAACTTTGGTAGGAATGAATTTCGTACTTATTTAATCCATTTTACCATGAGAAACAATGTTTAGTTGGTATTTGAGTTGATTTGAGGTCGCAAAGCATTGTGGTTAAATGTACCGCCGCCATCTTTTTCGGTACTGTCAAACGTTGAGGGTGGCAAATAAGGTGTACAATCTTTTGTTTTACGGTCATTAATATTTATAAAGCAACGATGCTACTGGTACCAAATTATTTGTTCAAGCGTTTTATAAGGTGAAATAACAGCATATCCTCGAGATGTCGTTGAATTAACAATAATCATCATTTAAAAAAAAAGAATTCCCTACCCCCAAACTCAACCCCCACCTCTAAACCTGACCCTAACCCTAACCACAACCCCCCTGACAACCCTAACCACAACCCCCCGTTGGACCTAACCCTAACCACAACCCTCCGGAAAAAAGTCCCGCCTCTCAGACCCCGACCACAACACCCCTAATGGTTCTTTTGTTACATGCAATTTAGTTTAACATCCCGCATGTGGGACAGGATCTCACTTGAGTATCATGATAATCATCATATTCGACTGTGTGAAGAAATGATGATTATCATGATACTCAAGTAAGAGGACATGTTGGAAATAAGGTGCACAAACGTGAACAAAAACCTAGAACAAAGACTTTGACCGCGTTTCCAGACAATGTATTTCTAGGGACTATGACTGTACAGTCGTTGGCACCTAAGCGTGTACACCACCCGTCAAAACATGTTCTAAATTTAAGTCAGAGTTAACCGTTTTGAAATCAACACCGTGGGATTGGTGAGATGTGATTGGCTAAGTGCACATTCATGTGACAATATTGTTTTGGTTCGAATATATTGAATGAAAACCTAAAACCTTCCCAAGGTAAACATTTAACTTTGACGTTGACATAAAACATGTTTTGACTGGCGGTGTACACACTTAGTACCCTGTGCGTCAGAGCCCCTTTCCGACCTACGCAGGCTTCGGGGGAAGGTGGGCTCTGCCAACAAACTCGATATTTCTTTTTGAGCATGCGTGAACGGTTTCCAAGATACTATTTTGGGCCCAGGCTCTAACGCGTTACTTGCTATTTTCCTGCTAACGTGTGTTCATAAACTAGAACTTGTTTGACCAGTTTAAAACCTGACTGACTCGCCCCAAGTTTGGGGCGAAGATCGAGTTTGTTGGCAGAGCCCACATTCCCCCGAAGCCTGTGTAGGTCGGAAAGGGGCTCTGACTCGCAGGGTACACACTTAGGTGCCAACGACTGTATATTGTACAGTTTTAAATTATATTTAGAAAAATTTCTACATGTTGTATTTTTCCAAAAATAACTAATAAAAAATAAAACAACATAACCTAATTTTTTTTTAACTTAAAGTCAATCACAAATAAGTTAAAATGTGTTAATTAAACAAGTTTCACCGCAAAAGACATTTATACTTTCCATGCGATGTAAAGGTTGCTCTCAAATACTATAAATAACCTTATAAGTTTCCTACTTGCAGTTGACAATCTTTGTGCACAAAGTGAAGCCCGCCTGGATCAAGCCCAGAGTTATTTCTTAACGTTACTTATGCCTTCTAAAAACTAAATAGCCGATTTTAAATAATTGCTGTAATTCTCTTGTACTGACCTCATCAAAACAGGAAAACGAAAAATGTTGCTGTAGCTAATAGGTGCACATCGTGAAATAGATTAACTGTTATTAATAACATAAATTCTTTCGGTTAATTTTTTAGACACAGCACTATTCAACAACCAGCATGTCGTCAGAGGAAAGCTTGCACTTGTAAATGAAGGCATTGACTTTGCAATGAAACAGGTTGCTGCAGGAATTGGCGCCTTTGCCCCAGTGCTGGACTGTCAATTGGACGTTTTTGAGGGAGTGTGATGAGGATGATACTGGTGATAATGGCAACGATTATGATTCTACAGATATTATGATGCTGATGATTTTGATAGTAATACTGATGATGATCATGAATGATCCAAATTTATGTAATAATAATAATGGCGATCTATAATTCAATGCCGCCATTAATGATATTATAATAAAAACCGATGACAGACATATTTAACAAATTGTTTACTATTTATTTGTTATCGAATTATCGAAACTAATTATTCACAACAGTTGTGTAGAACATATAGCGTAACATGCTATAATGCCGATTTTATTACACCCCGATTATACTAATTATTGGTAAACATATAACGTAACATGATATAATCCATAATTACACCCCGGTTTTACTAATTATTGGTAAATTGGGGTAAGTTTATGTCTCAGTTGGGTAAAACATATAACGTAACATGATATAATCCAAAATTACACCCCGATTTACTAATTATTGGTAAATTGGGGTAAGTTTATGTGTCAGTTGGGTCAAACATATAACGTAACATGATATAATCCATAATTACACCCCGATTTACTAATTATTGGTAAATTGGGTAAGTTTATGTGTCAGTTGGGTCAAACATATAACGTAACATGATATAATCCATAATTACACTCCGATTTACTAATTATTGGTAAATTGGGGTAGGTTTATGTGTCAGTTGGGTCAAACATATAATGTAACATGATATAATCCATAATTACACCCCTATTTTACTAATTATTGGTAAATTGGGGTAAGTTTATGTGTCAGTTGGGTCAAACATATAACGTAACATGATATAATCCATAATTACACCCCGATTTTACTAATTATTGGTAAATTTGGGTAAGTTTATGTCTCAGTTGGGTAAAACATATAACGTAACATGATATAATCCAAAATTACACCCCGATTTACTAATTATTGGTAAATTGGGGTAAGTTTATGTCTCAGTTGGGTAAAACATATAACGTAACATGATATAATCCAAAATTACACCCCGATTTTACTAATTATTGGTAAATTGGGGTAAGTGTATGTCTCAGTTGGGTAAAACATATAACGTAACATGATATAATCCATAATTACACCCCGATTTTACTAATTATTGGTAAATTGGGGTAAGTTTATGTGTCAGTTGGGTCAAACATATAACGTAACATAATATAATCCATAATTACACCCATGTTTTACTAATTATTCGTAAATTGGGGTAAGTTTATGTGTCAGTTGGGTCAAACATATAACTTAACATGATGTAATCCATAATTATACCCCGATTTTACTAATTATTGGTAAATTGGGATAAGTTTATGTGTCAGTTTGGGCCAAATACATAACGTAACATGATATAATCCATAATTACACCCCGATTTTACTATAATTATTGGTAAATTGGGGTAAGTTTATGTCACTTGGGTCAAACATATAACGTAACATGATTTAATCCATAATTACACCCCGATTTACTAATTATTGGTAAATTGGGGTAAGTTTATGTCTCAGTTGGGTCAAACATATAACGTAACATGATATAATCCATAATTACACCCCGATTTTACTAATTATTGGTAAATTGGGGATAAGTTTATGTGTCAGTTTGGCCAAACACATAACGTAACATGATATAATCCATAATTACACCCCGATTTTACTATAATTATTGGTAAATTGGGGTAAGTTTATGTCACTTGGGTCAAACATATAACGTAACATGATATAATCCATAATTACACCCCGATTTACTAATTATTGGTAAATTGGGGTAGGTTTATGTGTCAGTTGGGTCAAACATATAATGTAACATGATATAATCCATAATTACACCCCGATTTTACTAATTATTGGTAAATTGGGGTAAGTTTATGTCTCAGTTGGGTCAAACATATAACGTAACATGATATAATCCATAATTACACCCCGATTTTACTAATTATTGGTAAATTGGGGTAAGTTTATGTGTCAGTTGGGTAAAACATATAACGTAACATGATATAATCCATAATTACACCCCGATTTACTAATTATTGGTAAATTGGGGTAGGTTTATGTGTCAGTTGGGTCAAACATATAACGTAACATGATATAATCCATAATTACTCCCCTATTTTACTAATTATTGGTAAATTGGGGTAAGTTTATGTGTCAGTTGGGTCAAACATATAACGTAACATGATATAATCCATAATTACACCCCTATTTTACTAATTATTGGTAAATTGGGGTAAGTTTATGTGTCAGTTGGGTCAAACATATAACGTAACATGATATAATCCATAATTACACCCCTATTTTACTAATTATTGGTAAATTGGGGTAGGTTTATGTCTCAGTTGGGTAAAACATATAACGTAACATGATATAATCCATAATTACACCCCGATTTTACTAATTATTGGTAAATTGGGGTAAGTTTATGTCTCAGTTGGGTCAAACATATAACGTAACATGATATAATCCATAATTACACCCCGATTTACTAATTATTGGTAAATTGGGGTAGGTTTATGTCTCAGTTGGGACAAACATATAACGTAACATGATATAATCCAAAATTACACCCCAATTTTACTAATTATTGGTAAATTGGGGTAAGTTTATGTGTCAGTTGGGTCAAACATATAACGTAACATGATATAATCCATAATTACACTCCGATTTACTAATTATTGGTAAATTGGGGTAGGTTTATGTGTCAGTTGGGTCAAACATATAATGTAACATGATATAATCCATAATTACACCCCTATTTTACTAATTATTGGTAAATTGGGGTAAGTTTATGTGTCAGTTGGGTCAAACATATAACGTAACATGATATAATCCATAATTACACCCCGATTTTACTAATTATTGGTAAATTTGGGTAAGTTTATGTCTCAGTTGGGTAAAACATATAACGTAACATGATATAATCCAAAATTACACCCCGATTTTACTAATTATTGGTAAATTGGGGTAAGTTTATGTCTCAGTTGGGTAAAACATATAACGTAACATGATATAATCCAAAATTACACCCCGATTTTACTAATTATTGGTAAATTGGGGTAAGTTTATGTCTCAGTTGGGTCAAACATATAACGTAACATGATATAATCCATAATTACACCCCGATTTTACTAATTATTGGTAAATTGGGGTAAGTTTATGTGTCAGTTGGGTCAAACATATAACGTAACATAATATAATCCATAATTACACCCATGTTTTACTAATTATTCGTAAATTGGGGTAAGTTTATGTGTCAGTTGGGTCAAACATATAACTTAACATGATGTAATCCATAATTATACCCCGATTTTACTAATTATTGGTAAATTGGGATAAGTTTATGTGTCAGTTTGGCCAAATACATAACGTAACATGATATAATCCATAATTACACCCCGATTTTACTATAATTATTGGTAAATTGGGGTAAGTTTATGTCACTTGGGTCAAACATATAACGTAACATGATATAATCCATAATTACACCCCGATTTACTAATTATTGGTAAATTGGGGTAAGTTTATGTCTCAGTTGGGTAAAACATATAACGTAACATGATATAATCCATAATTACACCCCGATTTTACTAATTATTGGTAAATTGGGGTAAGTTTATGTCTCAGTTGGGTCAAACATATAACGTAACATGATATAATCCATAATTATACCCCGATTTTACTAATTATTGGTAAATTGGGATAAGTTTATGTGTCAGTTTGGCCAAATACATAACGTAACATGATATAATCCATAATTACACCCCGATTTTACTATAATTATTGGTAAATTGGGGTAAGTTTATGTCACTTGGGTCAAACATATAACGTAACATGATATAATCCAAAATTACACCCCAATTTTACTAATTATTGGTAAATTGGGGTAAGTTTATGTGTCAGTTGGGTCAAACATATAACGTAACATGATATAATCCATAATTACACTCCGATTTACTAATTATTGGTAAATTGGGGTAGGTTTATGTGTCAGTTGGGTCAAACATATAATGTAACATGATATAATCCATAATTACACCCCTATTTTACTAATTATTGGTAAATTGGGGTAAGTTTATGTGTCAGTTGGGTCAAACATATAACGTAACATGATATAATCCATAATTACACCCCGATTTTACTAATTATTGGTAAATTTGGGTAAGTTTATGTCTCAGTTGGGTAAAACATATAACGTAACATGATATAATCCAAAATTACACCCCGATTTAGTAATTATTGGTAAATTGGGGTAAGTTTATGTCTCAGTTGGGTAAAACATATAACGTAACATGATATAATCCAAAATTACACCCCGATTTTACTAATTATTGGTAAATTGGGGTAAGTTTATGTCTCAGTTGGGTAAAACATATAACGTAACATGATATAATCCATAATTACACCCCGATTTTACTAATTATTGGTAAATTGGGGTAAGTTTATGTGTCAGTTGGGTCAAACATATAACGTAACATGATATAATCCATAATTACACCCCGATTTTACTAATTATTGGTAAATTGGGGTAAGTTTATGTGTCAGTTGGGTCAAACATATAACGTAACATGATATAATCCATAATTACACCCCGATTTTACTAATTATTGGTAAATTGGGGTAAGTTTATGTGTCAGTTTGGCAAATACATAACGTAACATGATATAATCCATAATTACACCCCGATTTTACTATAATTATTGGTAAATTGGGGTAAGTTTATTGTCACTTGGGTCAAACATATAACGTAACATGATTTAATCCATAATTACACCCCGATTTTACTAATTATTGGTAAATTGGGGTAAGTTTATGTGTCACTTGGGTAAAACATATAACGTAACATAATATAATCCATAATTACACCCCGATTTTACTAATTATTGGTAAATTGGGGTTAGTTTATGTCACTTGGGCCAAACATATAACGTAACATGACATAATCCATAATTACACCCCGATTTTACTAATTATTGGTAAATTGGAGTTAGTTTATGTGTCAGTTGGGTAAAACATATAACGTAACATGATATAATCCATAATTACACCCCGATTTTACTAATTATTGGTAAATTGGGGTAAGTTTATGTCTCAGTTGGGTCAAACATATAACGTAACATGATATAATCCAAAATTACACCCCGATTTTACTAATTATTGGTAAATTGGGGTAAGTTTATGTGTCAGTTGGGTCAAACATATAACGTAACATGATATAATCCATAATTACACCCCGATTTACTAATTATTGGTAAATTGGGTGTAAGTTTATGTGTCAGTTGGGTCAAACATATAACGTAACATGATATAATCCATAATTACACCCCTATTTTACTAATTATTGATAAATTGGGGTAAGTTTATGTCTCAGTTGGGTCAAACATATAACGTAACATGATATAATCCATAATTATACCCCTATTTTACTAATTATTGGTAAATTGGGGTAAGTTTATGTGTCAGTTGGGTCAAACATATAACGTAACATGATATAATCCATAATTACACTCCGATTTTACTAATTATTGGTAAATTGGGGTAAGTTTATGTTTCAGTTGGGTAAAACATATAACGTAACATGATATAATCCAAAATTACACCCCGATTTACTAATTATTGGTAAATTGGGTTAAGTTTATGTGTCAGTTGGGTCAAACATATAACGTAACATGATATAATCCATAATTACACCCCGATTTTACTAATTATTGGTAAATTGGGGTAAGTTTATGTCTCAGTTGGGTAAAACATATAACGTAACATGATATAATCCATAATTACACCCCGGTTTTACTAATTATTGGTAAATTGGGGTAAGTTTATGTGTCAGTTGGGTAAAACATATAACGTAACATGATATAATCCAAAATTACACCCCGATTTTACTAATTATTGATAAATTGGGGTAAGTTTATGTCTCAGTTGGGTAAAACATATAACGTAACATGATATAATCCATAATTATACCCCTATTTTACTAATTATTGGTAAATTGGGGTAAGTTTATGTGTCAGTTGGGTCAAACATATAACGTAACATGATATAATCCATAATTACACTCCGATTTTACTAATTATTGGTAAATTGGGATAAGTTTATGTCTCAGTTGGGTCAAACATATAACGTAACATGATATAATCCAAAATTACACCCCGATTTTACTAATTATTGGTAAATTGGGGTAAGTTTATGTCTCAGTTGGGTAAAACATATAACGTAACATGATATAATCCATAATTACACCCCGATTTTACTAATTATTGGTAAATTGGGGTAAGTTTATGTCTCAGTTGGGTCAAACATATAACGTAACATGATATAATCCATAATTACACCCCGATTTTACTAATTATTGGTAAATTGGGGTAAGTTTATGTGTCACTTGGGTCAAACATATAACGTAACATGATATAATCCATAATTACACCCCGATTTTACTAATTATTGGTAAATTGGGGTTAGTTTATGTCAGTTGGGTTAAACATATAACGTAACATGATATAACCCATAATTACACCCCGATTTTCTAATGATTGGTAAATTAGGGTTAGTTTATGTGTCAGTTGGGTAAAACATATAACGTAACATGATATAATCCATAATTACACCCCGATTTTACTAATTATTGATAAATTGGGGTAAGTTTATGTCTCAGTTGGGTCAAACATATAACGTAACATGATATAATCCATAATTATACCCCCAATTTTACTAATTATTGGTAAATTGGGGTAAGTTTATGTGTCAGTTGGGTCAAACATATAACGTAACATGATATAATCCATAATTACACCCCGATTTTACTAATTATTGGTAAATTGGGGTAAGTTTATGTCTCAGTTGGGTTAAACATATAACGTAACATGATATAATCAATAATTACACCCCTATTTTACTAATTATTGGTAAATTGGGGTAAGTTTATGTGTCAGTTGGGTCAAACATATAACGTAACATGATATAATCCATAATTACACCCCGATTTTACTAATTATTGGTAAATTGGGGTAAGTTTATGTGTCAGTTGGGTCAAACATATAACGTAACATGATATAATCCATAATTACACCCCGATTTTACTAATTATTGGTAAATTGGGGTAAGTTTATGTTCAGTTGGGTCAAACATATAACGTAACATGATATAATCCATAATTACACCCCGATTTTACTAATTATTGGTAAATTGGGGTAAGTTTATGTCTCAGTTGGGTAAAACATATAACGTAACATGATATAATCCATAATTACACCCCGATTTTACTAATTATTGGTAAATTGGGGTAAGTTTATGTCTCAGTTGGGTCAAACATATAACGTAACATGATATAATCCATAATTACACCCCAATTTTACTAATTATTGGTAAATTGGGGTAAGTTTATGTGTCAGTTGGGTCAAACATATAACGTAACATGACATAATCCATAATTACACCCCGATTTTACTAATTATTGGTAAATTGGGGTTAGTTTATGTCACTTGGGTCAAACATATAACGTAACATGATATAATCCATAATTACACCCCGATTTACTAATTATTGGTAAATTGGGGTAAGTTTATGTGTCAGTTGGGTCAAACATATAACGTAACATGATATAATCCATAATTACACCCCGATTTTACTAATTATTGGTAAATTGGGGTAAGTTTATGTCTCAGTTGGGTCAAACATATAACGTAACATGATATAATCCATAATTACACCCCGATTTTACTAATTATTGGTAAATTGGGGTAAGTTTATGTCTCAGTTGGGTAAAACATATAACGTAACATGATATAATCCATAATTACACCCCGATTTACTAATTATTGGTAAATTGGGGTAAGTTTATGTGTCAGTTGGGTTAAACATATAACGTAACATGATATAATCCATAATTACACCCCTATTTTCTAATTATTGGTAAATTGGGGTTAGTTTATGTGTCAGTTGGGTAAAACATATAACGTAACATGATATAATCCATAATTACACCCCTATTTTACTAATTATTGGTAAATTGGGGTAAGTTTATGTGTCAGTTGGGTCAAACATATAACGTAACATGATATAATCCATAATTACACCCCTATTTTACTAATTATTGGTAAATTGGGGTAAGTTTATGTGTCAGTTGGGTCAAACATATAACGTAACATGATATAATCCATAATTACACTCCGATTTTACTAATTATTGGTAAATTGGGATAAGTTTATGTCTCAGTTGGGTCAAACATATAACGTAACATGATATAATCCAAAATTACACCCCGATTTACTAATTATTGGTAAATTGGGGTAAGTTTATGTCTCAGTTGGGTCAAACATATAACGTAACATGATATAATCCAAAATTACACCCCCATTTTACTAATTATTGGTAAATTGGGGTAAGTTTATGTGTCAGTTGGGTCAAACATATAACGTAACATGATATAATCCAAAATTACACCCCGATTTTACTAATTATTGGTAAATTGGGGTAAGTTTATGTCTCAGTTGGGTCAAACATATAACGTAACATGATATAATCCAAAATTACACCCCGATTTTACTAATTATTGGTAAATTGGGGTAAGTTTATGTGTCACTTGGGTCAAACATATAACGTAACATGACATAATCCATAATTACACCCCGATTTTACTAATTATTGGTAAATTGGGGTTAGTTTATGTCACTTGGGTAAAACATATAACGTAACATGATATAATCCATAATTACACCCCGATTTTACTAATTATTGGTAAATTGGGGTAAGTTTAGTTGTCAGTTGGGTCAAACATATAACGTAACATGATATAATCCATAATTACACCCCAATTTTACTAATTATTGGTAAATTGGGGTAAGTTTTTGTCTCAGTTGGGTAAAACATATAACGTAACATGATATAATCCATAATTACACCCCGGTTTTACTAATTATTGGTAAATTGGGGTAAGTTTATGTGTCACTTGGGTAAAACATATAACGTAACATGATATAATCCATAATTACACCCCGATTTTACTAATTATTGGTAAATTGGAGTAAGTTTATGTGTCAGTTGGGTCAAACATATAACGTAACATGATATAATCCATAATTACACCCCGATTTTACTAATTATTGGTAAATTGGGGTAAGTTTATGTGTCAGTTGGGTCAAACATATAACGTAACATGATATAATCCATAATTACACCCCGATTTTACTAATTATTGGTAAATTGGGGTAAGTTTATGTGTCAGTTGGGTAAAACATATAACGTAACATGATATAATCCATAATTACACCCCGATTTTACTAATTATTGGTAAATTGGGGTAAGTTTATGTGTCACTTGGGTCAAACATATAACGTAACATGACATAATCCATAATTACACCCCGATTTTACTAATTATTGGTAAATTGGGGTAAGTTTATGTCTCAGTTGGGTAAAACATATAACGTAACATGATATAATCCATAATTACACCCCGATTTTACTAATTATTGGTAAATTGGGGTAAGTTTATGTCTCAGTTGGGTCAAACATATAACGTAACATGATATAATCCATAATTATACCCCTATTTTACTAATTATTGGTAAATTGGGGTAAGTTTATGTGTCAGTTGGGTAAACATATAACGTAACATGATATAATCCATAATTACACCCCGATTTTACTAATTATTGGTAAATTGGGGTAAGTTTATGTGTCAGTTGGGTCAAACATATAACGTAACATGATATAATCCATAATTACACCCCGATTTTACTAATTATTGGTAAATTGGGGTAGTTTATGTGTCAGTTGGGTCAAACATATAACGTAACATGATATAATCCATAATTACACCCCGATTTTACTAATTATTGGTAAATTGGGGTAAGTTTATGTCTCAGTTGGGTCAAACATATAACGTAACATGATATAATCCATAATTACACCCCGATTTTACTAATTATTGGTAAATTTGGGTAAGTTTATGTCTCAGTTGGGTAAAACATATAACGTAACATGATATAATCCAAAATTACACCCCGATTTACTAATTATTGGTAAATTGGGGTAAGTTTATGTGTCAGTTGGGTAAAACATATAACGTAACATGATATAATCCATAATTACACCCCGATTTTACTAATTATTGGTAAATTGGGGTAAGTTTATGTGTCAGTTGGGTAAAACATATAACGTAACATGATATAATCCATAATTACACCCCGATTTTACTAATTATTGGTAAATTGGGGTAAGTTTATGTGTCAGTTGGGTCAAACATATAACGTAACATAATATAATCCATAATTACACCCATGTTTTACTAATTATTGGTAAATTGGGGTAAGTTTATGTGTCAGTTGGGTCAAACATATAACGTAACATGACATAATCCATAATTACACCCCGATTTTACTAATTATTGGTAAATTGGTAAGTTTATGTGTCAGTTGGGTCAAACATATAACGTAACATGATATAATCCATAATTACACCCCGATTTTACTATAATTATTGGTAAATTGGGGTAAGTTTATGTCACTTGGGTCAAACATATAACGTAACATGATATAATCCATAATTACACCCCGATTTTACTAATTATTGGTAAATTGGGGTAAGTTTATGTCTCAGTTGGGTAAAACATATAACGTAACATGATATAATCCATAATTACACCCCGATTTTACTAATTATTGGTAAATTGGGGTAAGTTTATGTCACTTGGGTCAAACATATAACGTAACATGATATAATCCATAATTACACCCCGATTTACTAATTATTGGTAAATTGGGGTAGGTTTATGTGTCAGTTGGGTAAAACATATAACGTAACATGATATAATCCATAATTACACCCCGATTTTACTAATTATTGGTAAATTGGGGTAGGTTTATGTCTCAGTTGGGTAAAACATATAACGTAACATGATATAATCCATAATTACACCCCGATTTTACTAATTATTGGTAAATTGGGGTAAGTTTATGTGTCAGTTGGGTCAAACATATAACGTAACATGATATAATCCATAATTACACCCCGATTTACTAATTATTGGTAAATTGGGTTAAGTTTATGTGTCAGTTGGGTCAAACATATAATGTAACATGATATAATCCATAATTACACCCCTATTTTACTAATTATTGGTAAATTGGGGTAAGTTTATGTGTCAGTTGGGTCAAACATATAACGTAACATGATATAATCCATAATTACACCCCTATTTTACTAATTATTGGTAAATTGGGGTAAGTTTATGTGTCAGTTGGGTCAAACATATAACGTAACATGATATAATCCATAATTACACCCCGATTTTACTAATTATTGGTAAATTTGGGTAAGTTTATGTCTCAGTTGGGTAAAACATATAACGTAACATGATATAATCCAAAATTACACCCCGATTTACTAATTATTGGTAAATTGGGGTAAGTTTATGTCTCAGTTGGGTAAAACATATAACGTAACATGATATAATCCAAAATTACACCCCGATTTTACTAATTATTGGTAAATTGGGGTAAGTTTATGTCTCAGTTGGGTCAAACATATAACGTAACATGATATAATCCATAATTACACCCCGATTTTACTAATTATTGGTAAATTGGGGTAAGTTTATGTGTCAGTTGGGTCAAACATATAACGTAACATAATATAATCCATAATTACACCCATGTTTTACTAATTATTCGAAAATTGGGGTAAGTTTATGTGTCAGTTGGGTCAAACATATAACTTAACATGATGTAATCCATAATTATACCCCGATTTTACTAATTATTGGTAAATTGGGATAAGTTTATGTGTCAGTTGGGTAAAACATATAACGTAACATGATATAATCCATAATTACACCCCGATTTTACTAATTATTGGTAAATTGGGGTAAGTTTATGTGTCACTTGGGTCAAACATATAACGTAACATGATTTAATCCATAATTACACCCCGATTTACTAATTATTGGTAAATTGGGGTAAGTTTATGTCTCAGTTGGGTAAAACATATAACGTAACATGATATAATCCATAATTACACCCCGATTTTACTAATTATTGGTAAATTGGGGTAAGTTTATGTCTCAGTTGGGTCAAACATATAACGTAACATGATATAATCCATAATTATACCCCGATTTTACTAATTATTGGTAAATTGGGATAAGTTTATGTGTCAGTTTGGCCAAATACATAACGTAACATGATATAATCCATAATTACACCCCGATTTTACTATAATTATTGGTAAATTGGGGTAAGTTTATGTCACTTGGGTCAAACATATAACGTAACATGATATAATCCATAATTACACCCCGATTTACTAATTATTGGTAAATTGGGGTAGGTTTATGTGTCAGTTGGGTAAAACATATAACGTAACATGATATAATCCATAATTACACCCCGATTTACTAATTATTGGTAAATTGGGGTAGGTTTATGTCTCAGTTGGGACAAACATATAACGTAACATGATATAATCCAAAATTACACCCCAATTTTACTAATTATTGGTAAATTGGGGTAAGTTTATGTGTCAGTTGGGTCAAACATATAACGTAACATGATATAATCCATAATTACACTCCGATTTACTAATTATTGGTAAATTGGGGTAGGTTTATGTGTCAGTTGGGTCAAACATATAATGTAACATGATATAATCCATAATTACACCCCTATTTTACTAATTATTGGTAAATTGGGGTAAGTTTATGTGTCAGTTGGGTCAAACATATAACGTAACATGATATAATCCATAATTACACCCCTATTTTACTAATTATTGGTAAATTGGGGTAAGTTTATGTGTCAGTTGGGTCAAACATATAACGTAACATGATATAATCCATAATTACACCCCGATTTTACTATAATTATTGGTAAATTGGGGTAAGTTTATGTCACTTGGGTCAAACATATAACGTAACATGATTTAATCCATAATTACACCCCGATTTACTAATTATTGGTAAATTGGGGTAAGTTTATGTCTCAGTTGGGTAAAACATATAACGTAACATGATATAATCCATAATTACACCCCGATTTTACTAATTATTGGTAAATTGGGGTAAGTTTATGTCTCAGTTGGGTCAAACATATAACGTAACATGATATAATCCATAATTATACCCCGATTTTACTAATTATTGGTAAATTGGGATAAGTTTATGTGTCAGTTTGGCCAAATACATAACGTAACATGATATAATCCATAATTACACCCCGATTTTACTATAATTATTGGTAAATTGGGGTAAGTTTATGTCACTTGGGTCAAACATATAACGTAACATGATATAATCCATAATTACACCCCGATTTACTAATTATTGGTAAATTGGGGTAGGTTTATGTGTCAGTTGGGTCAAACATATAATGTAACATGATATAATCCATAATTACACCCCGATTTTACTAATTATTGGTAAATTGGGGTAAGTTTATGTCTCAGTTGGGTCAAACATATAACGTAACATGATATAATCCATAATTACACCCCGATTTTACTAATTATTGGTAAATTGGGGTAAGTTTATGTCTCAGTTGGGTAAAACATATAACGTAACATGATATAATCCATAATTACACCCCGATTTACTAATTATTGGTAAATTGGGGTAAGTTTATGTGTCAGTTGGGTCAAACATATAACGTAACATGATATAATCCATAATTACACCCCTATTTTACTAATTATTGGTAAATTGGGGTAAGTTTATGTGTCAGTTGGGTCAAACATATAACGTAACATGATATAATCCATAATTACACCCCTATTTTACTAATTATTGGTAAATTGGGGTAAGTTTATGTGTCAGTTGGGTCAAACATATAACGTAACATGATATAATCCATAATTACACCCCTATTTTACTAATTATTGGTAAATTGGGGTAGGTTTATGTCTCAGTTGGGTAAAACATATAACGTAACATGATATAATCCATAATTACACCCCGATTTTACTAATTATTGGTAAATTGGGGTAAGTTTATGTCTCAGTTGGGTCAAACATATAACGTAACATGATATAATCCATAATTACACCCCGATTTACTAATTATTGGTAAATTGGGGTAGGTTTATGTCTCAGTTGGGACAAACATATAACGTAACATGATATAATCCAAAATTACACCCCCATTTTACTAATTATTGGTAAATTGGGGTAAGTTTATGTGTCAGTTGGGTCAAACATATAACGTACCAGATATAATCCATAATTACACCCCGATTTTACTAATTATTGGTAAATTGGGGTAAGTTTATGTCTCAGTTGGGTAAAACATATAACGTAACATGATATAATCCAAAATTACACCCCGATTTACTAATTGTTGGTAAATTGGGGTAAGTTTATGTGTCAGTTGGGTCAAACATATAACGTAATATAATATAATCCATAATTACACCCCTATTTTACTAATTATTGGTAAATTGGGGTAAGTTTATGTCTTAGTTGGGTAAAACATATAACGTAACATGATATAATCCATAATTACACCCGATTTACTAATTATTGGTAAATTGGGGTAAGTTTAGTTGTCAGTTGGGTCAAACATATAACGTAACATGATGTAATCCATAATTACACCCCAATTTTACTAATTATTGGTAAATTGGGGTAAGTTTATGTCTCAGTTGGGTAAAACATATAACGTAACATGATATAATCCAAAATTACACCCCGATTTTACTAATTATTGGTAAATTGGGGTAAGTTTATGTCTCAGTTGGGTAAAACATATAACGTAACATGATATAATCCATAATTACACCCCGATTTTACTAATTATTGGTAAATTGGGGTAAGTTTATGTGTCAGTTGGGTCAAACATATAACGTAACATAATATAATCCATAATTACACCCATGTTTTACTAATTATTCGTAAATTGGGGTAAGTTTATGTGTCAGTTGGGTCAAACATATAACTTAACATGATGTAATCCATAATTATACCCCGATTTTACTAATTATTGGTAAATTGGGATAAGTTTATGTGTCAGTTTGGCCAAATACATAACGTAACATGATATAATCCATAATTACACCCCGATTTTACTATAATTATTGGTAAATTGGGGTAAGTTTATGTCACTTGGGTCAAACATATAACGTAACATGATTTAATCCATAATTACACCCCGATTTACTAATTATTGGTAAATTGGGGTAAGTTTATGTCTCAGTTGGGTAAAACATATAACGTAACATGATATAATCCATAATTACACCCCGATTTTACTAATTATTGGTAAATTGGGGTAAGTTTATGTCTCAGTTGGGTCAAACATATAACGTAACATGATATAATCCATAATTATACCCCGATTTTACTAATTATTGGTAAATTGGGATAAGTTTATGTGTCAGTTTGGCCAAATACATAACGTAACATGATATAATCCATAATTACACCCCGATTTTACTATAATTATTGGTAAATTGGGGTAAGTTTATGTCACTTGGGTCAAACATATAACGTAACATGATATAATCCATAATTACACCCCGATTTACTAATTATTGGTAAATTGGGGTAGGTTTATGTGTCAGTTGGGTCAAACATATAATGTAACATGATATAATCCATAATTACACCCCGATTTTACTAATTATTGGTAAATTGGGGTAAGTTTATGTCTCAGTTGGGTCAAACATATAACGTAACATGATATAATCCATAATTACACCCCGATTTTACTAATTATTGGTAAATTGGAGTAAGTTTATGTCTCAGTTGGGTAAAACATATAACGTAACATGATATAATCCATAATTACACCCCGATTTACTAATTATTGGTAAATTGGGGTAGGTTTATGTGTCAGTTGGGTCAAACATATAACGTAACATGATATAATCCATAATTATACCCCGATTTTACTAATTATTGGTAAATTGGGATAAGTTTATGTGTCAGTTTGGCCAAATACATAACGTAACATGATATAATCCATAATTACACCCCGATTTTACTATAATTATTGGTAAATTGGGGTAAGTTTATGTGTGTCAGTTGGGTAAACATATAACGTAACATGATATAATCCATAATTACACCCCGATTTTACTAATTATTGGTAAATTGGGGTTAGTTTATGTCTCAGTTGGGTAAAACATATAACGTAACATGATATAATCCATAATTACACCCCGATTTTACTAATTATTGGTAAATTGGGGTAAGTTTATGTGTCAGTTGGGTCAAACATATAACGTAACATGACATAATCCATAATTACACCCCGATTTTACTAATTATTGGTAAATTGGGGTTAGTTTATGTGTCAGTTGGGTAAAACATATAACGTAACATGATATAATCCATAATTACACCCCGATTTTACTAATTATTGGTAAATTGGGGTTAGTTTATGTGTCAGTTGGGTCAAACATATAACGTAACATGATATAATCCATAATTACACCCCGATTTTACTAATTATTGGTAAATTGGGGTAAGTTTATGTGTCAGTTGGGTCAAACATATAACGTAACATGATATAATCCATAATTACACCCCGATTTTACTAATTATTGGTAAATTGGGGTAAGTTTATGTCTCAGTTGGGTCAAACATATAACGTAACATGATATAATCCATAATTACACCCCGATTTTACTAATTATTGGTAAATTGGGGTAAGTTTATGTCTCAGTTGGGTAAAACATATAACGTAACATGATATAATCCAAAATTACACCCCGATTTTACTAATTATTGGTAAATTGGGGTAAGTTTATGTCTCAGTTGGGTAAAACATATAACGTAACATGATATAATCCATAATTACACCCCGATTTTACTAATTATTGGTAAATTGGGGTAAGTTTATGTCTCAGTTGGGTAAAACATATAACGTAACATGATATAATCCATAATTACACCCCGATTTTACTAATTATTGGTAAATTGGGGTAAGTTTATGTGTCAATTGGGTCAAACATATAACGTAACATGATATAATCCATAATTACACCCATGTTTTACTAATTATTCGTAAATTGGGGTAAGTTTATGTGTCAGTTGGGTCAAACATATAACGTAACATGATATAATCCATAATTACACCCCGATTTTACTAATTATTGGTAAATTGGGGTAAGTTTATGTGTCAGTTGGGCCAAAACATATAACGTAACATGATATAATCCATAATTACACCCCGATTTTACTAATTATTGGTAAATTGGGGTTAGTTTATGTCACTTGGGTCAAACATATAACGTAACATGACATAATCCATAATTACACCCCGATTTTACTAATTATTGGTAAATTGGGGTTAGTTTATGTCTCAGTTGGGTAAAACATATAACGTAACATGATATAATCCATAATTACACCCCGATTTTACTAATTATTGGTAAATTGGGGTTAGTTTATGTGTCAGTTGGGTCAAACATATAACGTAACATGATATAATCCATAATTACACCCCGATTTTACTAATTATTGGTAAATTGGGGTAGGTTTATGTGTCAGTTGGGTAAAACATATAACGTAACATGATATAATCCATAATTACACCCCGATTTTACTAATTATTGGTAAATTGGGGTAAGTTTATGTCTCAGTTGGGTCAAACATATAACGTAACATGATATAATCCAAAATTACACCCCAATTTTACTAATTATTGGTAAATTGGGGTAAGTTTATGTGTCAGTTGGGTCAAACATATAACGTAACATGATATAATCCAAAATTACACCCCGATTTACTAATTATTGGTAAATTGGGGTAAGTTTATGTGTCAGTTGGGTCAAACATATAACGTAACATGATATAATCCATAATTACACCCCGATTTTACTAATTATTGGTAAATTGGGGTAAGTTTATGTGTCAGTTGGGTCAAACATATAACGTAACATGATATAATCCATAATTACACCCCGATTTTACTAATTATTGGTAAATTGGGGTAAGTTTATGTGTCAGTTGGGTCAAACATATAACGTAACATGATATAATCCATAATTACACCCCGATTTTACTAATTATTGGTAAATTGGGGTTAAGTTTATGTCTCAGTTGGGTAAAACATATAACGTAACATGATATAATCCATAATTACACCCCGATTTTACTAATTATTGGTAAATTGGGGTAAGTTTATGTCTCAGTTGGGTAAAACATATAACGTAACATGATATAATCCAAAATTACACCCCGATTTTACTAATTATTGGTAAATTGGGGTAAGTGTATGTCTCAGTTGGGTAAAACATATAACGTAACATGATATAATCCATAATTATACCCCGATTTTACTAATTATTGGGAAATTGGGATAAGTTTATGTGTCAGTTGGGTCAAACATATAACGTAACATGATATAATCCATAATTACACCCCGATTTTACTAATTATTGGTAAATTGGGGTAAGTTTATGTGTCAGTTGGGTCAAACATATAACGTAACATGATATAATCCATAATTACACCCCGATTTTACTAATTATTGGTAAATTGGGGTAAGTTTATGTGTCAGTTGGGTAAAACATATAACGTAACATGATATAATCCATAATTACACCCCGATTTTACTAATTATTGGTAAATTGGGGTAAGTTTATGTTCAGTTGGGTCAAACATATAACGTAACATGATATAATCCATAATTACACCCCGATTTTACTAATTATTGGTAAATTGGGGTAAGTTTATGTGTCAGTTGGGTAAAACATATAACGTAACATGATATAATCCATAATTACACCCCGATTTTACTAATTATTGGTAAATTGGGGTAGTTTATGTGTCAGTTGGGTCAAACATATAACGTAACATGATATAATCCATAATTACACCCCGATTTTACTAATTATTGGTAAATTGGGGTAAGTTTATGTGTCAGTTGGCAAAACATATAACGTAACATGATATAATCCATAATTACACCCCGATTTTACTAATTATTGGTAAATTGGGGTAAGTTTATGTGTCAGTTGGGTCAAACATATAACGTAACATGATATAATCCATAATTACACCCCGATTTTACTAATTATTGGTAAATTGGGGTAGTTTATGTGTCAGTTGGGTAAAACATATAACGTAACATGATATAATCCATAATTACACCCCGATTTTACTAATTATTGGTAAATTGGGGTAGTTTATGTCTCAGTTGGGACAAACATATAACGTAACATGATATAATCCAAAATTACACCCCAATTTTACTAATTATTGGTAAATTGGGGTAAGTTTATGTGTCAGTTGGGTCAAACATATAACGTAACATGATATAATCCATAATTACACCCCGATTTTACTAATTATTGGTAAATTGGGGTAGTTTATGTGTCAGTTGGGTCAAACATATAACGTAACATGATATAATCCATAATTACACCCCGATTTTACTAATTATTGGTAAATTGGGGTAAGTTTATGTGTCAGTTGGGTCAAACATATAACGTAACATGATATAATCCATAATTACACCCCTATTTTACTAATTATTGGTAAATTGGGGTAAGTTTATGTGTCAGTTGGGTCAAACATATAACGTAACATGATATAATCCATAATTACACCCCGATTTTACTAATTATTGGTAAATTGGGGTAAGTTTATGTCTCAGTTGGGTCAAACATATAACGTAACATGATATAATCCATAATTACACCCCGATTTTACTAATTATTATTGGTAAATTGGGGTAAGTTTTTGTCTCAGTTGGGTAAAACATATAACGTAACATGATATAATCCATAATTACACCCCGGTTTTACTAATTATTGGTAAATTGGGGTAAGTTTATGTGTCAGTTGGGTCAAACATATAACGTAACATGATATAATCCATAATTACACCCCGATTTTACTAATTATTGGTAAATTGGGGTTAGTTTATGTGTCAGTTGGGTAAAACATATAACGTAACATGATATAATCCATAATTACACCCCGATTTTACTAATTATTGGTAAATTGGGGTAGTTTATGTGTCAGTTGGGTAAAACATATAACGTAACATGATATAATCCATAATTACACCCCGATTTTACTAATTATTGGTAAATTGGGGTAGGTTTATGTGTCAGTTGGGTCAAACATATAACGTAACATGATATAATCCATAATTACACCCCGATTTTACTAATTATTGGTAAATTGGGGTAAGTTTATGTGTCAGTTGGGTCAAACATATAACGTAACATGATATAATCCATAATTACACCCCGATTTTACTAATTATTGGTAAATTGGGGTAGTTTATGTCTCAGTTGGGTAAAACATATAACGTAACATGATATAATCCATAATTACACCCCGATTTTACTAATTATTGGTAAATTGGGGTAGGTTTATGTGTCAGTTGGGTCAAACATATAACGTAACATGATATAATCCATAATTACACCCCTATTTTACTAATTATTGGTAAATTGGGGTAAGTTTATGTGTCAGTTGGGTCAAACATATAACGTAACATGATATAATCCATAATTACACCCCTATTTTACTAATTATTGGTAAATTGGGGTAAGTTTATGTGTCAGTTGGGTCAAACATATAACGTAACATGATATAATCCATAATTACACCCCTATTTTACTAATTATTGGTAAATTGGGGTAGGTTTATGTCTCAGTTGGGTAAAACATATAACGTAACATGATATAATCCATAATTACACCCCGATTTTACTAATTATTGGTAAATTGGGGTAAGTTTATGTCTCAGTTGGGTCAAACATATAACGTAACATGATATAATCCATAATTACACCCCGATTTTACTAATTATTGGTAAATTGGGGTAGGTTTATGTCTCAGTTGGGACAAACATATAACGTAACATGATATAATCCAAAATTACACCCCCATTTTACTAATTATTGGTAAATTGGGGTAAGTTTATGTGTCAGTTGGGTCAAACATATAACGTAACATGATATAATCCATAATTACACCCCGATTTTACTAATTATTGGTAAATTGGGGTAAGTTTATGTCTCAGTTGGGTAAAACATATAACGTAACATGATATAATCCAAAATTACACCCCGATTTTACTAATTATTGGTAAATTGGGGTAAGTTTATGTGTCAGTTGGGTCAAACATATAACGTAATATAATATAATCCATAATTACACCCCTATTTTACTAATTATTGGTAAATTGGGGTAAGTTTATGTCTTAGTTGGGTAAAACATATAACGTAACATGATATAATCCATAATTACACCCCGATTTACTAATTATTGGTAAATTGGGGTAAGTTTAGTTGTCAGTTGGGTCAAACATATAACGTAACATGATATAATCCATAATTACACCCTAATTTTACTAATTATAGGTAAATTGGGGTAAGTTTATGTCTCAGTTGGGTAAAACGTATAACGTAACATGATATAATCCAAAAAATACACCCCGATTTTAATGATTATTGGTAAACTGGGGTAAGTTTATGTGTTAGTTGGGTAAAACATAGTAACGTAACATGATATAATCCATAATTACACCCCGATTTTACTAATTATTGGTAAATTGGGGTAAGTTTATGTGTCAGTTGGGTCAAACATATAACGTAACATGATATAATCCATAATTACACCCCGATTTTACTAATTATTGGTAAATTGGGGTAAGTTTATGTGTCAGTTGGGTCAAACATATAACGTAACATGATATAATCCATAATTACACCCCGATTTTACTAATTATTGGTAAATTGGGTAAGTTTATGTGTCAGTTTGGGCAAAACATATAACGTAACATGATATAATCCATAATTACACCCCGATTTTACTAATTATTGGTAAATTGGGGTAAGTTTATGTCACTTGGGTCAAACATATAACGTAACATGATATAATCCATAATTACACCCCGATTTTACTAATTATTGGTAAATTGGGGTAAGTTTATGTCTCAGTTGGGTAAAACATATAACGTAACATGATATAATCCATAATTACACCCCGATTTTACTATAATTATTGGTAAATTGGGGTAAGTTTATGTCTCAGTTGGGTCAAACATATAACGTAACATGATATAATCCATAATTACACCCCGATTTTACTAATTATTGGTAAATTGGGATAAGTTTATGTGTCAGTTTGGCAAAACATATAACGTAACATGATATAATCCATAATTACACCCCGATTTTACTATAATTATTGGTAAATTGGGGTAAGTTTATGTCACTTGGGTCAAACATATAACGTAACATGATATAATCCATAATTACACCCCGATTTTACTAATTATTGGTAAATTGGGGTACGTTTATGTGTCAGTTGGGTCAAACATATAATGTAACATGATATAATCCATAATTACACCCCGATTTTACTAATTATTGGTAAATTGGGGTTAGTTTATGTCACTTGGGCCAAACATATAACGTAACATGACATAATCCATAATTACACCCCGATTTTACTAATTATTGGTAAATTGGAGTTAGTTTATGTGTCAGTTGGGTAAAACATATAACGTAACATGATATAATCCATAATTACACCCCGATTTTACTAATTATTGGTAAATTGGGGTAAGTTTATGTGTCAGTTGGGTCAAACATATAACGTAACATGATATAATCCATAATTACACCCCTATTTTACTAATTATTGGTAAATTGGGGTAAGTTTATGTGTCAGTTGGGTCAAACATATAACGTAACATGATATAATCCATAATTACACCCCGATTTTACTAATTATTGGTAAATTGGGGTAAGTTTATGTGTCAGTTGGGTCAAACATATAACGTAACATGATATAATCCATAATTACACCCCGATTTTACTAATTATTGGTAAATTGGGGTAGGTTTATGTCTCAGTTGGGTAAAACATATAACGTAACATGATATAATCCATAATTACACCCCGATTTTACTAATTATTGGTAAATTGGGGTAAGTTTATGTCTCAGTTGGGTCAAACATATAACGTAACATGATATAATCCATAATTACACCCCGATTTTACTAATTATTGGTAAATTGGGGTAAGTTTATGTCTCAGTTGGGACAAACATATAACGTAACATGATATAATCCAAAATTACACCCCAATTTTACTAATTATTGGTAAATTGGGGTAAGTTTATGTGTCAGTTGCGTCAAACATATAACGTACCAGATATAATCCATAATTACACCCCGATTTTACTAATTATTGGTAAATTGGGGTAAGTTTATGTGTCAGTTGGGTCAAACATATAACGTAACATGATATAATCCATAATTACACCCCTATTTTACTAATTATTGGTAAATTGGGGTAAGTTTATGTGTCAGTTGGGTCAAACATATAACGTAACATGATATAATCCATAATTACACCCCTATTTTACTAATTATTGGTAAATTGGGGTAGGTTTATGTCTCAGTTGGGTAAAACATATAACGTAACATGATATAATCCATAATTACACCCCGATTTTACTAATTATTGGTAAATTGGGGTAAGTTTATGTCTCAGTTGGGTCAAACATATAACGTAACATGATATAATCCATAATTACACCCCGATTTACTAATTATTGGTAAATTGGGGTAGGTTTATGTCTCAGTTGGGACAAACATATAACGTAACATGATATAATCCAAAATTACACCCCAATTTTACTAATTATTGGTAAATTGGGGTAAGTTTATGTGTCAGTTGGGTCAAACATATAACGTACCAGATATAATCCATAATTACACCCCGATTTTACTAATTATTGGTAAATTGGGGTAAGTTTATGTCTCAGTTGGGTAAAACATATAACGTAACATGATATAATCCAAAATTACACCCCGATTTACTAATTATATATTGGTAAATTGGGTAAGTTTATGTGTCAGTTGGGTCAAACATATAACGTAACATGATATAATCCATAATTACACCCCGATTTACTAATTATTGGTAAATTGGGGTAGGTTTATGTGTCAGTTGGGTCAAACATATAATGTAACATGATATAAGCCATAATTACACCCGATTTCACTAATTATTGGGAAATTGGGGTTAGTTTATGTGTCAGTTGGGTAAAACATATAACGTAACATGATGTAGTCCATAATTACACCCCGCTTTTACTGATTATTGTTAAATTGAGGGTACTTTTATGTGTGGCTTGGGTAGAACATGTAACGTAACATGATATAATCCATAATTACACGCCGATTTTACTTATTATTGGTAAGCTGGGGTAAGTTTATGTGTTAGTTGGGTAAAACATATATATATATAAACCAAATAGTGTAATAAAAGTAGCGTGCTGCGTAGGCAGTGTAGAAACATCAATCGAAATATAGTAAGTGGTCTTCGGCGAGAGCTTGTCACATCCAATACAACACGGACACGAATATTGCAAATAGCTTAAATTAAAATACTCCGAGTCTTTGATATATATAAGATATATATATATATATATATATATATAAATATATATATATATATATATCGAAATTGTCCGAATATATCGAAATTGTGGATCTTGTTCAGCAATTTTATTCGATTTCAAGTATGCTAGGCAAGAGCGTTTCCGTGACAAACAAGATGGACTGCTTTCATTAATTCCTGAATCCTGTATCTTTGCGGGTTCAAGTTTGCGAGACATTAGTGAGAACCAAAATATTGTTCTTCCCTGGCCGCTCTTATAAAAGCACTTCCATTCGCAAGCTAATATTTGCGTCGTTTCAGCTGGCCGACACGTCAAAACACTCCGGAGACCGAAAGCGGCTTGGCAGCTTGCGTGAAGCTTTCACGATTACCGCAATTAATTAATTCAACGAAAAATATCAGAATAAAACTGAACACTCAGGTATATTTACTTGAAATATAACTTGGTAATTTACTTGAAACCGTGATGGATAATTTATATAAAGAAGCTTAGCATTCGTAGCTACTCATGATCATGACGGAAATGGTTTGGACCGCCATATATGGTAGGGGCCTTCCTGGGTATTGGGGTCCTCTCGTGCGGGGAAAGCACTGCCAAGTCTACTTGACAAATCCCACAAATGCATAAATGACACCGCTGTCCAAAAAAACAGTGAAAAAACCCCAGCAAGAACCATGGCAAGAACGTAATAGACCTTTTCGATAATTACGTCACGCTGCATGAAAACGAGGCTCCCAGGCCAAAGTTTCACAATTTTGATTATCATGTACTAAGGATTTAGGGTGAAGGAAAATTCGAGTGTAGAATATATACATTTTAAGACCAAACCGGGACCAGTTGCGAAAAATGCAACTACACAGGCCTTCCGGCAGGAATTGAACCCACGACCTTGCGATTCTAGTGCAATGCTCTGACCACTGAGCCTCGGAGGCCGTTGCCGAGAGCTTGATCGCGAGTTCTGTATATATAATAGGCTCAGTGGTCAGCGCATTGCACTAGAATCGCAAGGTCGTGGGTTCAATTCCTGCCGGAAGGCCTGTGTAGTTGCATTTTTCGCAACTGGTCCCGGTTTGGTCTTAAAATGTATATATTCTACACTCGAATTTTCCTTCACCCTAAAGCCTTAGTACACGCTATGTAATCGAGTGAAATGCCAATATTACTTTGATTATCATAGTAATCTGCCATATTTGTTTATGGAAGAAGATGGCTAATAACGTCCAAACGATATATGGTAGAAACACATCGTGTACGTATGTTGTTAGGCATTTCATAAGCTTTCATTTGATGTATATGTTAAGTTTCTGTGTTGTGTGTAACTTTTTAAAATGTCCAAAATGTTCGCATCATTGCTCGTCAAGTAATAAATATGATATGGACTTCTCACAACTGTTGTAGAATTTCGAATACCGTTTTTAAAATATTTAACATACAACTTTGAAATGTATATCAAACAGAATATACTGTAAAATGCTATTTGTGGTAGAACTTTCAAGTTTCTAGCTTGAGGGGAAATATTTTAAAACTGATGGGAAAACGTACTATTATCTTGGTCTGAGTTGTAAAAAAAACCCAACTTAACAATTCATCCATCAGACCAAGATAACATTAATTTTTCTTATTTTTAAAATACTTCCCCTTAAGCTAGAAACTTGAAAGTTCTACCACAAATAGCATTTTACAGTATCTTCTGTTTGATATATGTTTCAAAGTTGTGCGTTATGTATTTTAAAAACGATATCCGAAATTCTACAACAGTTGTGGGAATCCATTATTATTACTTGACGAGCAATGATGCGAACATTTTGGACATTTTAAAAATTTACACACGTCACAGAAACTTAAAATATACATTAAATGAAAGCTTATGAAATGCCTAACAACATACGTACACGATGCGTTTCTACCATATATCGTTTGGACGTTATTAGCCATCTTCTTCCATAAACAAATATAGCAGATTACTATGATAACCAGACACAGTGCTAAAATGCGGTGCCCTGTGGTGTTCAAAACATTGCCTTAAAAATGTCGCGTCAAACGCAGCTGCACCATGCAGCTAGGCTTTTGCACAATTGCACATTATGCTACCATTATTTTGAGTATTTTGGCAAAGGAAAAGCAATGAGAATAATGCTAGCATTCTGACAAGGAAGTGTATTCATCGAAACAATAATTTGTTAATTATTAATAATATACAGAATTATATCTATGAGTTTAATACAAAAGTCTTGCACTGGTCAGTAGATTCTTTTGCAGTTCTGGGGAAGTTCGTTTTTGGATAAGCCCCATGTTTTAAAGGAAATAATTTATATGAAGTTAGTACTGGTACAGTGTGTACTTCAACCATGCATTCTGCTCCCAGATCCATGCTCCGAGTCACAGAATAGATATCTATTCAGTGTCCGAGTGGAGTGCATCTTGGCCAAAATGATTGCAGGCTATGGGCAAGAGCCACGAGATTATGCAAATAACTGCAACAAAGTTTGGCTATGCTGTAAAAAATAATAAAAAAAATAAGGAAAGGGCTTATTATGGGAAGTTTACAGTATGACAAAATAGTTCTAAAGGTACAAGCATGCGAGGTAGGGAGGCATGACACTGACAGAAGACCAAGGATCAAGTTTAAAATATGGTTAACCCCCCCCCCCCCCCCCCGTGCCTTCTCTCTGAGATGGAAAATTAAATAAAGCTCCCTGTGTTATGGTTGCTCACTCTATTATGCCCCTGCCTCAAATACTGTATACCACTCCCTCTAATAAGCACCTTTTGGCTTAAAATCAATAAGCCCCCTCTAGTCGAAACATTCTAATTTCAATATTAAAATTAGAACGTTTAATAATATGGATTCACCATTTGTGTTCTCATGTACTGTATTTCTAGTTGGTTCATTGCTCTTTTATTTGAATGTTCATCTTTGCAGCTCGAGAAATGCATGCAAACTTCTTGGCTTCACTTTCACTTTGTCTTGATGCAAAATCCAAAATAAAGTTGATATCAAAAATCTGTTTTTGTTTTAATCACTTTAATACTATATACTGGCAATAAGTGGCTGAACAGGGCATAGTTGCAATTGACTTCAGCTACCAAGAACGCTACCTATATACATGGTACTATTAAATAATTATTATATAGATGCAAGTTTTTAGTAGAAAATATACAGTGACATATTTTTCCATATCCTCACCAGGAATATGATTTTGCATTGATTACATAAATAATATAAGCCAAAAATTAATATAATATAAGCAAAAAATATTTAAAAATCATCAGTTTCTAGTCTGGATAAGTAAATACGGGGAAGAACAGTTTTAAAATATATATATCAAAGTCAAGTTCACTATAAATGCTTTTTGCTTCAGAATGAAAATCTTTATAGCTCTGGGAAAGAATAGGCCATCTCCACACGTTAATACACGTATACGTTTTCATAGCGAAGCAAAAGCAACCTGCTATTTATAATAGGGTCCATAAATGATTTAACATATTTTTGTTCATGAGGATACCATAGTTCACTTACCTCGATAATATTTCTTTTCGAAAGTGCGTTTCTCCAGCAGTCTAGCTGAAATTAATTTTGGCCAGCAAACGTCTTCGGCTTGATCATTGACAAGTCGTCGAAAAGCCGATTGCTTTCCGTGACGCCAAAAATGTCGGTTTCTATTGATTCCTCGCGAACGAACGAACGAACGAACGAACGAAATCACAGGCAGAATATAAAGCGGTCTGAAGTTACCTGCGCGCAGCTAACTTTCAGGGCACCGTAAAACTTTCAGGGCACCACAATCTTGGCCTAAAAGACTGGAGTTTTGTCAGACAAAACTCTCGCAAAACTCTTCGGACTTGATGAAATTGACATGTCGTCGAAAAGCCGCCAAAAATAACAAATTCACTTCCGGTTGCTTTCCGTGGCGCCAAAAATATCGCTTGCTATTGATTCCTCTGTTGCGTTCAAAACATCGCGGTAAAATGTCGCGTCAAAAATATACTATTGATTCCTAACGAACGAACGAACGAACGAACGAACTCACACACAGAACATAATGCGTTTGAAAGTTAGCTGCACCCGCAAGCTAACTTTCAGGGCACCGCAATCAAAATTGTGACACTTTGGCCTGGGAGCCTCGTTTTCATGCAGCGTGACGTAATTATCGAAAAGGTCTATTGGGACTTTTTCCCCGGAGGGTTGTGGTTAGGCTTAGGGCCACGGGGGGTTGTGGGTTAGGTTTAGGGTTGCAGGGGGGTTGCGGTTAGGTTTAGGGTAACCCCCAAACCCAGTTTTTTATTATAAAATTCACGATTTAAAATGATAATTCTAGGTAGGAGGATATGCTGTTCGATGAAGGGCTTCGCTCGTAACGTCAGTATTTCGTTATATCAAAACCATTGATTCTCGGCGGTTTCTTTTTCTAAAACACTATTGCAGCACTCTACTTGTTATATCGCTACGAGGGCGCCGACACTGCTTTGCCTTCGCAGACTACCCCCCCCCCCCGAAAAACAAGCTGATGTGTTGTGCTTTATTAATGGTTCTATTAATTTGCAGAAAACACGGAGGACATGGAGGTATGTTAGGCACTTCAACAAATTCCCCACCCAGGGGGCGTGGGAACAGGTGAATCGTCGAATGCCCGGTTGGAATGATCTTCGCGGACGGTGTTTAGTAGGACCCCCCGGGGTGGGGTGGGCACGCTTGGATTAATAGGCGAGTTTCAGGGTGTTGCGCGCGTATCGTTTTGGAAAGGAATTGGCGGGTTCTCTACAAAGTAAGCAATGGCAAACAGACTCACTAGCCAGCCAACAACAGCAGAATAACAATGTTAAATATCCAGAAAATGTATCTATACTTCGCTTATTTTAAACAGTACGTTTACTTTGACGGGAGCTTGCCAGTTTTTTTTGAAAATGATGCGCGCGTAACACCCTGAAACTCGCCTATTGATTGAGAGTTTTGAGACGTTAATAAATGGCGACACCAAGGTGTGGCAACATATTGAATATCGCACATGTGTTCCACATTATTTAGAGTGTCTGAGAAGGAATGAACTTTAATGTAATTAAGGAACGGCAAGTGGTGAAAACAGAGTGTCACTGGCACGTTTTTGTTGTCCACCATATTCAATTTAAAAAATAGGTACGTATTGCGTACATAATACTGGTACATTTGGCATTTGGTAAATTCAATTCAATTCAATTCAAATTTATTTGCTCATGATACATAATTACAAGAATAGTTTTACAAGAAAGAATTGAAAATTTACAAGTATTTGTTAATAATGAGAATATACGCTAATGTTAGAGCCTGAAGGCTAAATAAACTGTAACGTTTTCAGGTTAGCCTCCAGCTGTAGGTAAATAATTGGACAATGCAAATTACAAGAGGTAGGTAGGTTATAAGGTAAGGTAGGCTATAGGGTAGGGTATATGGTATGGTATGGTATAGGGTTAGGTATAGGGCAGGGTATAGAGTAAGGTAAGATATAGGGT
Source organism: Corallium rubrum (assembly GCA_964035015.1). Lineage (NCBI taxonomy): Eukaryota > Metazoa > Cnidaria > Anthozoa > Scleralcyonacea > Coralliidae > Corallium > Corallium rubrum. The sequence goes on from OZ035998.1 coordinate 9,475,160, forward strand.
AGGGTAGGGTAGGGAGTCTGGGAATGTAGGGTAGAGTAAGCGTAGAGTAGAGTAGAGTAGAGTAGGGTATAGGGTAGGGTACGAATAGAGGTAGGGTAGGATAGGGTATAGTGTATGGTGTAGGGTAGGGTAGCGTATAGGGTACGGTAGGGAAGATAGTGTGGTATGTTAGGGTAGGGTTTAGGGTAGGTTAGGGATGATGGGGAGGGGAATGCTAGGGTAGGGTAAGGTAGCGTAGCGTAGGGTATAGGTTATTGGGTAGGGTGCGGTAGGTTAGCGTAAGGTATAGGGTAGGGTATAGAGTAGGGTTGGGTGTAGGGGTGTGGATAGGTTAGGGAAGATGGGTGGGGATAAGGTGGGGTATGGTAGGGTTGGATATGGTATGGTAGGGTAAGGTAACGTAGGGTAGGGTAGGGTAGGGTAAGGAAGTGAGAGGAGGGGAGGGGAGGGGAGCGTAGTGCAGGATGGGTAGGGGAAGGGAGGGGAGGGTAGCATATGGTAGCGTAGGGTAGAGTAGGGTTTTGTAGGGTATGGTAGTTTAGGATAACATAACTTGATAAGTAGTCTCGGTCTGAACAATTTTGTTATTCACCGGTCCGTAACATATTACTCACCGCTCAGAGCCGTTGCCAGGAAACAGTCGAATTTCATGACTTTCACGTGATACCCTCTTGCCCAATGAGACGTAAGAAAACATGAACTTTGACATTTGGTGTATAATAATATATATAATTTCATTGCTCTCTTGAATATGAATCTTTTATATCTTGTGGTATACAATTCCACAGATCTGTCCGTTTTGTTTTAATATTTGAAAATATCTATTGTCCTAAACGGCTTTTTTTGTAAATCAATTTTGATTTTCTTTCATTACGATTATGTACATAAAATAAGGTGTCTTCTGATTGTCTGGGCTCCGTGCATTTACAAGATAACAGATTTTTCAAGAGAACCACATTTCAAAACTATCCAACTTTTAGCTTGTTTCCCACCCCCTCCTTATTTTGTAAAACAAATAAAACATACCGCTCTCTTATAAAGATACGTTTGACGTTATTTAAGCACGAAAGAGTGTAAAGTGTGTTCAAATGACGTCAAACGGGCCTTTTTCAGGTTAGGGGGGTGGGGGGGGGGGGGGGGGTATTGTCGAGCGCTGAAAGTGCGATTTCATTTTTCGCGATTTCCTGCATTTTGAAGTCAGTTTTATAAAAAATATCAGTTTCACAACAGAAAACTCGTGCTTTGACGTCGAATTTTTAGGGGGGCACCAGCCCCCGCACCCCCCTTGCTTTCTACAGCTTTATGTTTTATTTGTTAATGGTAATAAAATATTCCTCAAAAGAAGACGGTAGAGTTCCTTTTGTAGTTTTGTATAACTATACATAAAAAGGCTGGAGCATAAGTTGTTGATTTGACTGAGATTTAACAGTTTTAGTTTTTGAAAAAGAGGTGCTGATTTTTGATACAAAATCCTACTGATTTACATAAACTTCTCATTCGATTTTCTCACCAAAAATCATTCCTATGTACCTAAGATAATCGACGAATACAAACGTTTACACACTATGAGGGCGGGAGACTTGTTTTCTTTGATTTTAATTAAGTATTTTTGAGTTGGTAAACAGCATGTGTTTATGTTTTTTTTGAGAAGGATTTTGTAACTTCCTTTCCGGGCTGAAATTTGATATCCCTGAGTTGAAGGAGAAATTTTATTATCTTGGGGTAGACGTTTCATTTAGTTCGCTGGAAGTTGCAATAACTGCAAACGTTTATAAAAGAAGAGCGCTATACAGAAAGTAGTTTGTAGTATCATTTTATCAAGAATGTGGAATCGTACCATTCGAATGTGGTCAGGGTTAGCCATCACAATTGTCATTTTTTCAACTATACATGTCCGCACAAGCTTCGCCTTGGGTAAGTAATTAAAAAGTTTCCAATCTTAAACTGTTGCAGTGCTTTGCTGTTATGGACAAGTTTTTCTTAGAGGACATTGAATTGATTAAGGCTATAGGAGTATCGACCATGCATTCTGAAATATGAATATTTAGACTTTACTGAAAAAAAGAAGTCGATTTTATTTTTTATGGTCTGTACGAATGTATTTTAAGATTAGTCACGTCTAGTCATAATCAATGTTTCGATCTTAATATATATGTCTCCAAATTAAAGAATCTCAGAGCCAAAATCAGAAACTTTCCGACAAAAACTGTAATCATGCAAATACATTATCTGAACAAAATTAAAAAGAAATACAGTCGTTGGCACCTAAGCGTGTACACCGCCAGTCAAAACATGTTTTATGTCAACGTCAAAGTTATAAAAATGTTTACTATCAAAATCAGAAAATCAGTAAAGTGTCTTTTCCGGAAGAAAAAAGGAAGGCGGCCAAACGTTTATGTTTTATGACGTCAACGACTCAGGAATGCAGCGTGGCGTGTGAACGAATTCAACGACAAATCAATGAATTCTGTTGAACAAGATGTTTTTTGAATGGCGTGTACTACAGTATCACATTCATTTTACACTACGTTCAAAATTAACATCTTATTCAACTGAATTTGTCTATTTTGTTGTATTCATTCACACGCCACGCGGCATTCGCGAGCCGTTGACGTCATAAAACATAAACGTTTGGCCGCCTTCCAGACAACGTTTTTCCTTCCGGAAAAGACACTACTGATTTTGGTAGTATGGCAAGGTATTAGGTTTTCATTCAATATATTCGAAGCAATACATTATTGTCACATGAATGTGCCCTTAGCCAATCACATCTCACCAATCCCATGGTAGTGCACACGATAACGTTTGCGAGCGTTTTCGTATTGTTTCAAGTGACAAGCTGATTGTTCTCGATTCCCTTGAGAACAGTAAACAATACGAAAACCCTCGGAAACGTTACCGAGTGCACATCGTCTTTGACTTAAATTTAGAAGATGTTTTGACGAGTGTACACGCTTTAGGTGCCAACGTCGGTACTAGGATCCTGAGTTTCCTTTAAAACCAGCTGGGGGGGGGGGGGGGGGGGGCAGGGGGGGAGGGCTACTTAAGGCAGCGGGGACAGCCATTTAAAAAGGGCACTTTTTCTCAGCATTAATTTTTGCACCTTGTAATTAATGTTCGTCAATTTTGCTGTATAGCGTAAAGGCATTATATAATAAATTACAATGTAATATTGAAAAAGTAAATTCAACGACTTAATTGTACATATTGATTTAAATTTAAGAAAACACGACATCCTTAATGAAACAGAAAACACCCGCCACCCAAGGCAAAATTAGTTTGCTGCCTCCGCATGGTCTGCAGCAATAAGTTATTTAATACAATAATACAAATGGCAAATCCTGTAGAAAGCATTCCTCTTACGAAGAAAGGCAATTGGTTGCCCCCGTGAGGGCAGGGGCAGCTGCCCGCCCGTGGCTCCGGCGCCCTTGTTTAAAATGGACTATATGTTTCAAGTACTCCTTTGACTATTGATCAATTTTGTCCTGATTATCCATGTCAAAATGGTGTATTAAATACCTTGATCTGCATTGCATGCATTTATTAACCAACTATAGAAATAATTATGGTCCTTTTGGCAAATTGTCAAATTCAAAAGAGCAAATGACATGACACCGCGTAATTTGCTTAATTAAGCCTGATTCACACTTGTTAAATAAGCATAAAGCTTAAAGAAACCACGTACGCGAGCGCATGCAGTTGGAATTTACGGTAGGTGAACCATTTTGAACTTGAAAAGTACAATCAGAAAGAGTTCATTTGCCCACGAGGTGCTTACTGCGCTTGCGTACGTCGTTGCACTTACTGCTTTAAGGCAGACCTGCCAACCTACCCCAAGCAAAAACAGTGAGATCCAATATTTTCCTCCCAAGAAATAGTGAGAAAAATGCAAAATAGTGAGAAAACAACGTTGATGTTCAAATCAATTCATTTTGCTTTTTTCCCATGTAATAGTTTTAACAAATACAGTAGTATTAATGAAAGATTTGACTTTTTGTGTTGTTTTTTTGGGTTTTGTTTTATTTGACGATGGTATATACCATCGTCAAAATGGCGGATGTGGAAATGAATTTTTCGTGTCCTACATCTACAAGTACAGACTACAATATAATCTATGTCCATATTTATTTTGTCGCTAAATTTCGGTAAATTAAAATACTCAGAAATCATACCAATGAAGAATCTAGAATCTAGTTTAGGATTTTCATTTATCGTGAGAATCGAGTACGGAATCGTGAGACCGTGAGATTGTAGTCAAAATCGTGAGTCTCACGGCGAAACTGTGAGACTTGGCAGGTCTGTTTAAGGCCATGTCACACGGCGCAATTTTCCTTGCAACTTTCAACGCAATGGCGTTGTATTGCAAGTTGCAAGAAAGATTTCCCCGTGTGACACTCCATGTTTGCAACTAATCTCGCAACGAAAAATTGCGTTGCGAGTCGCAGAGAAAGTAGAAGCAGCTTCTACTTTTCTACTTTTCGCAACGCTACGAGACAAGTTGCAGCGTGTGGCACCCCCACTGCAACTTGTTTCGCAATGTTGTGAGAAGGAACCAATCACAATACGACAGAATCAGGGAAAATGAGGGGGGAAATTAGAGTTGTTGCGTAATTCAAGATGGCGGCTTTGTTTACATTGGGGTCTGAAAGAAAACCACGAAATTACCGTTCGTCTGACATCCGCCTGCAACTTGCAATATTTTTTCCCTACAAAATTGTGTTGCAAGTTGCAAGAAAATTGCCTAGTGTGACATGGCCTTATAACTGGTCACTTTGAAGTTTTACCAAGTTTTCAAACAAGTGCGATCAATTATATGGTTTTATAAACATCGCCGGAAATTACACTGAAGACGAACGTGGCCTAAGTGTGGGAGTATATATAATTATGTGGGGAGACTGGGGAGTACTGTCGGTCACCACACATACTTAAAAAAATATAAGGTATATAATAATAAATTAATAGTAGTTTTCTTCAGTTTTAGTATGCTTATCAGTATCGGGTTTATTTTTATTTCCAATTATAGAAACTTCAACTGAAGCTCCTTCGACAAAAACTGTTTGGACCAAATCTTCCTTCACCCAGGCTTCTACGACAAATGTCAACTTCACTGGCGGTTAGTATTACCCTAAGAGCAGGATTCCCCAATCTACTAATTTACCTGAAGCAGCACTGCATATATGCTCACCCCTGATTACCCCCAAGTTTATAAAGCAGTAAGTTTTAATTTAGCCGTTGAGCTCTATATATAACTGGAGTGAAACACCGCTGCCAAACGTTTGCGCATGCGTGAATTCGCTGAGTAAACATTGCAAGAGAAGTGGGAACTACTCCGTGGCGACAACAACCAGACAGTGAAGACTAAGTAAGACTCGACTATTCATTTGTGTTTTAAAAACGGGTAAAGAAAATTACGAAGTCGCAAATTCAGAATATGTTACAATATTGACAAGCTTTAAGGAAGCCATGCACAAATTACCTACCTTATCTTTTTGGTATTATGCTTATAATTTTAACTTTTGTGTCGGACTCTCGGATCAGTCCAAATATCAAAATATTTCAGTGTTTTCCCGCTCTTTTTCCGAGGACGAGCTCGGACATCGCGCATGCGCAAAATTGCAATCTTGTTCTCAGAGCCCGCGATCCTTGTTTTCCGGTCTGGTCAAGTCTGATCCGGTGAGCTATATATATATATATATATATATATATATATATATATATATATATATATATATATATATATATATATATATATATATAACTGGAGTGGTATCTGCTGGTCATACCGGACAAAAAGTGAAGTCAAACATGGCGGCCATGTAGGCGCTAAAGTACGTATAGTTCCAGTCTCCTCAGCGGCCTTTTGACTGGATTTGACTTAACCAGACCGCGTAGAAGACTGGAACCATACGTACTTTAAGAACAAAAAGACCGCGGCTCTGGGAACAAGATTACCACAAAGATATCACTGATCAGAAGACCGCGTAGGAGACTGGAATTATACGTACTGTAGGCCTACATGGCCGCCATGTTTGACATCAATCTTTGCCTGGTGAATGAACAGCAAGTATCACTCCAGTTAGAGAGCTCACTGGTTTTAGCTCGTTCGATATCAATCTCGTACCAGTATGTTTTACAAAGCTCTTGACAAAGCGTTGCGATACAAATGGTCTTTCTTAGCTTTTTTCTGAATCGTCAACCGGACGACTTGACGGGAGTGTTTTATTATGTCCACGTCGCGCTGAGGTAAGGAATTGCACTTTCTGTCAGGAATTTTGGCTAAACTACATCGACCTTGTATTCTCAATTTTAAAGTTCTGAGACGAAACTGCGAAGAATTACGAGACGAGTCAGACGATGCCGATGTTTGTTTGGCGGCGAAGCGAAAATAATAATAGTTTTAACTTGTAATTTGTCGGGATTTTTGCTGTTTTGAATTATTTCATGTGTTCAATTGTATTTTTGGTCTGTCGTGTGTAATTATGTGTTACAGAACGTTACACATTATTTAAAATTTTACCGTTTTAAACTAACCAATCAGATGACAAGTTTCATCGGAGTTTCCCAGAGCCTCCGATTCTTGGTGATGACCGAAAGGATCGCAGGCTAAATAGAAATAAGCCAAATAGTGAAATAAAAGTAGCTAGCGTGCTGCGTAGGCAGTGTTGAAAAAAGCAATCGAAATATAGTAAGGTTTGATATACCGCCTCCTCCACAGGCTCTTATAATTTTTAGAAAAATATTTGTTTTTAAGTTATAAATTTCTCTGTTAGTGCAGCTCGATCGCGTTTGTGAAGCCAGGGGACTAGCGTAGAGCGCACGCAATGGTTCATGCACCCTCGCGCCCCTCTCACATTCCCAGATCTCATTCTTGAAAAGCAACTTGGGATGAGGCAGCCGCCGAAATAGAGAACGTAGGAGTCTAACGTTTCCAGCGAAGGTCCTTGACGTCTCGCTCTGACGAAGGGCCTTCGCTCGAAACGTTAGACTCCTACGTTCTCTGTTTCGGCAGTATTTCTAACCTTACTATATTTAAATAGAAATAACCTTGGATTGGAACTACGCTAAGCATAAAATTAATACAGAAAGGTATAGGGAGCTGAAATTTAATAAAATGAGGTTAAATAAAGCCTAGTCACTACTAGCTGTTTGTCAAGAATATTTATTATAACATAGCTTTGGTATAGCAACGTTTTTGATTGGCTGTCGTGCGTGCTCCATAACTCGTCAAAATACCAAGTCATTTTAATTTTATTGAGTTATAAAGAACAACGACCCAGAAGACATAAACTGGGTCTGGGTAACCGAGTCTAAACTGTCCTTTTGGTTGGATTTTAGTGAACAAAGAAGACTTGGCTACGATAGTAGAAAAACACAACAACCAAAACGATTCGCCGGCTTGTGAAAGGATTTAATGCTATTTATAAAAGAAATGGCTCATGGTTTAGTGTGCTCCATCGACTGTTATGGATGCACTTGGGAAATTTGGAGGGCACTCCCGCCTCGACCAACTCTCTCCCAATTTCCCGCGTGCATCCATAACTCGATGGAGCACGCTAAACCATGAACCATTTCTGAATTTTGTTTGAGCTTTCGTCGTACTACGACATCATCAGAACGTCATCATCAGAAACTCTGATGATGTCGTAGTACAAAAAAGCTCAAACAATAAATATTCTTGACAAACAGTAGTGACTAGGCTTTATTTAACCTCATTTTATTAAATTTCATCGATATGATGCTGAAGGACAACTAATATGTAGGGAGCTATTTTATAGTCGATGATGCGTGTGTTACGGGTGCTTGACTTGACAATTTTCACTCTTCTTTCTTTTTACTGAATGCGTTAAAGTGGAATATTGTTATATTTCCTTCACCATAATAAATCGAAGTGGGAGGACAGTCGGACTTTATGCAGATTTCGACGGACGGTTCCGGCGAATTTTTAGAATGAATAATGGCACAAAATACACAGATAGCAGAAGAGTTAAGGGATGTGGTAATTTCAACATCATAGCCCTTGATATGAAAACAACGGTGCTAATTAAGAGATGCATAATCCCTGCGACCAAGAGACCAATTCAAGGACCTATCAGTTTCTACATTGAAGCACGTGAGTTTAGAATTAGCTTTTTAGTAATGTAAGAGTACTTTTATGGTGTGAATTTACGCATATAAGCACTGTGGGTAGCGGCAAGGCCAGTCACCAAAAAAATAGTTGCTGCTAGAGTGGAGAAATTAAGGCGTTGTCCAACTTTTAAATTGACAACATTCATATTCCCACAAGATAACATTTATATTCTCACATGATGTGACAACGTTTCGAATGGCAACTTGTGCGTTTCAACGATCAACTTTTAAATAAAGTTAACTATGTAGATGGATTACATTACATTACATTACATTACATTACATTACATTACATTACATTACATTACATTACATTACATTACATTACATTACGTTACGTTACGTTACATTGCATTGCATTGCATTGCATTGCATTGCATTGCATTGCATTGCATTGCATTGCATCGCATCGCATCTTATTACATTACATCACATTACATTACATTACATTACATTACATTACATTACATTACATTACATTACATTACATTACATTACATTACATTACATTACATTACATTACATTACATTACAAAACATTGCATTGCATTGCATTGCATTGCATTGCATTGCATTGCATTGCATTGCATTGCATTGCATTGCATTGCATTGCATTGCATTGCATTGCATTGCATTGCATTGCATTGCATTGCATTACATTACATTACATCACATCACATTGCCGATTGCATTGCATTGCTCAAGCTTTTTGGGTTGTATAATTGTTTTATGTCTTACTTTATAGCTCTTCCAACTGAATCTACTTCAACTGAAGCTCCCTTTACATACACTTCCTCAACCAACGATCCTACTATGAGTGAGTATAATACTTTATCATCATTGCTAAAATCATAATCGTGTTATATTTATTTGACCTGTCCCAAACTATTTTCCAAAATTTAATTTTCTGCAAATTTAAAGAAATTAACTTTTATAAAAAAAAATTAAGCTTATTAATGAATGAATCGTTAGACAACGTAACTATTTCTACAAATTGCATTGTACACTCAAGGTGAAATTAGTTATACTAAATAACTATTTACTGTTTGGAGAAAATTATACTTTCACTTATAGATAGCCGAGGCATATAAAGTATCGATTGCTGACAACTCATACCATGATCTGGCCAATATTTGTCTGAAAATATGTGATATAGTCAAGATTTCTAGCAATCTTATAATAATGCTTTAAAAACATGCAAGCATAAAAAATGAAAGACTGCATTCTCAGAGTTTGCCCATTGAGTTTATGCTGCTTCAAGTGTTAGCAAAATTTATGAAATGAATTGACAATAAAGTGTACTGCACTATACTGACTACAGGACCCATACACAGCAAGTATTGGCAATATCTAACTTTCTTAATTATACCCTCGCAAATAATCGTCCAATCCAACTACAGCAATAGCGACACGCGCAGTATACTTCAGTTCAATATTTTGCGATATAAGACAACTATCCATTGGACAGCTGTTATAAAATATATTACTATATACGTTTTATTAATATTGATATAATTAACATTAACATCAACATCACCATCAACATCAACGTCAACATTAACGTCAACATTAACGTTAAAGGACATTGGCAATAAAAAATAAGTTTGTCTCATTTGAAAGAACTCGTCAAATGATATAAGACCTTTTACAATTTTTCCGTATCTGTTTTGGTTTTGGAAATATTTTGACTAAATTAGACAGCGTGCTGTCCGCCATCTTGCAATTATTTTCGATATGCAAAATGATGCATGTGACGACATAACCAGGGTAAAGTGAAATTTTATCTTGCCAACCTTATGATATTATGAGCTAGAAACTCGATTTTTTGTTGCGCTACTTCCATTTTAAATTGTCCCACAACATTTAAAAAGCCTTCCGTGGAAATCTGGTCACCCATGGAGTGGTCATCAGGTTTACCCTAGTCAATTAGACCCAATATTACAACAAGATGGCGGACAGCACGTTGTCTTTGGTCGAAATATTTCCAAAACCAAAACAGATACAGAAAAATTGTAAAAGGTCTTCTTATACCATTTGACGAGTTCTTTCAAATGAGACAAACGTATTTTTTATTGCCAATGTCCTTTAACATTAACATTAACATTAACATTAACATTGACATTGACATTGACATTGACATTGACATTGACATTGACATTGACATTGACATTGACATTGACATTGACATTGACATTGACATTGACATTGACATTGACATTGACATTGACATTGACATTGACATTGACATTGACATTGACATTGACATTGACATTGACATTGACATTGACATTGACATTGACATTGACATTGACATTGACATTGACATTGACATTGACATTGACATTGACATTGACATTGACATTGACATTGACATTGACATTGACATTGACATTGACATTGACATTGACATTGACATTGACATTGACATTGACATTGACATTGACATTGACATTGACATTGACATTGACATTGACATTAACATTAACATTAACATCAACATTAGCATTAATTATATGTTTCTTTCATGCTGGAATTTTCTTTATGATTGTACAATCACTGCAAATTGCAATTATCGTATTTTCGTCAGTATTGGTCGGTATATATTTGTTTTGTTTTAGATGTAAATATGACAGTTACAAGAACACCAAGCGAAACACCGTCATCGAGTCCTTTATCCAATATAACAAGAGAAGCAAACACAACAAGAGAAGTCACAGCCCAAAATATTTCAAACAGCAAGAACAAGAAAAATAATATGTCATTCTACGTCGCATTAGGTGTCGGGTCTGTCGTCTCTTTGGCTCTCTCCATAATTTTTTATGTTTTAGTGAAAAGGTTAGTTTTTACGTAATATTTAAAACACGAGCAGGAGTGTTTTATCAGATTTAAATGACCACGAGGGCGCAGCCGAGTGTTTTAGATCTCATAAATCAGGTGATGCGAATGTTTTGAATGGCTTCAAAAACGATTCGTTATTGGATCATAGATAATGGAAGGGGAACTGGATAGGAAACTTCAAACGAGGTTAAAGAACCGGAAACGTTGTTTGCACAACTTGCTATGGTAATTACACATATTGCTGAAATTAGACAAAAGTGTAATATCACTTAAGTTCAGCAGTGTCTGATTTTAGCCATGTGGGACCACCCGTTAGTGCGTTGCCCGCTTATAAGTGTATAATTACCATAGCAAGTTGTGCAAACATCGTTTCCGGTTTCGTAAGTTTCCTATCCAGTTCCCCTTCTATTATCTATGATTGGATGTTATGTTCGTTAGTATTCTTTATATAAAATTGTATAATGCTCATTAGTATTCTTTTTGTAAAATTGTATGTTCATAAGTTTTATCAGGTATAAAACCACGGACATGGTACTGATTTCCTTTGTGTTTTCCTCGTGAATTATTAATGATTTTTGATATTTATTGATTTTTTTATATTATTGCACCAAATAAATTAAATCTTCGTTACTTACACTCAGCATAAAAAGAAAGTTATTTACTCAATACGATTACGCACAAGGAAAAAACATGGCGACACCTGCGTTTTACCATATTATATTTATAAGTATAATACCATAACATGAGGGAAATTAGTGATTAAATGTTCCTGAAAGTCGAGGGAGGATTTGTGGAAGCAGCCCGAGGGACTTTCACAAATCCTCAACCTCGTCCCCAGGGCATTTTGCCTCCACGTTGGGAGTCGGCAAAAATGCCCTGGCATCGGCTGGTCGATTCTATAATCGGATTGGCCGGTTTAAAAACTTGATTAATTCAGATACAGTGTAATTTATTCATCAAAATATGAATTGCAATAAATCCACTCTGCGAAGTTCATCCAAAGAATTGTAACGATAGCTTTGGTTAAAGTCAAGAACAACATTAGATATATGTTTCTTCCCGACATTTAAATGTATCCTGGATAATCGTGGGGAGTATCATGATGAATAATGCTAGCCAGTTGCATTTATGATAAAGGTTCACATGAGTGATTCGGCAGAGCGTTAAATATTTCTTATTTATTATTCATGTATACGTATTATACAAAAACGAAACACAAAGACCGCATAAATTTTCTTGCCCAATATTCTGGGTGTCACGTGACCAGCCGATGCCAGGGCATTTTCGCCGACTCCCAACGTAGAGGCAAAATGCCCTGGGGACGAGGTTGACAAATCCTCCCGAGGCTTGATTGGTATTAGTTTGTAATACCATTATTATATACTTTTATTATATAAAATACAGGGTGTATCAAAAAAAAGGCTACCCTTAGAAAATATAATTAACATTCTTTTCAAATAACCTATTGTATATTGACAGCCCTGTGGTCAGTTGAACCATTTTTAATCGAACTGATATGAATATAATTAACATTTTTATTTCAGTTATGCTCCTTCATACGTTTAGAAGTTATCGTAATTTCCCAGGTGTATACGACCATTTGTTTTTTACGCATCCGTGACTTCAGAGGTGTCCAGGGCTGTCAATATACAATAGGTTATTTGAAAAGAATGTTAATTATATTTTCTAAGGGTAGCCTTTTTTTTGATACACCCTGTAGAGTGTTTTATGTAATATTTAAAACACGAGCAGGAGTGTTTTATCAGATATAAAACACTCGGCTTCGCCTCGTGTTTTATATCTGATTCCATTTGGTATGTTCGTTGGCGTAGTAATTTTGAAAAATAACGTTGTCTAAGGCGAGAAAATCAATGCTAAAGTTTATGTAAATCAGGAGAATGTTTTATCACACAAAACCACGATACGGTTATGATTTTTCTTTGTGTTTTCCTCGTGAATTATTAATGATTTTTTAATGATGTTTCCGCCACTAATAAAAACGATAATCTCACATGTGTGATTATTTATGATAATCTCACATGTGTCGATTATCGTGAATCGTATTAGAGTTTACTGCTCTATTTTTGTGGGGAAATCGGACTATTTTTTTATATAATGAACATAACAATACATGAATGCTTGGAAATATGAAATTTATTTCTCGTGTTGACCAAAATATCCTAGTCAACACGCGAAATAAATTTCATATTTCCGCGCATCCATGTATTATTCTCAATATAATAATTCATTTCTTTGTTGTGTAAAAAGTTTGGTCATGCATGCTAATGAGGGAAAAATTTAAAATTTCCCCTGTTTGGGGAAATTAGAGATTAAATCACCCATGCAGTGTGAACAAAATAAACCACTGTCATTCATGGTATTACTTGAAATAAATTTACAAGAAAAACTATTATCTAGGCAATTCATGTTGACCTATTAAAGAATCTAATTTCCTTCTTCTGCTTTAAGAAAAATAAGAAAGAACGCAGAATCAAGGGAAAGGGCGAAATATTGGGCCAAAATCAACCGAACATGCGCCAGGTAAGGATGTACTCGCTCATATATGCAATAAATAATCTCCAAGAATTGTAAGAAATATATATATTGTTGTATGATTTTATAAGATATGGTTTCTATGGCATTTGAGTTAACGAGTTGTAGCCTACATAGCAAACGTGAGTTAACAACAAGTTGTTAGCCTACATAGCAGAATGTTACTTAGTTACTCTATGATTCCAATCAAAACTGCTTACATATTATCATTTATTACATTATTTTTATTTCTTTCCTATATAACTATATAGTCAGTACGTAGTGAATGAAGAAGTGACAACAGATAATCCGATGTATGAAGGGTAAGTTAACTGTTTAAATTAACAACATGCGTACAAGATAACCATATGCAGTGATCAACTGGAATGCGTCAAGCACAAGCGCGTTGCCTCTCATAACTGCGGTCCAACATTATTGTTAGTACTTGCACGGGTGGGTGTTGCTGGACACAATCCTGTTCTGAGTGTTCTGCTTAAGCTTGTGACTCACGTGAGTAGAGTGGATTTGTATCAGGTATCCAATAAGTAAGATAATTGATAAGTTTTTGTATCTGCGCAACGCGCAGATATATTGCTATCGTGTTGTGTGTTTGTTTGTTTGTTTGTTTGTTTGTTTGTTTGTTTGTGTGTGTGTTAACTTTTTGGTGTAACCGCTGACCTGTAATGTGTGCAGTAGTGTGACTGTTTATATTTCCTCGCCATGTTGTATGAACTACGGAGCGAGACGAAGAACAACATTATTTTCGAAGAAAGTCAATTGCAACGCTGTATGATTGGAGTAGTATGATTCAGGTATACTTTAAAATGATTGCGTTTGACCGTACGCCAAGTGATAGCATAATAATGCAATTTGATATTTGCGCTCATCTCAGTTCAAATATATTTTTCTCCGTTGCTATTCTATACGATTTGAGTTTTAATTCACATATGTTGTACAGAATTTAACGCTCTATCTAACCGTGCAAGTTTCCCAAATGGCACAAACCTACAGACGATTGATTTACTTTAAATATGACCGCGTTCGACCGTAGGACAATAAATAGCGTAAATAATGCAATTTGATATTATTTTGCGCTCATGTCAGTTCAAATAGCCTTTTCTCCGTTGTTATTCTATACTATGTTCTCTAATTCACATATGTTGTACAGAATTTAACGCTCTATCTAACCGTACAAGTTTCCCAAATGGCACAAACCTACAGACGATTGATTTACTTTAAATATGACCGCGTTCGACCGTACGCCAAGTAAATAGCGTAATAATGCAATTTGATATTTGCGCTCATGTCAGTTCAAATAGCCTTTTCTCCGTTGTTATTCTATACCATGTTCTCTAATTCACATATGTTGTACAGAATTTAACGCTCTATCTAACCGTGCAAGTTTCCCAAATGGCACAAACCTACAGACGATTGATTTACTTTAAATATATGACCGCGTTCGACCGTACGCCAAGTAAATAGCCGTATAATGCAATTTGATACTAGCGCTCATCTCAGTTCAACTGATATATTTTTCTCCGTTGCTATTCTATACGATTTGTTCTAATTCACATATGTTGTACAGAATTTAATGCTCTATCTAACCGTGCAAGTTTCCCAAATGGCACAAACCTACAGACGATTGATTTACTTTAAATATGACCGCGTTTGACCGTAGGCCAAGTAAATAGCGTAAATAATACAATTTGATATTTGCGCTCATGTCAACAGACGATTCAGGGGTATTTAGACCCGCGGTAGCCGTATTATTGGCCATTGGGATATATCTTCCAGCAGTTAGCCGTTAAATTCTATATTTCCGACAAAGTTTTGCACAAAAACATTTTGGAGACAGGGGATATTGCTGATAAACTGGTTAAGTATTTTTAACGTGACTTATAGTAAACTTGTGAACCACAGTTTTTGTGAGTCATGATGAGTCATGATAAAAAATTATTAAGGTCAGAGAACGTGTACTTTCTCTTTAATTATCTTATAAGATCTCGCTAAAATCTTATAAGATCTACGTGTAAAAATCTTAAGATTTTTCTTAAGATCTTACAAGATTTTCCAAGATCACACAAGATCTTGACATGATTCTCACAGTGGTGGGTTTGCGCAGATACATGTACGCATAGCGGACCTTTTGTTTTATTACCAAAAGAATTACTGATTAATTATTACATACATAATACGATTATAGACTTATAATAAAGAGGTAAATGTTACTCAGAATAGCTAAACTATCTGAGTAAAAAAATGAGCTAATACTAACGGGATAATACTGCAGTTCTTGAATTGGCGGTGAAATTGGTGTAAATAGACATATTATTTTAATAATTAGAACGAAAGCTTAGACCATGTTTGACTGGTCTAAGGAGTCACGCACTAGACTACCAGACCACCAGACTTGCTCCAGGCAATAGAATTCTTATTTCATTCTCGAACTAACTCTTATATTTAAACTTGGTACTATCCGCAGTATCCGGTATATTCGGTAAATAACCGGCCGCATTCGGCTAATTCCGGTAACCGGTATAACGTGAAATTTGATTAGGGATGTGCCGGTTAATATGACTCGCCCTAAATTTCATGGTCATTTTAATTTCGGACCTATCTAACAACCTCATGTTTATTTTATAGCTCTCGTTCAAGAACAACAAGTAACGTTTTGTATGGTGTACCAGACGACAGTGACAACGATGTCGGCAATGAATCTGAGAACAACCCGAAGAAATATATCCTGAGCGCCTCAAGTCAACAAGAGCCTGGACTCGAACTCGTGATTGGAAATGCGTGCGCACTTTACCAAAACGTAGACGACGTTTACAGCGAACCAACCAGAGCCTCTACTTGTATGGATAATGGAAACTACGAGCGTATAAGGAGCTTCATTCAAACTGGAAATGAACTGAAAGACAACTCGTACGCAGAGCCCAGTGTGATCTTCAATGGAATGGTTGTTTCTGAAAATACGGGTTACATATCTTCTCAGAGAAATTAATACACGACACACATAGAACAGAAGTTTCATTATAATCGGGACACTTAACACAATATATAAAATTATGTTTAATATCTTGAATCAAGGGCAGTGAGCAATTTGAACATTTGGGGAGCGAAGAAGAGTGTGTGACAACGTTAGACATGTTCTGCATACGAGGCGAGTCTTGAGAAGAATTTAAAGGGTCTAAGTTATAGACAATTTGACAATTTATTTAGTCGTGAAATGTATTTGAAATATCACTTCTCTCTTATTAGGAACAGTGTGTCACGGACAGGAGGGATCGATGGCCCCAATGCTCCCAGCTTTACTCCCTTTCAGTTTGATTTAAACTTTATTTTCCAGGATTTACCCGCCATGCCTTCACTGCCTCCTACCCATGGAGATCATAATATAAGACTAGAGGGGGGAATGGGGCCAAAAATGCGAGGAATATTGGGCGCCTTCGCTAGAGGGAAAAAAGTCAAAACATTGACATCGCTATTATTGGCTCACGTTCTTATTGGTTCTCTCAAACAAACATATTCGGTGGGCGGAATTAAAAAACACATGGTTTTTGGCAGGCGATATTTCCCGTTGCCCGCCTGGCTACGCAGACTAAGAGAGATTGGATTGGAGCCCGTACATCTTCCCGTCAACCCCTTCGCGCAACACCCCTCCCTCCGCAAGACCCTTGGGTACGAGGCAGGGAAAAACAGCAAACATTTTAAACACTATCCAATCACAAAAAGAGTCCAATAATAATCCACCAGAGCAACATTCTCTTATAGGCTAATTCCGTAAAATGCTGAAAACCACTTATTGTTCACAGTTTGAGGTGCATATAACTAATAAAGATGAAAAATAATTGTCATATATTCTTACTTAGGTTAAAGAAAATTAAATTAATTTGATAGTCAATTTTGGTTTTGTTTCATAATTGCATGTTTGAACATAGTCAATCGAGATATGGTCTGGAAACTCATAAAGTCTTTGGTCTATCTTTTTGTTCGCCGTCATGCATTTTTGTGCACGGTGCACGGTCACTGAACACATTGTATTTTAGTATAATGAACGAATTGTCCAATAGCAACGTTTCAGTTCAATCACTCAACCGTGCTATTTAAATATTAATAAACCTAAAACAAAGGATGCACGGTGTAAGGTACGGTTCAACATAAAATCACAGCTCATTATAGGCGCTTTGAAGTTTGCCGAGTTTCCACACCATATATTTCGATTGACTATGGTTTAAAGAAGGCTTTGAAAATATTATGTTGTATGTACTTCAAAATGGTAAAAGAAATAAAATATCTTTATTCAATAGGAACTTATAACATTTTAAAATTTTAATTTTCTGTCATTTTGAGCGATTTCTGCAAAGTTGCAAAAGTTCAAACTGTTCAAATTTCAAAGCTTTTTTTTAAAACACTTTTTGGTTTTGATGTTTATATATATAACATACTATTTTTCAATGCAATAATATGTATTAAAACAACATTTTAAGGTCAAGCATATGGCGTCATTTCCCCGCCGCCAAAATATGACTAAATTGTACAACAAATTAGATCATAATAGCATTTGAAGGATTGTGGGTAGGTCATGATATAAGAGTTCACACTAACGTCAGTGAGAGACCAGCGATATAAGTATTCATTTAGGCTAAGGCAGCAAGTTATAATTCTCGACTCTTCTTGAAGGCACTTACAATAATATTAAACAAAATTTGCTCTATATTTCATCTTGGACAACTCTAGGTTTTCCATATATAGATCGTTTTCATCTGACGTCACGGCGGCCATATTGGTGTACCAAAACAATGAAATGGCGGTCATATTGGTATACCATCTTTATCCTATGGGAATTTAGCTTTATTCTCATTCAATTTTTTCGTATTGTTTCACCACCCCAATGGGGCCACCGATCACGTGAGTGAAAACGATCCATTGGATTCTTTTGTGAAAGAAAATACTATCCTTTAAGATCTGCATAAGCATTTGATTGAGTCTCTGTGAATTTTATATTTTACTATTATTATTATAATATTATTATTATTATTATTATTATTGTTATGAGTGAGATTTATAATTGTATATCTAAGAAAAGTATTCATTTTAATAAAGTTCCATTATTATTATTATTATTATTTATTTTGTTATTGTATATATGCACAATAATTCTCAAATCATTAATACTTCATGATTACCGTGGCCATGAACGTATACCAGACACATCACATGTATGAGTTTTGCTACCCAATGAAAACCTGTAGGAAACTTCCTGGTGAACTGGATCACATTTCTTAATCTGCATATTGAAATCAATGAAGACAACACCGCAAATTGCGATGCGAATATTCATCAGCGGACTCTGAACACTCGAAAGCAATAAAAACCTTGGGGCTACGCCCTTGGTTTTCATTTAAGTTTTCTCGTGTTTGGAACCCCTGATGAAACCGTTTATATTTCCACAAAACCGCATCGGAATTTCTTCGCATTTTAGGATCTCTTTTGTGAAGCCGGTAGTTCTGTTTACAGACCTGCCAACCTACCCCAAGCAAAAACAGTGAGATCCAATATTTTCCTCCCAAAAAATAGTGAGAAAAATGCAAAATAGTGAGAAAACAACGTTGATGTTCAAATCAATTCATTTTGCTTTTTTCCCATGTAATAGTTTTAACAAATACAGTAGTATTAATGAAAGATTTGACTTTTTGTGTTGTTTTTTGGGTTTTGTTTTATTTGACGATGGTATATACCATCGTCAAAATGGCGGATGTGGAAATGAATTTTTCGTGTCCTACATCTACAAGTACAGACTACAATATAATCTATGTCCATATTTATTTTGTCGCTAAATTTCGGTAAATTAAAATACTCAGAAATCATACCAATGAAGAATCTAGAATCTAGTTTTAGGATTTTCATTATTTATCGTGAGAATCGAGTACGGAATCGTGAGACCGTGAGATTGTAGTCAAAATCGTGAGTCTCACGGCGAAACTGTGAGACTTGGCAGGTCTGTGTTTAATTTGTTGCTCCGTTCATTTTTATTTGACTTGTAATATATTTCAACGAGATTCCTATGTACAATGCACGAACAGCCTGCAGTGTGCGATCTATCGGTTTCAAATTGCTGTCTGTCTTCTGAGTTCTGTCTTTGAATTTATTAAATTAAAAAGAAGAAAAGAAACTATTATATTAAAAAGAAACTAAGATTAAAAAGAAACGGGTTGATTGCTTTGAAAAACGTTCGATTAAATTGTTCAGATTAGAACTATGATTAGAATTTTGCTTCGTTCTCAGCTTTCGTGCAACAAATACAACAAATATGTTTATTTATAAACATTCACTAAGCTCCGTTTATTGTGCTTTGAATTTGAATAATCAATGCGATCCGATCCATCCGATTGCGATGAATATAGATCCCCCCAGAGCCCTTTTCAAAGCTAGGGCTCTGGGGACGATGGATTTGTTGACGTTTTGTGACATAGGCTTTTATAGGTCAGCGGTAAGCTTGTTGCTATAACAACATAACTTAGAAGCGCTCGATCAGTCGATCATCCATCACTGTTCATCAACCATCAGTTTTTAATATGTCCACTTATTAATTTAATATGTCCACTTATTATGTCCACTATGTCCTCTCAACTCCGAAGGAAAATTGACGGTAAGAACGATACATCATATGTCTTTATTTGCTTTCGGAATTATTCATCAAGGCCATCATTATGAAAGCCCAAGGAGGCTCACGTTAACTTTTTATTTTTATGTTTTTACTTCTTATTTTTAAGCTTAACTCTTATGTTTACTTTTATTTTCTGTTTCAACTTTTTATTTTTGTGTTTTAACTTTTTATTTTTTAAATTTAAATTTTGCTTTTACAAAGTTGAAAAATTGTTCGGCGAGTTGAAAACTTTTTCCAGCAGTTGAAAAATTTTTCAGTGAGCATTCGCTTTGCGATCCTTCAGCAAACAACATGGATACCCATGATGGCCTACTGGACATGATATATCAGAAAGTATAGTTCAGTAAAAGTTTACAAAACAATAACATCTATTTAAAATAATTATATATTACCAAGTACAAAGTCGTGTTGCAATAATATCGATCCAATGTCGTTCAAAAATGCTGTAGATATGAGCACATAAATGAATTGGTGGATAAAATGAAATCCAACGCAATGATCCTGCCGTCTTGCATTACCTGAATCAGTGAAATTTGGTTGTACTTGGAGCGTGGAGCAAGAACAATTGTGTTAATAGTTTGTGGTTTCTTGTTAATTGTACATTGTGAACATTTGTTGAAGGAATATATGATCCATTCTTTCATGAGCTTATCGACGCTAACAAGACGTCTGAGAGCCGTGAATTTTCGCCGGCACGATGAACGATACAGGCAGTAATCAAGCTGTTGGTTGCAGTATTAGTATAGGTAATAGCATGGTTTCGGGTGCAATTTGGAAAAAACATGCACGAGTGAGTTTTTCAAAGACTATCAAAATTGCACGAGTCCGAAGGACGAGTGCTATTTGAGGTCTTTGAAAAACTCACGAGTGCGTGTTTTTTTAAAATTGCACTCGAAACCATGCTATTACTTATTAATAATATACATGAAAATGTTAGACAAAATGTTCTTCCAGCTACGAAGTTACATACCACCCATTGGTCCACTTCTCGAAACTTTAATGGTTGAAAACTGCTTCATTTTGTTCACTAAATACGTCAAACGTTTTACTCATAGCATCTAGCCTCTTCTAGTCTGTTCACTCTGTATTTCATCGAAATGTTCTTCGACAACTTTATGCTTTGGTCGCCATATTGGATTTTGTCGTGAAGGAAAAACCATCCTTCAAAATCCGCATAGGCATTTCATTGGCTTTCCGGTAGTTTCCGGTTGTTTATTAGCCAATCAGAATGCTTAATACTCATTGAAATTTGCACTATATTTTATTTTTCTGCACTGTATTACACCTTTTCTGCACTGTGTTACATTGAAATTGCACTCCTCTCGAACAATCAGGATGCAGTAATTTTGTCACGTATATTATTAAATCTTTACTTTCCTCCAAACAGAGGAAATTTCTATTTTTTCCCCTCTAACAGGGCAAATTTCTAATTTCCCCCTCATTAGCAACTTTTAGAAACTTCGCCCTGCTGTGTAAAAGACTGTTGTACAACAGTCGTACGGAAATGCATTATTATAAGGTAATCATGGTATCACTTCAAGCCTTGGGGGATTTGTGAAAATCTTCCCACAAATCCTCCCTCAGTTTTTGGGGACATTTGTCAATTTGATCACTAATTTCCCTCGTGGTATTACTTATAATAATTTTGCCGTGCTTTGTATTTTAACCCCATATGAAATGAATTAGTTCTATACATATATTTGCTTTAATGCTAATTTTGAAAAGCACATATCCGATATTACATGACATACCGTAAACTGCGGATTATAAGCCTTGGGTTTATACACGGGTGTGTGTGTTATATTCGCGGAGGGGATTATAACTTATAAGCGGCATTAAAAAACCGTTTGGGAGAATGAACTAGAACGGCATAGCCAGTCTCTGATACACTGAGTAAACTGTTAGACTATTCTATATACCGTTGACCGTATACCTGAGCGTTCCCTCCAAAGCCCAAAAGTCCGTAAGAATACATTACTAGTAAGGGTGGATAGGGTGGGGGTGGATAAACGTTTATTTTTAGAGGGGGCTTATATCCGGGGGGGGGCTTATAACCGGCAATAATTTTTTGTTTATAAGTAGATGGGCTAATATAAAGCGGAGGGGCTTATGAACGGTGGGGGGCCATAATCCGGGTAATAATGAGAAGACCTGGAAAGAAGATTGGGTATAAGAACATGCAACATTACGACTCGGTTGATTTCATGTCACGAAATCTTATTATCACTACATGTATTTGAGAAATGCAAAATCACATAATGAAGCAAAATTGGGTTTTTCTTTTTCTGTATGCGTAGGTAATAGCACAGGGAGTATTATAATTCATTTTTGTAGACAAAGAAAGATTTTTGTGACATAAAATTAGCCCACCTCATATTAACTTTCCCTGGGACATAACTTAAGGGTGAAGAGGTGAATGTTATTGTGATTGCTGCACGTTATTTGATCATGCATATTTAATTTCTAAATAATTAGGTTAATGTAATTAAAGCCATTTGCCAAATACCAAGGTGTTTCCTACACTTTTGTTTCTTACTTACAACAACAGCTTCGATTACTTCCAGCAGATAGTGTCCCCCGCTGAAACTGCCCCCCCCCCCCCGGACAGTATCTGCTAGTGGAGTACTGTCTCCCACGCAGGCTACTGTCCCCCGGATCTATCTGCTGGATACTATCTCCCTGGACACTATCCGCGACGCGGATATTGTTTATCGTTTTTACAGGGCTAGGGGACTACTTGAAACCCAGTCGGGCTTTTTATTAAGACCCCTAGTGGTCATCAAATCAAATAGTTATTTACAGAAAGTCAGCTAAACATATCTAAAAAAGTTTTTATGTAATTAAAAAAAAAGAAGAGGAGAAAAAAACGTTTATATATACTATAGAACATTTTTTATAGTCTATAGTCTAAAGTTCTATAAAACACAAAAATTGTGATTGACAAAAATTTCGCTAAACAAATAATATGTTCTACCAGATTTCAATTTGTCTAACAAGATTTTGATTATCGCACAGCATGTTATGTGCTGCAATGGTACATGTAATGTGTCTAGTAAGATTTTGACCATTGCACATCATAATATACATGCTGCAATAGTTTGCCGTGTGCAACTTGTCTGGCAAGATTTGATCATTACATAGCATACTACAGCATACTCTGCAATGGTTGGTGCAACCTGACTAGCACGATTTTGACCATCGCACAGCATGCTACAATGGTTTGTGCAACTTGTCTAACATGCAGGCTGTTATAATCAGCTTTTAACTATACTACATATAGTTTTTGGTTGAAGAATAAACTGATCATGCAAGGAAATTCTGTATAGTTTAATTCCATCCAAACCATAACACGTTTTTAGATTTTATTTTGACTAACTCTAGACAATCTTTTTCAATGAAGCTGGCGGGGCGTCTGAAATAAAAAGTATTACAAAATTACCGTATATACATTACTTTGAGAGCTGCATGAATGGAAGGAACACGGAAGTAAAGTTGGAACGTTGTTGAGACGACCAGAGTCAACAGACGTTTGGCAAAATGAAGAACAACTACATGTCCTACATCCGCAGTGGATTATATTATTTGATGTGTGTTTTGGTCCTTTTTATAAAAGGTAAAAGATCTATATTAGTAATCATTCCTGGTTGATAGACGAATTCGAGACCAGTCTCGAATAGGCGAGTTTCAACGTGTACATGTTGCACGCGCATCATTTCTCAGAAAAAACTGGCAAGCTCCATTCAAAGTAAATATACTGTTTAAAATAAACAAAGTATGGATACAATTTCTCGATGTTTAACACTGTTATTCACTTATTCTGCTGTTGTTGGCTCGCTTGCAAGTCTGTTTGCCATTGCTTACTTTGTGGGCAGCCCGCCAATTTCTTTGCAAAATGATGCGCACGCAATACCCTGAAATTCGCATATTCGCCCTTTTTCGCCGTGTAAACAGGCGGAACGGTACTAGTTCGAGACCGGTTCCGAATTCGTCCGGTACCGTGTAAACGGGGGGGTCTTAATTAAAAGTCAAGTTAACTCGTCAGGGTACCGCATTACGGCAACATATAGTATTTTCAAGGTATAACAGTTTTCATAAAAATTGTTAGTATTTCTATTACTGTCAACCCGTACAGCCGTACTTGCAGGCATAGATAATAAAGGTGAACTGGATAGGAAACGTAAAACGATGTTACGAAACCGGAAACGATGTTTCCAAACTTACTAAGGTAATTTTACACAAATAAGTAGATAATGCTCCGGGTGGTCCCACATGGCCAGGATCAGCTATTGCAGGAATTAAACAATAGTGTAATATCACTTACATTACACTATTGTTTAATTTCAGCAATAGCTACATTAGACACTTATAATAATAGCAAGTTGCATCAGTGCAAACATCGTTTCCGGTTTCGTAACATCGTTTTAAGTTTCCCATCCAGTTCTCCTTCCATTATCTATATGTTGCAGGCTAGCGTCCGGTTGGACTATTTGTATGCACTCACAAAGATACAGATTTCAATTCAATCCATCAACTTGTGTTTAGAGGATCAAGTCACCTTATTCTGTACTTACAGTTCGCCATAACTTATCATTTTACTTCTTTTTTTTAAGGTCCGGAAGGCTTTTTTATAAAACATTCAGCAAATGGACTTTGTTTAAAGGTTGATGATACACCTTTAGCTGGAACGCCAGAAAAGTCCTGGGGATACAATTATTATGTGACATTTTACGACGGGTGTTTGCATTCTCACGCCCAGTTTCGTTATGTCGATAAAAAATTTGTACATAACATTGAAAAAATCGGAACATTTTTAGGAAGAGAAGGAGAATATAGTGAGAGATTTATCGTGTATAGTTGGAAATGCTCTACAGCAAGCTTTGTTAGAAAAAAGGACTTTGCTTTGAAACACGAGTCAGGTTTTTTAAAGATATATAATGGAACATATTGTGCCACTCCTGAGAATTTAACAAAACCTTTTCATGGAACTTATCTTAAACGAACCCCAACGTGTGACCAGGAATTACAAAGTTTATAAGTAAACGCACGACATTGAGCATTATTAGTGATTAAATGCCCCGAAATTGCTTGAGGGGCATTTTAATCAATAATAACACGAAATGTCATGCATTTGTATAGGTAATCATATGATAGCGAGTAGCCGAGTACAGGATTTACACTACAAGTGATATTTGAAAATTATGCCAAATTGCACTCGCCTAACAGTTCCTGCAATTTTGGCAAAATTTTCAAATATCACGAGTAGTGTAAATCCTTAATTGTACGAGAAAAATCATATGATCACTCATTACTCGGACTACTGTGGTAGCCGAGTCTGGTTTACCCTCCGTTTTTTTTCCTATATCGAGACACGTGATCGAGATATTGCACTGCGATTACATCATCCCAATAGGCTTTGGCACTTTGCGAATCTGAGCATGCTATAAAATTTGCTAATTTTCATGCGCCATTTCTGAGGTTCCCACAGTGCAGTGCATTTTATCGACTACCACTATGCTTTACCAAAAGAGGGAAAATTTTTCTTTGTTTGGTCTTTTGTTCTGCTTTAGCCCCCCAATAAGTTTCCAGAAATGGAAAAAAAGGTGAAAGATATGATGCAAGTCATAAATCTCAGCTTGTATGTTTCTCCAGTTGTTAGTATGATTCTGCCCTCTAACGATGCATTTTTAGCCAATTCAGAGGACCTAAAGTTCAAAATTTTCTGGCCGCAGCAATGCCCCGAATTTCAGCCCTACGAGTTGCATCAGCAGAATTTCGGATTGTTAGAATTTGTTACAGTTGACAATTTGTTGTGTTGACCTTTTGTTCTTGTGTTTCTAATATAGAAATATTAGTCTATTAATGTAAACATACAAACAAACAAACTAAGCATGGTCAGCATGGTTTTTTGAGAGTTTTCTGGCATTTCAGAGACTCTAGATTTCAAAATTTCCTGCTGCGAGGGAGACTAAATTTCCTGGGGCATGCCCCCGAACCCCCCTAAAATTTTCAGGCATCTTTAATAAGCGCTCGCTTTTTTATCCCCTCTTTTATGCCGCCGTGGGGGAGTGCCTAGCCCCCCCAATACAAAAATCGCTCCGCGGTCCCTGATCTGGAAAAATAAAAATCAGAAAATTTGAAGAAATGTGATACGATATGGCTATACGCGATCCCGGGGCCTGAGCCTAGCAGCAATACCGTCCCAGGATGCAATTCTAGCTGTCTGTGTGTAATAACTTCAAGCCAACGGAGTTAGCCTAAACACGGCAATACCGTAAAAAATTGCCTTCTATTAATTAGGAAATTTCAAGGAAATAACATCTCATTTACAGGAAATTTCAGGAAATTTTAAGACCGGAGCAGGAAATTTGGATATTGCATTGTGGAAGCACTGCATACACTCGCCGGAGTGTTTAATCAGAATATCCAAACACTTTACAATACGACATCCAATGGCTTGGATGGACATACCTCCACCTACAATGACTACTTACATGAATCCCAAGCTCATGCAAGCTCAAGCCGGAGAGCGAGGTTATTCCCAAGCGGTCAGTGTTCACCCACCAATCTCGTACTAACTCTGCATCCAGTCGGGCTTATCTTTGGATCACAGCTGCAGTGGAGGCAACTCTTTGCTACTCGCGTGCTTATATACACTTCACTCTTATGCAGGGTGTCTATACATCAGTGGCGTTGGAGCGACACTAAAAGTGGGGGGGGGGGCCCAAAATTTTTAGGGGGGTCCGGGGGGATGCTCCCCCGGGAAATTTTGAAATTTAGAGTCTCTGAAATGCCATTTCCTGCATTTTAAGCCAAGGATTTACAGAATTCTAAAGGTCCAAAAACGTCACAAAATACTCAAAAGACAACACTTTTCCAGACATTGAATATCTGCATTCAAATTTCTTTATTATATCTTTATTCAAAGTCGTGGGTTAGCTAGGATTAGTGATTTTGTTAATCATAACTGTATTACTGGCCTTGTCATATTACTGGTCTTGTTAAAAAGTTGGGGGGGGCCCAAACATATTCTGGCCCCCCCACCAAAAGTGGGGGGCCCAGGCCCCCCCCCCCCCCCCCGCTTCCGACGCCCCTGATATACATTATTTAGGATCAGTGACAACTAAAGATTCTACAATGACTGATGTCAACTGTGCTTCCACACAAAAGATGGAAGTTGTGAAGGCAGAATTTTGAAAATTCAGTGACGGAAAGTCATTTGTCTACGACAATGACACCAAATGTAGCTCGTTTGCTTTATGTCTTGTAAAAGCTCATTGTGATGGTGAAAATTCGTGTAACGTAACTGCCGATTACAATTTGTTCAAAGTAAACCAATGCCCAAAGACATCAAGTCAACTTTATATGGAATACAACTGCGTTGATACACCAGGCACTGTTAAAACGGCAGGCACGTTGTATACAGGTAATTAACCATTATCAATAATACTTTGATAACACACTTGGTAGCACGGAATTTGACAATCATGACACAAAATTGGACTATAATGAGCACGCAATTTGACTATAATGAGCACGTAATTTGACTATAATGAAGCAGACTCACTTGTTATATTACCCCCGCCAGGAGGTTATATGTTTTCAGCTCTGTCTGCCTGTTTGTTTGTTTGTTTGTTTGTTTGTTTGTTCGTTCGTTCGTTCGTTCGTTCGTTCGTTCGTTCGTTCGTTCGTTCGTTCGTTCGTTGTTGTTCGTTCGTTCGTTGTTGTTGTTGTTGTTGTTGTTCGTTCGTTCGTTCGTTCGTTCGTTCGTTCGTTCGTTCGTTCGTTCGTTCGTTCGTTCGTTCGTTCGTTCGTTCGTTCGTTCGTTCGTTCGTTCGTTCGTTCGTTGTTCGTTCGTTGTTCGTTTGTTTGTTTGTTTGTTTGTTTGTTTGTTTGTTTGTTCGTTCGTTCGTTCGTTCGTTCGTTCGTTCGTTCGTTCGTTCGTTCGTTCGTTCGTTCGTTCGTTCGTTCGTTCGTTCGTTCGTTCGTTCGTTCGTTCGTTCGTTCGTTCGTTCGTTCGTTCGTTTGTTCGTTTGTTTGTTTGTTTGTTTGTTTAATTGTTTGTCCGTCCGTCCATCCGTCCGTCCGTTTTTCCGTCCGCCGTCCGTCCGTCCGTCCGTCCGTCCATCCGTCCGTCCGTCTATCTATCTGTCGCCAGGATTCTTACAAAATACTGCACAGGTTTTCATGAAAGTTTGTGGAAATACACAACAATACTGAATTTTGATTGATTTTGGTTAAGATTTAGATAAGAATTTAAAAAAAATCTAGCTAACTGGCCTGGTTATTGGGGTGGTTCTTGGGATGATATTTTAAACATCTCTAATAACCCGAGGTATATGCAGTCTCTGAGTGTCATCTTGTATTCCATACCGAGGCTCCATTGAGGTCTTTGATGGCACAACCTGGATAAAAGCCAACGATAAAACCTGGAGTAAAGAAAAAGAGGTTGCACTGTGTCATTACATAGAGTTCATTAACACCAAGAACGGTAGTGGTGCTGGACAAAAAGTTGCGTCAGGAAACCTGTATTGCTATGGCGCTCAACCAACTAGTACATCTTGTTGTGCTCAGTTTGCTCCTTCCAATTTAACCCAAAACTCCAAGATCTCGTATGTAAAATGTATGCATACTAAAGTATTTATATATTATAGAAACACGCTTGGAAATTAATCTCGCAAATTGGGCCAAGGAAATGTCGTATAGTTCCCAGTCCACTTTTCGCCCAGATTTGCTCGGTCATTGATTCTTCATGACATATATAGCAAATGTTTACAAAGTTTTGGTGGTTCGTTCGGAAGACTGGGTCAAAGACTTGTTCTGTCTTGATCATATCCAAAATCTCCTAACTCTTAGCTTTCGTTTAATATATTGGGCATGCTGACTCGTACTATAATTTATACGTTGTCCATACATTTCCATACAGTTAGTTATAAGTTGTAAAGAAGAGGTGTATATATTTTGTTTAGTTGATTTACTGAAAAAAGCGAAACCATAGAAACATAAAAGATGTGTTGTTCTTTCGTTTGAGCGTTCGCGAACAACGTTTATTGATGTATCACTTGGTGAAAATTTCTAACAAAGTTTGACAAATTTGCGACGCGGGTGAAAGGTGATGCCTCTGTTTGGCGTCTAAGAAGAAAGCCGCTACCAGAAGTACGTTTGCTAGTAGCCTGCTTCGTTGGCAACTCTGTGTCCTTCTAGCTATGTGCACAATCGTTTGCGCGAGTTTATACATGGCATTTAACGACATCAGTGGTCACAGACTTGCCTACAGAGAGTATAGTGGTCGACGTTCTTTTAGTATAGCCTGTCTCTTGTTGGTCTTGGTTAAAGAGGCATCACGTTTCACCCGCGTCGCAAATTTGACAAATTTTGTTACAAATTTTCAGCAAGTGATACATTAATAAACGTTCTTCGCGAACGCTCAAACGAAAGAACAACACATCTTCTGTGTTCTTAAATGAAAGAACAATATATCCAATGCGTTTCTATCGTTTCGCTTTCTTCAGTAAGTCAATGAAAGACTATATATTTAACTCTGGTTTTGACCAACATTAATCGCTTCACTGTTGTCTGTATTGACGATCGTCATACATGCGGCTTTGAAATGCGAGAATAACGAATAAATTAAAGCATAAAATAACGCGACCAATATACGAGACGAAAGCCAAGACATTGCAGATTTTGAATATGGTCGGGAAGAAGCAAGATTTTGATCCAATCTTCCGAAATGATAGCCAAAACGTTGTAATCAATTTCCAGAAAATGACGGAGCAATTCCAGACAAAATGGAACTGGGCACTAGTGACATAACCTGGCCCAATTTTTGACAGTAATTTCCAAGCGTGAAACAGCCATAAATTCTCAATTTGACAAGCGGACGGACGGGCGGACAGACAGAATGCCATACAGTTTAACGACGCCAGTCTTTACACTGATTTTTCTTTTTTTAATCCAGGTCTAATTTGCAATGAACCATTACTGCAGAACAGTACAATATTTCCAAACAGCATTTTCTCTGCCAGAGATGCAAATGGATATAAAGCCAGATTATATGCCAATGGTTGGTGTCCGATAAACTCTGGATCAAAATATCTTCAGATTGATCTTCAAACAGAATATTACATAACATACATTGTTACATTCGGAGACAAAGAACAAACCAAGTGGCTAGAATCATATTCATTACAGTTCAGCAGCACTTTGGGTGGACTGGATTCAAGTATGATGAGAACGGTATGAGCTAGAATTGAAAAGTTGTTTCACGTAATTCGGTGTATGGTGTTCCTTAATTCGAACCACAAATAGAAAGTCATTCTAACACACCATTTATTTTGTTTTTCTTTCTGTCAGATTACAGCAAACCATGATGCATATTGAGCTTCAATCACAAAGCTTAATATAGTTCATGCAAGATATCTAAAGATCATTCCAAAACAGGGAAAAGATTTTTGTCTTCGAGTTGAATTATGTGGTCATGGTAAGACTCTAGCTAAGAGTTTCTGTTAAAAATGTTTAAGTCAGATTTCTTTTTGGCGAACCTTAAGTGACTTAAGTAAGATTTCTATTAAAAAAATGTTTACTACAACTCAGTAAACAGCATTTGTTGCCAGTACCTACTACCTTCTTGAATGTTTTCTTATTAATTTTTTTCTTAGTTTCAGAATCGTCCAACGAAGGATCAGCTTCAATAACAGTTAATGAAGGATTTTCAATAATAGTTTTTTATGTCGTATTATGCAGTTTGCAACATCATCCGAAACATTCAGCAATGAGATTTATGACGAGGATCAAAATCCTTCTTCCCCTTCTTTTGGAACGTCTAGTTTTATTTGAAGCATGATAGTTTGTTTTGTAGCATATACGAAACGCAAAACGACGCATGCTGATTGGTTCCTGAGCGGTCAGGATTTTACGATATTGACCGACCGGGCAATACGCTTTTTTCTCGGACGGGTAACTTTTGGCGAGAAAATTTCTTTTGGCGAGTTGATTGAATACAAATAAAAGAGAACTCGGTTTTATCGCACAAACCTCGCTCCTTCGTCGCTCGGTCTGTACGAAAACCTCAGGCAAATACTTTCCCGTACAGACCTCGCGCTCTAAATCTTTAATATCATGTTTAGTCTAGCTGCTAAGTTAACAGGTTTTGTACTGTTTTCCTTCCTCCGTAAAATCAACACCATAGCTAAGGTAATTCTACGAACTACAATCATGGAATAATTACATTGGAACAACTTGCAACAATGTCACTTCTAAGCAAAGATGCATTTTGCACAGTTGAGTTAATCCTCCTCCCCCCCCCCCCTCCCCCACCTCCCCCACCATACAATGTTGGTTCACAAACATGGTATGAGGTGCGGGTAAGGCATACCCCCAGTGACCAACATTGCATGGTGGGGGGAAGGGGGGAGGGTAAACAGGGTAGACTTGTGGGGGTAGAGGAAGAAGCAGGCGACAGATTGTTTGTATAAAGAGGTTACGATGCCGTCAGAAATCGCGCTCCCACGGAAAATGTCCCAATTAATTATTCTATGATTGTAGTTCCATCAAAGAGGGCCATTCGGTTATTCAGTTTCTTTGAAAAATGATGCGCGCGCAACACCCTGAAACTCGCCTATAGTAACAAAATTGAAAGGGCAGCTTTCGTTAACTTGCAGGTAACTATAGTTTCTTCGCTCTTCTAGTCCTTTTATTTAACAAAATATTTTAACAAAATATTTAACATTTTTTTTCGATTTGTTTCACGGGACAAAGTCACTTGACTTCACTCTTTCACAATCCTGAATATTTAACAATTTTGAATAGAGTCACTAATGAAACGGTTGGAAACAGGAACACTATACATTTCTCACTTGACTCTCTTACAGTCTTTATATTTCACGAAGTAGCCTCGTTTAGGAGCTGCTTCAAAGTATCTCTTTCCCATAAATGTCCCGTCTGTTCCCAGTTTATCTGCCGCTGTCAGTTCAACACCAGCCACGATGTTCTCTCGTGTTTTCGGCAACGTAGGGAGATAGCCACGCCATTTCAAAACCCCGTTTAAATTTCCTGGTTTCCCTCGAACGTGACAGACGACTTTTGCTCCAATGAGGGGAATTTTTTCCTCTTGTTTCAAGAAACGATCGTGTTTCTTTGGTGTAGGAGATCGTTTGAGGGGAACTTCTTTCTTAATATTTGGTGCAGTTTGCTGTGCATTCTTGTTGGTTTTCTTTGTTTCCGAAGCAATCGCCAGGTGATCTTTTCTTTCAAACGAGGAGTCTTCCTCTTCTTCTGGCGAGGCCGGACGTCGAACACCAATTGGGTTCTTAGTCCTAAATGAAATAAAGAGATAACAATTAAGAGGGCACTCAGAGACTGCATACCTTCGCCAGAGAGTTATTGAGACTCCAGTTTAAGTTACACTACAGAATTGCTTGCATATCGGTTATATAAGGCATAATATATAATGAGCGCAATCAAGCAGTTCTTTAATTATTTCTTCTACACCAAGAAACTTTTATGAAACTTTCATCCAATTTTCAACCAAATTAAACCAAAATTTAGTAGCTTGGTCCTTGGTTTATAATCAATTTTTCCACAAACTTTCACAAAAACATGTGCAATACTTTGTGAGATATCCTGGAGAAAGACAGACAGACAAACAAGTGGAAATATAACCTGGCGAAGTAATTAAATGAACAAACAAACTGATGGACGGATGGACAGACGGACGGACAAAAAAAACAATGAACAAACAAATCAATGAAAACCACAAGTGAAACCAAAAAATATTCCGAACATCAAACTGGGATGGCACTCCGGGTGCCGAACAAGCACACCAACTAGCAGCCTGTATGCGTCGCAACCGGACGTGTTTTGAAATTTAAACCCGAATAAAAAAAGCCAAACTTTGAAGCAAATAATAAATAGTATTTAAACGTCATTCTTTTTAACAATTAGATTAGGAGCTCGAATGCACCTTGTGTTACCAGAAACACACCAACATGTTGTCATTTAGACCCGAAATTATTGTAACATTAATATCAAATTATGAAACTAAATTCTTACTGCGGTCTGTCTTGTTCATCTTCGTTTGAAGATTCTTCAGAGAAATCTCCTTTGGTGTCTTCAGGGATATTGGTCGTACTATCTTCATCGTGTATTCTCTTTCGTAGTGCCCAGCGGGCTTGCTTGTTCCCTTCTCTTGGGTCATCGTACATATTCTAAAATCAACAAAGCTTCGTTTAAAAATAGCCAACTCAATTTGAGTCAGGATTAAGTTTAATTCATGCGCGCAACATGCACCACAGCGCAAACACAGACCACAGAACACAACCGTATAGACCACTTTCATAATGGCCACCGTTTTAAATATTCTTTTATGTGCATCTAAATGAGCCTTTCTGGCCTCGTTATGAAGCAAAGATTCTTTTGAATTACAAACACACAAACGAGGCCAGAAAGGCTTATTAAGATGCACATAAAAGAATATTCAAATTAGTCACTATTATGAAAGTGGTCTATAACATTGACTAATATATAGTTGCCTTAATGCCTTATTGATCTCCGAAGAGAAACGTATAGTAGTAATTCTTTATGTAATATAATATATATATATATATATATATATATATATATATATATATATATATATATATAAATAAAAGTTTTGTGGAAACGCTGCCCGTAAAATAAATATTTATTTGCTAAGCTTTAAGCCTGTTGACTCAGGCCTTCATCATATCAATAACAATAAGCTGCTGGCTCACGTCATTTATAAACTAAGCAACTGATCAATAAATAAATCACGTAAGAATACAATGGCGTATTACGTTAATTTTATTAATTAATTAGGGAGAAAAGAAATCATGGTTTGTTTGTTCTTGTTTTTTGTTTCTTTTTAACAACTTTAATGGATGTATAATAAAATACTATAATATCCATATGGTAAGAGCGGGAACGGGACTCGAGGACCCATGCGAGGCGCTCCCCCCGTAGAAATTAAAAATACATAAATATAAATATACAAGTCATAAATATACTAATCAACTAGGCTTATACCAACTACATAAACACCAAAACGCACCACCATACGCACACATAGCCTCATTGTGCGTGGAGGTCTACACAGAAGTGAAGTACATTTTAATAGGACGTTTCATTAAGGTGGCTCCATACAGTTTCTTGAAAAATGGAAAATACAAGTTTGAGAGTCCAAAACACGTACATAAACAATTCGGAAAAAGAATAAAACTAAATGTTATGCATAATTAAACAGTCTGACAATCAAAAACTATTATCAAATAAATAGCAACAGTTGTTGCTATGGCAACAATGACGTTTCAAAATGGCTGCCAGTTACCCTTCAAATTAATTTAATTGGTGGCCCCCAATTTTTCTTGCATTAAAACTTTTCTTGAAGTATGAGTAATCAATAGACCGATTTTAAAAAAATTCTGTAGAACGAATAATTTTTTTCCCACAAAAAATCATGTTTGTTAATTATTAAAAAATTTCGCTTTACAGAATTTTTTTAAAATCGGCCTATTGATTACTCATACTTCAGGGGAAGTTTTAATGAAAAAAAATTGGGGGTCACCAAAGTTTTTTCCCGAATTAAATTAGTTTGAAGGGTAATTAGCAGCCATTTTGAAACGTCATTGTTGCCATAGCAACGACTGTTGCTATTTATTTGGTAGCTGTTTTCAGTTGATTGTCAGACTGTGTAACTATGCATAACATTTAGTTTTATTCTTTTTCCGAATTGTTTAGTCATGTGTTTTGAACTCTCGAATTTGTATTTTCCATTTTTCAAGAAACTGTATGGAGCCACCACCTTAAGCTATTGCCCAAAGATGGAAAAAATAAAACAGGCAACCTGACTCCCCTTGACCAAAAAGTAATTTTATCTTTTCCAAAACGCTTGTGAAGTAGTACATTATCGATATTAAATAATATAATATAGGCATCTAATTTCAATCTCAATCAGTGCTCGACAGGTAGCGAGTTACGCGCGAGAGTACTTCGTGTGATCTAAAAATGACTCAAGAAAAATTATAGGATAGTGCTTTTTACGCAACCTGATTGGCTCCTGAATCTCGGGATATCCTACACTAATCACCTGTAGTTCAGTGAATAATTGTTAACTAGACGTATTACTATACACTCTCTCTTACCTTTATGCTTTCTTGGTATAACTCAAAATAATATATACTCGTTTATTTATTTATTCACTTAAATATTATAAGACCACGTCCACACGTATGCGTTTTCATAGCGTTTTTATATTGTTCTCGGTCCTCAGGGGAGCAGAAAACAATGGTCTCATTACCTGAAACAATAGGAAAACGCTAGGAAAACGTATACGCGTGGACGTGGCCTAAATGTAAAAACGTGTTTTCTACTTACTCCATTATATAATTCACCATCATCATCTGTCGACCTTTTCAAATTAAAGTTTACGTTCGACACTTTATCTGAATGAACTTCGACAACTTTTCGTTGCGTCCTATAGCTGGAGCACGAGGCAGAAATTTCATACGAGCCAGGGACCAGTAGTCGCCAGTAATCGCCATCTTCAGCAGCCGTGACTGGATGTTGGCGATCAGAGATTGTGACACTCGCTCCATCAAGAGCTTTACCATTGACGTCTCTTACAAAACCTTTTACCCCTGTATGAACCTACCAAAATAACATAAATGTTTTAAATAAAATGAAAAGAAAAGCGTCATAAACAGCACTATATGCGAAAATGATTGGTTTATTACCATATTTGCATGAGACTATTGAAATAT
Organism: Corallium rubrum; assembly: GCA_964035015.1. NCBI lineage: Eukaryota > Metazoa > Cnidaria > Anthozoa > Scleralcyonacea > Coralliidae > Corallium > Corallium rubrum. The sequence continues at coordinate 9,511,103 of OZ035998.1, forward strand.
ACAGCAATGACGTCATGAACATTTTTTAGTCATTTTAACCCTTCAAAACTGAATTTCTCTTTAGTATTTTACTCTGGCTTACGCCAGACGATTTTATTCGTTCGTTCGTTCGTTCGTTCGTTCGTTCGTTCCTTCCTTCCTTCCTTCCTTCCTTCCTTCCTTCCTTCCTTCCTTCCTTCCTTCCTTCCACGCGGGCGTGCCTTCGTGCGTTCCTTCCCTCTACTTCTTCCCTTCATTTCTCACGCCTTCACCATTTCTTGTTTGTTTTCCTCGCATCTCCGCCTCTTCTTCTTATTTCCATCTCTTTCGCCCTATTTCTGTCTTGCTCTACTAATAGTCCCTCTATTAAGCTCCCTCTTTATTAATAAATATAACTACAGTAGTTATTTTACTAACGTGTTCAAGAATGTTAAATTCCATATTATGACTCTCACCTGATTAACAAAGCGAATCAACGATTTTTTATTATCCTCCCAATAAGTTGGAATTTTTGATGCGTTCGGAAATTTGTCGCATCCAACCTGAATAGTAACCTCAAAACAATTTGAACGCACGTAATTATAATCCTGCATTCCACCCGCCACACTGAACCACTTGGCGCCATTTGTAACGCCGTCGATGAAATGCTCTGCTGAGGTCGAGCAATTTAATTTAGGATTTGCTAAATGCATCGTGGGATGATTAACGGAATAGGTTTTCGCTAAATGTCGGAAAACGTCATCGTCTGGCGTTGCACTGTACACACTTTGCCCCGAAGGTGAATCATCGTAAGGGTACGTAACGACAAGAGAACCCGCATGCAGGCTCGCTGAAAGAACAAAAGGATGAGATTTTATCCACTTTTCGACCGCCTTGGTTTCAAGTTGTGCCGGCGAGGAACTGGGGAAGAACTGATCTGGGAAGTTTCTGTTAAGATCAACGCCATGAGCATTAGTGTGTCCAATACCATGACCACTTTCGCCCTTGGTACGCGCCATAGCATAACCATCAGGATTGAGACTTGGCAGAATATGAATACGAGTATTGTCCACAAGCTTGGTAAGCTCAGGGTCCTTGTCATATTTTTCACAAAGTAATTTGATAAACTGAAGCAACATCTCTTTTCCAACAGCCTCTTCCCCATGGATACCGCCCACTAACTTCACCTCAGGCTCACCAGGATCGTGTTTGCCAGGGTTCTTAGAGATCTCAAGTACCCACAGTTTGCGGTTCTGCACTGACTCTCCGATGTCGTACAAAGCTGCAATGTCGGAATACTTGTTGGCAAAGTACTTCAAAAACCATAACATTTCTTCGTAAGTGTGGTGCTTTAAATCGTCAATGTCCAAAAGTTTGGACACGACTTCGACATCGCTCTTTACTGACAGCTTTCCTTTTGTCCCTTCTTTCGAAGATTTCAGCGTACGTGCTGTGACTGACCATATTCCCATCCAAAACAACAACAAAGTCAAAATAAACAAATAGTAGATTCTTGAAGACGACATTTTTTTCACTTCTGCTTTAAAGAGTGTTTTTACCAAGAAACAAATTTCGCTCTGCCGTTCCGCCCTAATCTATACTGATAGATCAGAAACGAAATCAGGCATTACTTAATAGGTTATCTTACGACTCATAGCCTGAATTTAGTTTTAACAGTATTAAATATTAACCAGAGGGCAACGGCCACCTGTCAAGACATAATATTAAAACCTACAGATTAATAGGTTCAAAGACCAAAAAGAATAAAAAGAATAAAACGTTTAAAAAACTACAACTAAAAAATACATAAAATTAAAAAAGCGATTGGAACTTCTGGGCGTTGACTTCAAGTTGTCCATCGATCAGCTAACACCGTTACATGCGTGTAGTGCATTCTAAGGGTCTTCCGACACAGCTCTGCGATAAGTGTCCTTATAAACTGGTCATTAATATCTACCAACACTTTTTCCCTTCATTTGATTTATATATTAATCATAATTTTTTTCAGGAGAGACTTTGAGGTTTATTTATTCCCGTTTCATGTTTTTTCAAACTAGTTCACGTTCTATTCAACAGGTTGCCAATTAAGTACTTGTTGTAAAATAAAACAAGTGCATGCTTTTCCTTTGTTCTGGTTAGCGATGCCGAGAGAAAGTTAATAAAAGTAGCGTGCTGCGTAGGCAGTGTAGAAACAACAATTTAAATATAGTAAGGTTAGATATACTGCCAAAACAGAGAACGTAGGAGTCTAACGTTTCGAGCGAAGGCCCTTCGATAGAGAGAAACGTGACGAAGGACCTTCGCTCGAAACGTCAGACTCCTACGTTCTCTGTTTCGGCAGTATATCTATAAACCTTACTATATTCCGAGAGAAAGTTGTTGACTTAAGCTCCGGTCATCTATAAATACGATTTTTTTTTTCTATAATTATGCGTGTAGGCGTATGTGATTGTAGTAAGTAGTGTTTTCTTGCAGAACATATGTTTTGCCCACAATGGTTGCAAACATCTTCGTGTCACTGGCTAGTCAATGTTGATCGTTGGGATAACAATCGAACAAAAAAAAACACAGAATGCCACATAGATTCTTTATCTTCGTTTTAGGGCTAACTGGCAACTTATCAATGTTTCCAATGTGAGAAAATTGAATGATGCACGCATGCGATGCCGATGGAAGAAAAACGGAATGAACTCAAGCAATCACTCTTAACCTAAACATCGACCACGAACAATTATTTGAACAATTAAATTATAAACAAGGTTCTGTGCGCTTTTCCTTAGCTGACAATACTTAAATATTGTTAACAAAAAAGAACCCCAAAACCCCCAACTTAATAAACAAAAAGTGCGCAAAATGTTTACCGCACACTCATGTCATCACGGCCTAATTAAGTTAGCCAACACAATTTTAAGGCGCGGTTTCACCAGTGTCCAATTATAGTAGTGATTCGGCAGCCACATGCTCGGATCATTTCCAACAACACTTCGTACGGAAAGACGAGCAAGTTAAAGTTCTTACCCGTTAAATATCGTAAAAGAATTTTCTTCATGTAGATAATCGTTATGCCGTATGTGTCGTGTTTATTGCTCTTGGTGGTACTACTACCTTCATCGTTCGGTGTTCAATGGCGTCCTCGACATCACGCACACAAGGAACATCACGGCACGGCACATTCTTATCATCGGCAGCTGAAAGAAGGTGAACTTCTCGACGCGAACGAACATCACGGCACGACACATTCTTATCATCGGCAGCTGAAAGAAGGTGAAATTCTCGAGGAAGATGACTTTGAGCATCACAACTACGAGGAACTAACATGGTTTTTAAAAAACATGGCGAAAGAATTCCCTCATTTGACGCATCTCTCTTCAATCGGTTTCTCAGCAGAGAACCGTCGACTTTGGGTCATGACTATCTCAACGAAACCGAACGAACACCAGCCCGGTATTCCCGAGGTCAAATATATAGCAAACATTCATGGTAACGAAGTGGTTGGACGTGAAATGCTTATACATCTTATCCGGTATTTATGCAGAAATTACAATGTCAATCCCAAGGTGACAAAACTAATCGAGAAAACAAGGATTCACATTATGCCGAGTATGAATCCAGATGGATACGAACTAGCGTCTACACGACCCAACCTCACCAATGTTCTGGGAAGAAAAAATTCATTTGGAATCGACCTGAACCGCAACTTTCCTGATCAGTTCTTTTTTGGGGTATCTGCACCTCTGCAACCAGAAACAAGGGCTGTAGCAAAGTGGGTTCATTCAATACCCTTCGTGCTATCCGCCAATTTTCACGGCGGATCTTTGGTGGCTAACTATCCTTTTGACGACAGTCCATCAGGTCAAAGTTCATACAGTGCAACGCCTGACGACGATGTTTTCCGACAACTCGCTCGTGCTTACTCGGAATCTCATCCGACGATGCATTTAGCTAACCCCCCGTGGAAGTGCATGGAGTCCAGAGAACGTTTCATTGATGGTATAACAAATGGCGCAGCCTGGTATAGTGTGTCAGGGGGGATGCAGGACTATAACTATGTTCACACGAATGCTTTTGAAATCACCTTGGAACTTGGATGTGAAAAATTCCCGAACGCAAGTGATTTACCAGAATACTGGAGAGAAAACAAGCGAGCTCTTATTAACTATCTTGAGCAGGTATGCATCTTACATAATAATTTGTATATTTAAAGTGTTGTTCAGTCCGTTCTGCGCATGTACGTAACTAATGTTTACATCTTAATTTACAAAAAAATATACTAATACCTTATTCAAAATTGTAAGCTTTTCTTGCTTCCTCTTCATTACTTGTACCCAAAACAAAACATTCTCATAAGAAATACGAAGTGATATCCTCGCCGAATCGCTTAATTTTCGGTCATGTTGCTCCTAACGGTTTACACTGAGCTGTGTACTTCATGTAATTATCCACGAATGCCATGTTTAAGGGTCGAAGTGATGAACCATACCGGACAATTGGAGAAAATTCTACTTGGCCCGGCTGGGATTCGAACCCGCGACCTTCGGTTTACTAGTTCAATGCTCTACCAACTGAGCTACAGGTCAAGTTGGGAGCCGAAGGTCGAATGATAGCACTTAGGCTATTTGATATTTCGAAACAGACTAGTTTCTTCAATATCTAGATAATATATAGTCTTTTATTATTATTCTCCACCCGAGTTCACTGTCCCACAATAATCATTTGAAAACAAAAATATTTTGTTGTAAGTTGAAAAAATTTGTTGAAAAAAGTAGACTCCAGTTCTACTTGCTGCAATATGCTGTTTCAACTTGCAACAAAATCATTGTTGCGTGATAATGTTTAAGGTGGGTGCCTGGGTGGAAATACGTGCAACAACGCTTTTCAACTTGCAACGCAACAATGTGGCAGCAATTTGTTGCTCGTATTACTTCACCTTTCCTACGTTAACTATAACAGAAAAATTAGAATTTGGTATCTGTTGAATGATCTTGTTCTTGTATACATAATTGGAACACTAAAATTGAAATAGTTTATTGTAACTGAGAAAAATCGTATTTAAACACATGTCTATAAAACATACGAAATATATTTAGGACATGAAAAGATATTGGTTCAACAATCCAATAAAAATTGTACTTGTTTCTATCTTCTCGGAGTGCGGTAAAAATTGAGCCTCAATTTAAATTGTTTGTGCGCGAGACAGAAATTATATTTATGTGCAACGAAATGGAATATTCTTAAAAAGTTCAAAAAGTAAGTCATTAATGCATCAGCCTATCTTACGGACTAAGTTTTGAAGTGTGTGCACTTCACCATAATTTAATCATGTGAACTTGAATTTGTCCACAAAGCTTTTCAAGTTTGCATCATGGTGACACTGTGCCTTTAATGTTTATGAAATAAAATAAATACATGGACGCTTCCAGATACGGATTGATTTATCTTCTCGTGTTTTCGTGATAAATTTTATATCTCCGCGGCCCATGCTCTGATTAAATTGCCGAAAATTACGACAAGATTTAGCATCTTCTGATAACATCAAAATAGTGTAACCGCTTTAGGTCACAAAAATCTTTGACCTAGCACCTGTTTTGCAAAACTATATTTGCATGTACAAAAAATAAGACAATTGCATGCAATTTGCGAAAATATAGCTAATGGTTGTATCTAAATAACTAAACTAATCTTACTTATACTGGATAGCTCTACCAGGTGTATCTAACTGTTCTCCCTAGAGGTCCAGTAAGGGCCATTCCTTATTGGTCCAGTGTTCCTACAGGAGAAAACCGGAGTACTCAGAGGAAACCTGCATGCGGTGTTTGGTAGAGTCAAACTGGAAGCACTCTTCTCACATGCGACCAAGGCAAAATTTTAATTATATAACTGAACTGAGCAGGTATCGAACCCAGGTCGCAGAGATGAAAAGCATGTAACGCACTTGTATGCATGATTATTATAAGTCGCTGTCATTTCAATATTTCTTCTTTACACAGGCCCATAAAGGTATCCAAGGTTTTGTAACTGACGAAGACGGCAAAGGAATTAATGGGGCACGGATTTCGATTTCCAATCGACGCCACGATGTCTTCTCAGCTAAAGATGGTGACTACTGGCGTTTGTTGGTGCCAGGAGCGTACGACGTGACTGCCACAGCCGTTGGCCATGAGCCTCAGACAAAGTCAATCATTGTAGAAACTGGAGAGGCAACTAAAGTTGACTTCAAACTAAAGCGACTTACAGTGCTTAAGTCTCTACACCACCAACAATCCGAAGAAGAAGCTTTTAATTTATATCAAATGCAAAGACAAGCAAATGATCAATTGACCATGTCAATGGGGAATGAAGGACCAGCGAAGAACAAGCGTCTTGATCAAGCAGGGGTAAATTTTGATCAGTCTTTGTTACTCGATGCTGGGCGTCCAAAAAGATCTTTTTTGAATCCTTTGTTTTCACAACTTCAGTTTAGGCCCTCAATCTTGAACGCTCAGTTAGGACAGCAAGAACAACCAACTAAACCTGAGCGACCAAGATAAGATAAGCACAAAACTTAATCGTTTTGTATATGATTTTGTATATGTATTTTGTATATATAAATACATACACCTATAGCAAAATACATGTTATAGAATATTTCCGCCAAAGAGTATTCACAAAACCAGGCGTGGTCGTTAAAGGTGGTGTGCAACCAACCCTTTGAGATTCGAAGGACAAAGATATTCTCGCCATGTTGGATGAAATTATAATTCCAGATGATGAATTTTTGCCGAATTTATCCAACGTGGCGTTCCTCTGTCTCATTTCAGACGGTCTAACATGAAGTAGCTACTTCATATCTAACATGATCGAACATGAAGTAGGTACTAAGGGGAGATTCGACAACCTAAGAGCTCTAGCGCACCACAGCGCCTCCGAGTTGCCCTGGATTTGGTTAAGAAGAGTGACGGAGGAGAGAGACACCTTACGTAAGGCCATAAGGTGTCTCTCTCCTCCGTCTCATTTCAGAACATGAAGTAGCTACTTCACGTTAGACCTTAGAGGTAAGGTGCACCACCACCAGTAGTTGCAGGCTAGGCAGTAAACCATTTATTAGTTGGGACGTTTCCAAGTCCATCAGCATAGAGAAAATGGTCAAGGAACTCAGTAAACGTCCACGTGGGTAATAAAAAAGCTACAATTCATGTTTAAAGGACTCTCACCAAAGATAAGTTTTGTTGTACGATAGTTGATATTCAAAATACGGTTGAACTATTGCATTCAAACGTTTTTATACTGTAGGCCCATAATTTGTACGTCATGCATGTCTTGTAATAACTGTCATGAAGTGTATTGCAAGTAACTATAAAATATAGCAGTGAATATACCATGCATGCATAAGAAAAAAATAAAATAAAAACTTGAGGGAGTGTTTTATACAGAAGAGGACAAGCCATGTTTATTTTATATGAGGAGGGCCAGCCCTCCCAGGCGAGAACTTGCTATTGGTCTACCCGAGACCTCGCCTATAGGAAACGTGACTCGCCTATATAGGAAGGCTGGAAATTAAAATTTTCCATATAAATGACGCTCAAAAGGACAGGCTCTCCTTGGAGGGCTGGAAGTTTTCCATGTTAAGGATAGTTTCCACTCAGGAGAATCTTCCGCAGGATAGGAACGGACAGGAAAGTTTCCTTTGTGTCAAAGTCATTAGTTCCGACCGAGAGCTCACAAGATAAAGAAAACTTTCTGTCCATTCCTGTCCTGCTGAAAATTTTCCCGAGTGGAAACTAACCTTTAACGACGCTGAAGAGGCCGGTGGCCCTTTTTAGAATGGCTGAAAATAGCTAGTATTGTACGCATGACCATAAAGAGCCAGCTGTTCTCGAAGGGGCTAGAAAATTCCAGTGCAAATGCATGCGAGGGGAAATCCAGCCCTGTTACTATCGCAATCCCTCCAAGGAGGGCTATCCCTTTCCATATAAACCATCTTAGTATAAATACACAGGTGATTATTGAAAATCACGCGCGCTGATTGGTCGAGCTACTTCGGATTAATTCTCGATAATCACCTACAGCGTTTATTCAAAATGGCCGCCAGCCAAGTTGTCAATGCGACAGACGAGGAAATGATCAATTTTAAAGAAAATGCTCTTCCTATAAGTACGAAAATGTGTATTTATACTAAAACAATTATTCGCCTCAGGCTCAGTGAATATCGGTGAATAATAACCTCGACTTCGTCTCGGTTATTATACACCGATATTTACCTCGCCTTCGGCGAATAATTGTTAACTATTCTTGATTTTCATCTGACGTCACGGCGGCCATGTTGGTGCACAGGAACAATGAAATGGCGGCCATGAGTGGTGCACAATCTTTATCCTGTGGGAATTTAACTCTATTTTAATTTATCTCTTATTCAAATATTTTGTATTGTTTCACCACCCCAACGTGGCCAGCGATCACGTGAGTGAAAACCGAGAATATCTTTATATTACGTCATGCAAGCGCGGAAAATAATACACGTTGGTATAAAATGTAAAAATATTAAGCTCCATTTATCACCATGCCTTTTTTGATCTGTATATTCTTACTTTGTGACTTATTTGTTGATGACTTGAATTATTTTTACGACGTCACGTAACATTCATCATAAGCATCATAAATGTATCTTTACCTTCGGCCTATACCGGAAACTGGCACTTTCAGTGTCTGCCATGTCCAGCATTCTGGCACACAAGATAAAAACTGGACACGATGTTTCTTTTGATGATTTTTCAATTATATCATCAGGTTCTAACCAATTAGATGTTCTTTTTCGAGAAAGTTTGTCAATTTCTAAGTTTAAACCCTCTCTTAACGCTAACACCAGATCATTTCCCTTAGCACTTTTTTAGAATTTTTCTTTACTCGTGGTGTCTCTTCACTAATTTGACAATTCATTTGTCTTCCATCACCTTTTCTGTCAGCTTGTTTGCCACCTTATCACTTTCTATTTATGTAACTAGTTAAGCTATACACCCCTACCTGTGTCACTGGACCCCGCCCCTAAGTATTCTCCAGAGCCTTTCTTTTCTCTATAAGTCACCTTTATAGATTTATCACTCTGATGATGTTACGTGTAGTAACGAAACGTTAGTAAATATTTTCAAAACTATTTTGTGTTATGGCTTTGTTTAAAGCAGTATGCTGGGCAATAATATTTCTTACCAGAATTAGATTTCCGCTAGCTGGTTCATCCATTCCAACTATCTTGAAAATAAAAAAAAATAAATGTGATTATAACACCAGCACTCCCATGGCCATGCTAGTGCATGGTCTAACAAAAGCACAGTTAACGTGATACCTCACCTAATAGGCAAACGTCTTACAACCTCTCCCCTCCACATGCAGAGGTTTCGGCGAAAAATCTCTGCAGAAGAAGAGAGAAAGTCTAACAACAAAAAAGGAATGAATAAATACCCAATATAAGCTTGCCCCTTTTGATATAAAACAACATGCATTTAACTACAAAACTGATGCAATGTGAATTATGTCAGGAAATAAACTGTAAACAGTGTATTCAATCTACTGAGTGTATGCATTTTGAGTATCTATGTGACGTTTGCGTGTTTTGAGTATTTTATATGACGTTTTTTAACCTTTCGAGTCTGTAAAATCTTCCTCCTCCCCCCCTTTCAAAATCCTGGCTACGTCCCTTCCGAACGAAGCAGACTTTAGTATTTTATCGTCTAACACCAAACGATTTTTTAATTACTTGTCAAGTGAAGAGCCCTAGGTAGTGAAGGAGTTAACGCCAATTTTACTTGTCACGCATGCATATTATAGAGAGAAAGACGCGCGAAAGGGTAAGTTTCGAAACGCATTTTTTTACGAATATAGGCTTACGCTTTAGAAAAACGGTAGCAAACGTGTAACTTTCTACGTGGGTGGGAAAAAGCGATTCAAACACAAAAAAAAACACGTTGGGTTTTCTTCAAACGTACAAGTAATTGGCCTCGTATAAATATAGCACAACTCGTATAAGTAAACATTTTGCGCTTGAACGCGCGCATATTTTTTTGCTTATATACGACTTGAAAGGAGAAACCTTCGTGCTAGAAATAAACTGTAAATTTTCTACACAAATTATGCAGCCGAGATATTTATCACTTAATTCACATTGGTTACTCTGTGTTTGATTTGCAAAACCATAACAACGATTCTGCATGCAATTGTCAACAAATATTAGTCTAGAACTCGGACGGAAAAAATCTTTAGGTAAACAATAAATTATTCAGTGCAAATAAAACTGACCACTATAGTATGAAATATGGAGATTAGCGCACCTATCAAAATGACATCTGTATATAAGCACGATTTAATAGCGTGACAGCAAGCGTGATTGAAACTGCCGGAACAGCAGTGTTGCGACCAAGAGATCAGAGCCGAGATATCATGCACATGGAGATAATTTGCAATTTATGGAACTCGTATTGTCCTGATTCTTCTTTGGTCATGAATACGCGGTAAGTCTGTTTCTTGTTCCAATTTATAGATATGAAACAAGATTAACGAGGCATTATTATTTTTCTTTCAAACAGATCTACCGACACATACGATATATATCACAATGTAGCTTAGAATTACCAAGGTTACTGTCATTGCATGTTTGGGTTCTCTGAGAAACACACTATACGTTCCTCTGCAGTTAGTAGACTCACTCACATGTTATACTGGTTTCAAATGCAGTGCATTTTTATATTTTGTAATCAGTACTTCAACTCATGCTAATGGAACTTAATTTCTGGTCGGTAAGTGAATTTCTGTAGATTTTGGGTTTAAATTTTTGTTAGTTTGTTCTTATCGAAAGATTTGTATGTCTGTATGTCCTCTGCAGTTCTTCCAGTATCCAAGTGCGTGATTTACACACACGCACAGCCCTAGCTAACCACAAGATATCAAACAGAGAACGACGACTATATATAAACACAAGAATTCGAATTGTAGTTTTGACTATCAATGGAAAACAAGAGATGGTTACGACGCGAGGAAGAAAGTCCGGTAAAACAAACGTTGGATCAACTACCCTCAAAACCTGCTCATAAAAGGTACAACAATTACACTACTTAAATTAAACAATATTTTCTAACATTACTCATTATAGCCAACACCTTCTAACATTATTACCCTTTATAACATTATTCATCACAATAATTCGTTATTATTACCTTTACAACATTATTTATCACAATCATTTATTATTACCCTTTACAACATTATTTATCACAATCATTTATTATTATGTCTATCAACTGACACGTATTAGTGAAAATTATTTATTTAATTTTTTTATTTATTTTTGTTAAATTTTTGAGCTCAGTTTTTAACCCTTTTATACCGTACGTAAATCAGTCATGTACTGATAAGATACCTATATGTCATAATGTTACGACATATAGTCTCAAACTCGTATACTCAGGGTGTATAAGGTCAACATGCACGTCAGAGACTTTAGCACACCTTAGCTAAGACGACGATGCCGGTACAATTTGAAAACGGAACAAAATCATGCCGGTATGTAAATACAGCATATAACATTTCATGTTATTTTTGTGCCGGTATCGTGTAAACGCAAGGCCTAAACGGCATGATTTTGTTCCGTTTTCAAATTGTACCGGCATCGTGTAAACGGGGTCTAAGACTGGCTCTGGTGTGGTTTCAACTAAAAGGGATAACTCAAAGGGACCCGTTCAGTCCTTTTGCGGCTTTTCCAAAATATGTCGTCAAATTAGTTTTTCCAAAAAGCTAGGCGGTAAACCATGCCAGATTTCTGATTAGGGTTTTTGTTGTGATTAGGGTATCGTAAAGATTGCTAAAATCTTGAGACTCTCTAAACTTGACGACACATTTGGAAAAAACAAATTTGACGACATATTTTGGAAAGGCCGCAAAAAGAATAGATGGGTCCTTTTGAGTCATCCCTTTTTAATTTTCACATGCCTCGGTTTCCTTTGTTCCTTTCGGGAATATATTCAATAGCCCCTGATAACAACGGCAAAACAATAGATTAATATTCCCCTCTAATATTCCCCTCAATATTTCTTTTCTACCTCGCCCATGTGAAAATTAAGTACGTTATTTTGAGGGTGACTAAATCACATATCCTCTCGTGGCCTCAAAATAACCTATATATATACTTAACCTCGACCCTCTGATCAAGTACTCGCTCCTGGTACGTACAGCCATGTCCGGATACTGACACACGCATGTCATGACCTTGGTGCACTGCAGTCAATATATCACAATCAAAGACCAGATGTGGGACATACCACAATGCTAATAAATATACTAACGAATCGAAAGTTGTTATTATTGTTTGTTATTGTTTATTATTGTCATAGTATATATACAAAGCAGCTGAAAAGAAAATTATCTTATAGTCGACGTTTTTGTGACGAGGACGTTTCGACAATTCAATTCTTTTTTACATTAAGAAAATTTAAAACGCATCTTCGAGAATGGTTTTCTACAAATGATCAGTTCAGTGGAGAAGGTTTGTAAAATTAAACGTTATTTCCCTCCAAAGTTTGTTATATTCTTATACAAGATCAATAGTTGTAAAAAACACATGAACGAAAATAGATAAACATACACGCATGTAATTAAATATCAGCCGCAACGAACTAAAATCCACCTTTTCAATGAATTTTTCACTATCATTGTAGGTATTGCAGAATATCACTGCGGTAATGCAGGTAAAGGAGTTATATTATTACGCAAATTCAGTGGCGTAGCCAGGGTCTTGAGTTTGGGGCGGCAAGAACCTCGATCTCCTAGGGGGGTCTGGGGGCATGCCCCCCCGGAAAATTTTCGATTTCTAGGGTCTCTGAAACACTATTTCCTGCATTTTGAGGCAAGTATTTAAGAGTAATCCAAAAGCCATAAATTACATAATTTTGTTGAAATTAAACCAGAACATGCATACACGTCAGAATATCTTTAGATTTATTTATAAACAAGTCGTAATTGGAGGCCTTTTGTATTGACCCTTGGTATTGTAATTTATAGCATATGCATGCCTGCTAAATATATAACACATTACTAAAAGTAGTGTCTGCGTAGGCAGTGTTGAAACAACAATCGAAATATGGTATATAGTAGGTTAATACTGCCGAAACAGAGAACGTAAGTGGTCTAACGTTTCGAGCGAAGGCCCTTCGTCAGAGAGAAACGTGGCGAAAGGGCCTTCGCTCGAAACGTTAGACCACTTACGTTCTCTGTTTCGGCAGTATTAACCTACTATAACACATTACTAGTCTACCCACTTAAAACCTTAAAACACCCCCCCCCCCCAAAAAAAAAGTTTCTCAACGGATTTAAGCTTTTCACGAGAACGGTCTTGGAGGCCATTGGGGGAGGGGGCAACCGCGCCCACCCACCCACCCCCCTCGGCAACGCCTACTGCAGAAATGATTGAATATAGTATAACAGCATGTGAAAGGGGGGATATGACAAAAACGAATCGGGTGTGCGTATTTTAATCGGGGGGGGGGGTATTTACGAAAACGCACGCAAAAGCGGGCGATGGGTTATTGCGTTCATGTATTTCTAGTACGGTACTGTAATTCTTACTTTTTTGTTGTGTCCTTTAATTGGTAGATTTCATTTAATCTGTGCTCGCACAGTATACTATGGAGACATTTATCTGTTAACAAGAAGTGCTCTCTGATTCAAGTTCGCCGTGCGCCCCGTATCCAGACATTAGGTGAAAACAGAGTGACAGACAAACCAATTAATTTACACCTACGGTGTATGCGGGCACAGGGTAATTATAGGTGAAACTATATGTAACTAGCGTGCAGACATAGACTTAAAGCCAGCATTAAGACACCCAAGCGTCTGCACGCAAGCTAGAAACTCTAGGTTTCCATGCATCAACAAGGAACTAAAGCCTTGTAGTATCGTAAAGGGTGCAAGAGACACCTACTGTAGTATATCGGATGTGATGAAGGGTCCCGTTCTAAACGTCAGCATTTCGTTACTAAACAACAAATAAATTCCCAACGCAGCCAGGTGAAAAATCAGACATAGTTTAACGTTACTCTGGATTAAACGTTTTTCGTTCATTACCCAACGTTTCGACACTCCGATCTAGTGTCTTCATCAGGGGTGATCATTGTGAAGACAGGTCCCAAATTTATACTCTCATAGAATCTGCTGATTCTATGATGCAAATGATGCAAATTACCCTGCGAGTCAGAGCCCCTTTCCGACCTACGCAGGCTTTGGGGGAAAGTGGGCTCTGCCAACAAACTCGATATTTCTTTTTGAGCATGCGTGAACGGTTGCCAAGATAATATTTTGGGCCCAGGCTCTAACGTGTTAGTTGCTATTTTCCTGCGACTCGCCCCGAACTTGGGGCGAAGATCGAGTTTGTTGGCAGAGCCCACTTTCCCCCGAAGCCTGCGTAGGTCGGAAAGGGGCTGTGACTCGCAGAGTAGATGCAAATAGGCTTCCGGCAGTATAGACCGCCGTCATCACGATTTAATGGAGCGTGGGCTATATTGATGTGCCATGTGCCATTTCGTTACTAATAATCTCGGCAGTTTAGCATTTTCGCTTTGCTCAATCCAAATTAATCACTGCCCAAGCAGCACTCTACTTTTGACATTCATGAGTAGTATACCCGTGTATAATTTATTATTCTCTACTTTAGATTTTTGCTCTGAAGTAAACATTGTGCTCCCAAGTTCTTCAGAGTCCTTACCAACATCTGAATGCAACAAAGCGGTTGTTCTAAAGTCAGAGTGCCCCGATGACGAAAACAATGGCAAGAATATGGAAATATTTAGTAAGGATCTAGTAGCTTGCTATTTACATGAAGCACAGTCCAAAACATTTTCAGTAAGGAAAAATATATCGGCCAAAACTGGTGATACTTGGAAAAGAAATAAACTTCTGAATCAAAGAAAGGATTGTAAGCAAACGAATCAAAATAAAGAAACAAGAAAAGACTCTTCTTTAAATTATACTAATCTTCAATGCAGTGCGTTTATCACGGAACACGAAACATTTCTATGTCAAAATTTACCAAACAGAACACGGCTAGTTAAGCCTTGTAGTGATTTAAAGCAAAATAAAACACGAAGAGCCAAAGAAAATATTGCTAACTCGTGTACTTTAAAAATTCCGAAAATAAACACAGATGGACACGTGACGTGCCCTACACACGTCTACGCCTTTCATAGAGGTCTGGTACCAAGCAAAGAAGCTCGTGATCTGGAATCTTCCCAACCTCAACACGTACTCCCGCCAGTCATTGCTAACAGGGTTGGGAAAACACCAGAACAAAGACGTTATCGGTTAACGTTAGAAACAGATGCAAAGAACAAAAATAAGATTATTTCAAGCGATTACATGTCATCCAGACCAGAAAGTAATGTGTTAGACGACCCAGAAGAAGAAAAAATACAATCAAAACTAGTTGCGTATCAAACATTTTCCGCTGAAAACATTATTCCGGTGTCTCAGAATGGAAGGCGATACTTCGACTTCAAAGGTTATATTGAATTTCTCTACAAAGAAAGGAATCTAAGGAAAACTAATAGTAAACATTCAACTGCATATAATTCTGACGAGTACGAGTGGGAAAGTATTGCATCTGATTCCTGGTTTAATAATATTGGGACAGTTTTGGTAAGTAACAGGATAAACATACACGTATACGTAAAAACAAATTACATATAAACAAGACAACACTTACGCTGATATATAATAATGGGCTCGTTGACGATTTCGAAGGTGATTTACAATTTTAGTGTTTGACTTTGTAACGAACAATGCAAATTAATAAAGAAATACCAAATGTCAATTTTTCCCCATGACGCATACTGTGATCCAAACACGCGCGATGTTGCATGCAAGACTCGAGAAAAGTATAATTAAGTATCATTCCAAGTGTTTGGATCACAGTATCATGCGCAAAAAATATTTAGTAATTGTTCTATAAAATAACGACAGGGTTAACTCAGTTAACAATTGATAAAGTTTAAGTTTACCATTCTCACAAACTTAATTTGACAGCACATTTTGGTGGTTATTGACCAATCAGAACTTGCGTAGTATAAGTGTCATTTTATACTGCCTAAAAACTAGTAAGTTGAGTGGAAGGATATCTCGAACAAACTACATAGGACAAGAGCTTGTACGGTTGCATGCACCCACAATAAATATAAACATTCACCATATCGAGTTGATGTTTTGTATCCAGTCACCAAATGATTAAGGTTAGGGGCAAGGTTAGAGTTAGGGACACATGTAGTTCATTTGGTGACCGATACATGAAACATCAACCGCTAATCAGAACCAGAATTACGTCACGTGCAAACAAACTATCGCATATACAGAAGAATCACCCCACCAACATCACGATCATGTCACGACACACTATAGATTGTTTGCAATCACGTGACATCGGACGCTATCTTGGTTGATTTCCAGTTAATTTCCAACCCAGTGTCAAAACAAACATTGTTTTCCAACCGAAAAGTCAATCATGTGCAAACAATCTATTGTTGCGTTGGGTAAAGGGCGTGTTAATAGGTAAAGAACGTGTACAAACATCTCGATGTCGAATATTTATAATATATGTTTTGTTAATAAACAGTTTTCATTACAAGTTCGGCAGACGTTTGTAAAGCTCAAATATACTCAGAAATGTTCCAGAGCAGTAGTCAGGGGCAGAACTCACAAGCCTCAAATGACCATGCATGTTGCAATTAGCCTAGACTTTCTCAAAGTCCTTTTCAAACATTTTGACCTTTTGACCTTTCGATTCCTCGTTGAAAAGGACTTTTCCCACCTGCAGCGCGCCAAAATTCACCAGTGAATTTTTCGACCGGTGACGTAATTCGGGAAGTAATTATATTCAGGCTAAATTGCTATGCAAGTGCTATCTTTGGAAGTTGGAGTTAAACAGACTCTTGAAAACGTTTTAGTAGGGGTAGAACCACTTTCCATTGCATGTACGACAATCCGAAACACGTCAAAACAGGGCGATGTACATTTCAGCGATTTCCCGCCAGAATATTTAATTAGATTCAAAACCTGCAAGCGATACAAGCCCGCCTCTTTCCTGCTCTCCCTCCTTTTCGCTCGCCCGCCTTTCCACCCGCCCGCAAAATAAAACTAGCGCTAAGAGGTGGACTTGGAGCAAGTCTACAGTTAGCCGTTCTATAAGATCTCTTAAGTCTTAACCTCTTTGCCACAGAAGAAACAGCGATGGGTGGAGAGAAGTACCATTTTTAAATATTTTCCATTTAGGTAAAAGACGTGTACAACTATAACAGAATGCTTGATATTAAAGGATGTCAAATAAAACTGGATGAAAATCCCATACAAAGAAGATATCAGAAGATGCCATACCATCTTTCTGAACAGAACGCTCACCAACATTGCTGCCTTGGCAACTCAAAGAAAGGGTTCTTCAAGCCCACAAAAGGAACACTGCTGAAGAAACGAACACAGAAAGAAAAGCCTGCAGTTATTATTGAACGGTATGGAGTTTTGACTAATTTAAAATTGCCACAGAAGTGAACAAGATTATCGTAGCTTCTTTACTTCCGGCACCAATAAGAAAAATAGGTACGCACAGCGTACATGGGTCTACAGGCCTTTAAAGGTTAAGGTAGCCCCGAGAACGAGTTTACTGCAGCGAGCTCTATAACTGGAGTAGCCTGCGAGCAGGCTCTCCTTTGGGGGGGTTGGGGAGAGGAGGAGAAGTAGAGTCTGCACGCGTAGTATTGTTTTCTGAGTAGTAGCGTTCCAAATTGGGACGCAGCTTACTGATTGGACGAGACGATGATTGATGACGTAGCTTTGTAGCTTGAGGCTTGTGGTTGTAGACTGCATGCTGGCAATTTGTAATTATTTTTAAAAATGCATTTGTGTAAAAAGATATGCCATCAGGTAAATATTCTTAATATCTTTGATCGTTTTACATCAGGGGTTGTACGAACCGCAATCATATTCAGGTTGATTACTTAGGATAGAGGCGAATTGTTTTGGAACGAAGTACTACTGATCGAGGGGAGTCCTTCATCCAAATAAATACTGTGGTGAAGAGCTTTGCTCGAAATGTCAGCATTTTAAATTCGTTCCAAAAATTTCACCACCTTTTCGCTTCGCCATGGTTGTTAAACACTTTAGTGTGAAAGCAAATCGTCCTCTTGTGGTATGACAATTAATTGAAAATTTATTATTAACGAGAAAATATTATTTTCAAAACAAAGGATAAGGTTCGACATACATTTCGGCTTCAACACGTGCAGCTTTTTGTATTACCACCTAGACGTTGTCTCATTCTGTTGAATTTTTCAATCTTTACTTTCACAAACGAAGAGATACTTGTGCGGAAATCCCGATATAATCGTCCTTGACGGCTTCGAGGATAGCTTTTCACGCCGTCCTCTTTATTTTCTTTAAACATTTTGAAATTGATTTGCTGGCAAGCCGCTCAGAGCGACAGGATTTCTTAAATCCGATTTCTTGAAATCAAAGAAACGTTGTTCGGTGGTTTGATTTGCGTGCTTGATTGTTGAGAATAAAGTTTAAACATTGCAGTTTATCAAGAAACGAACTGATGCCGTGATGCGCAATGTTCAAAAATAGAGAAGCTAATTGTTTATTTACACTATTTTGGCAGTTTTGCCAGGTTCAAAATGTTGAAAAACGCTTATCTCGCCATTCTGAGTCGAAAAAAGTTTTTTTCTCAAATAAGCTCCAAATGCCAAATTATCGGTAAAAATGATGTTTCTGACCAGAAATTGGCAAAACAACACATTTGGAATGATTCCCTCAACTTTTCCATTTTGGCAGTTTTGCCACTTTCAAAATGTTGAAAAACGTTATTTACATTGGTCCGTCTTTGTTCATTGACTCGTCACGTCAGTTGCAGGCAACACCGCTGCCAAACGTTTGCGCATGCGTGAATTCGCTGAGTAAACATTGCAAGAGAAGTGGGAACTAGCCGTGACGAGCACAACCAGACAGTGAAGACTAAGTAAGACTCGACTATTCATTTGTGTTTTAAAAAAAGGGTAAAGAAAATTACGAAGGGGTAAATTCAGAATATGTTACAATATTGACAAGGAAGCCATGCACAAATTACCTACCTTATCTTTTTGGTAGTATGCTTATAATTTTAACTATTGTGTCGGACTCTCGGACCAGTCCAAATATTTCAGTGTTTTCCCGCTCTTTTTCCGAGGACGAGCTCGGACGTCGCGCATGCGCAAAACGTTTGGCAGCGGTGTTCGTGCAGGCTCACCTTCTCCTCTCCTCAACCCCCCAAACGGAGAGCCGGCTCGCAGGCTATAACTGGAGTGATATTTGCTGGGCATTGACCGGGCAAAGGGGGTCTGAAGTACGTATAGTTCCAGTCTCCGGATCTTTTGACCAGATCATATACGTCCACAAAGATATCACTCCAGTTATATATCTCTCTCTCTCTCTCTCTCTCTCTCTCTCTCTCTCTCTCTCTCTCTCTCTCTCTCTCTCTCTCTCTCTCTCTATATATATATATATATATATATATGTATGTATATATAGCTCACTGTTCGCTTGTCATATTACGCTGACATAGCACCACACGGTTGCGCTGTAGAAGCAGCTCTTCTGCCACGCTTATTTTTGGTCTACTGCAACCACAATCGTTAAAGAATTTAGAATGCTGGAGCTGGATATATTTTAGGCGTCCAAAACTAACATGCAAAGATTGAAGCCAAACATGGCGGACATGTATAGTTACATAGCATCAAAATTGTATAGAATTTAAAATACTACCTATTACAGCTAGCACCAAAATATATTGCTCATCTGATTATTATAGCTAAGTAAAGCTTAGGATCTAGTAACAGGCTTCCTTTCGAGTTTCCACGAGTCAGACAACCATCTACGCTTGCACCAAAATTGCGCTACTCTACTCACTTTGCCTTAATACAAGTGCACCCCCTACAAGTTTCTCCATGGATTTCAAGTTGCAATAGAACGGTCTTAAAAATCGGGGGTTGCCCCTTGTCCCCCTGGCTACGCCACGGTGCATGTGATAACCTGCGCATGTACCTTTTACTGCGATTTTGCAGTAGCCTGTGAACGCCTGACCAGGCGTCGTGTTACATTATAGAAATGGAGAAAGTGATTAGCGTGAACTGATGTGTTGTACACACGTAAAAACGCAGTTTGATCAGCTCTGATATGAGATCTGTTCAGAGAAATGTAGCGACCCTTGATACAGCCTGACAGCTACAGAATGTACCAGCGCTGATGTATAAACATTTAGTTAGAATTTCTAACAGACTGCGACAGCTCCGCAGACAACATACCTGTTCAGTCTGTTATATCAAACGGATACAGCCTGACCGTGTCAGGCTGATACAGTTTGACAGAATCTGTTCTGAACAGTCTGTTGTAGCTGCAGGTATGATACAGAATATGATATCATAGCTGTATCGTAGCTGATACTGCAACAGGCTGTATCAGAGGTCGCTACATTTTTCTGAACAGATCTGACATCATTCTGCATCAGGTCTGACACAGAGTGTGCGGTTTTGCGTGTGTAGGGGGCAACGAGCACACTAGAATACGTGATAACTAAGATTGAGTGGAAAACGAGAATTGGCGTTTCGCTTTTTTTGTATACTGACTGCATGTAGCAATAATACAGAAATCTATAAAAAGTGAATGATATAACAGAATATAAATTTTAAATTTTAAAAATAACTCTGAACATAACTAACCAAGTAACAATGATGATATAAATGTTTTAAAGTACTTGTTAACGTTAGAATCTGAGGAAGTTAATTGGTCAGATGGGTTATTGAGACGGACCGATCGCCCGATTGGCAACCTGGCGATTGTCGTTGGCAAGCCCGTGCCTGTCTGAGTCAAGCGAGGTACCCACGCTCATTTTCCTTATTAAATTTCGCTTTGTTTATAATATATAGAGGTGGGTTGATCCGCCCTGTGAACATAACTATAACCACAGTAACGTCTCCCGAGACTTAAAACTGGACAAAGATTTACCATTAGTATATTACATAAGTACAGTTTGTTGTCATCAACCGAACGAATTTGAAGAGTTGCATGTAGTTTACAACATTGCTCCAGGAGTTTCATAACCTTCTTCAAAATAGCGTGAATTTTGGCTTTGGTGACATTCATTAGTTATTAGTAGCGTGATTTTTACATTTGTCATATACTGCTACTGATTTAAAACAGTACTAATAACTTATTCTTACTTTGATGTAGAGAATGTTTATACTTGGAAATCAATTTGCTCAAAATGTCACAAACATGTCTCTCATCTGTCAAATCATCTGTTCATAGACGTTTTTGACCAAATGCAAAACTATACCGCCTATGTTGGGCCTTGAGCCTGTTATAAACTTGTCTCATTGTATTTTAGATATAATTTTTTTTATTCAGTACACTTAATGAAAGTCGAGTAAATAAATGATAGTGAGAAATTTATTCCTGCAGAGGCGATCGTGCCGAAGCTCGTCAATCATTCCTTCTGCTGTTGTGCTCGTCGTTTCGCTGCTGAACTCGTGTTCTTAAGGTTATTAATCGAGAAGAGTCAGTAACTGGCGACCTATATAAGCGATATTTTTGCAGTGAGTTACATCGCAAATCTTGAGACACAAGCGGCAGCACGAACGTGGAATTCCCTCACTACATCAGGCCAGTAAATGATACGAAATGATATGTGACCTCGTGTCGCGGCAATTTAATAAACTGAAACTACATGTATACCACAAGACAATACGTACTTATCACCCCCTCCCAAATAACGGTATTTTAAAACCTCCCACATTCTGGGAGGCACGTGACCAGCCCATACCAGGGTTTTCGCCACTGACCTATATATATAACTGGACTGCGTGCTCCTATTACCTTTGAGTTAGGAAAAGTGTCCCCATTTTCACTTTCAAAATGGCGGCATTTATGGGTCCTTTTGCTAATGGTGAAGGTCGCTGACCGATATCTAAGATCTCTAGTTCGTGTTGGACATGTTCGGTGATTTCGCTTTTTTTTAAGAAAACTAAGCTATTTGGTCGGATAAACTGTAGGTATGTTGTAGCCAGATGAATTATCTTTCTTCCAGTATATTTGATAGTTTCTACAGTGGTTTATTTCTAGAGAAATCATTCGGAGAAAACATTATAATACATACGGAAAAAAAATTCAAAATAGCGGCCGCTAATTTCGCTTTTTTTAGGGAAACTAAGCTATTTTGTCGGGTAAACTGTACGTAGTTGTAGCAAGGTGAATTATCTTTCTGCCAATATATTTTATAACTTCTACAGTGGATTATTTCTTGAGAAAACGTTCGGAGTAGACGGACTAGGCACTGTCGAATTTTCTGTCAGAATTTTTGCGAAGTCAGCATAATATCGTCCTGGTCTCGAATTTGTGTAAACAAAATATTTCGGTGGTTTTGCCATGTATATTTAATATTTATGTTTGTTGCTGAGCGGCCCGGGATGTTTTCATGATAAGAGTCTCATTGTAGTATAATAATAATCCTAGACAATTACTGTTGAAGCTTTCTAGAAGGCAATAAAATAAACAAGACTGTCAATACACATGGTCATGGAAATCTACAAACATTTCGTTTTATGAAGTCTCCAGCTCTATAAAGAACCGCTGAAGATCACGAGAAAATCGTAAAGAAGCGAGGCGTACTGAGTTCTTCTTAGGGGCTGTTTACATGGGAGGCGATATTCCTATTTGGTCAGACAAATAATCCAGCAGGCCTCTTGAGTCGTTCCACAAGAAATTAACAATGCCCAACATGCATGCATTAACTCTTTCCTATCCGAAATTATTGGTCTTAACTCTTTAGTATTTTGTTCTGGCTAACGCCAGATGATTTTATTCACCTTTGGGGAAGCCCTCGCATAGGAACGATTTATTAATAAAGTAAGAAAATCGCTTTTTTTTTTCATAAATATTCTTTTTTCCTACGATAAGTACATGTCAGTGGTCGCTACCATTAGCAGAAGGACCCGTAAATGCCGCCATTTTGAAAGTGAAAATGGGGACACATTTTTGGCCAGCACCCACAGTCCAGTTATATATATAGGTCAGTGGTTTTCGCTCGACGAGTTTGCGAGTAGGGCGGGAGCGAAAAGCCTGGGTACGGGTCTTGGTTTAGCTCTTGGGTGGCACCAAAAACTTAAATGTTACAAGTTTAAGAAATTTGTTCTGTCCTATATAATTAAGTATCACTAATACGTTGTTCAATAAAGGAGAGACTGTTATATCTTTATTTCCAGTGAGTTGTTAGCCCGCTGCCGTGCGGACGGAGTGAGACCGTGAGGCAATGCATGTTGTAAGTTCTTTGCTCCTATAGCTTTTGGAGTTGGACAAAAAGTTGAACAGCTTGGCCTTTTGATCAAGGTGTTCTTGCATGTTGTTGATAGGTTTTGAGAGTGACTGGCTGACGTTTTAGTTAAACAGCGATCTGATGTAGCTGACAACTGTCTTGATCACCATAACGTTCACCAGTACCGAGTGAACGCCTGACCAGGCGTCTTGTTCTTGAATGCTTCTAAAATTTATTGGTAATTCACATAGCAAACGTGCATGTAGGGCATTTATTATTATGTATTTAATTATAAAATAAGGTGCCCTCTACGCACGCTCTGATTGGTTGGGCTCTGTGCATTTATAAGAAACCCTAACCCTAACTTAAAAATTGTCGGGGGGGTTTTTTAAGCCGCCTCCTCCCCGTCCAACCCCCCTAATAGTGTTTTTAACTTATGGTCAACAGTTCTTGACAAAGATTGTGGGATGCGCAGTGAGTTTAATCCGTTAATTCGCGCATCTTACAATTTCCAGTAACTTACTGCATACAATGCTTTACAATTACAGTAGTTTACTGGTTACAACGTGAGCAACGGGTGATCACGAATGACGTAAAGTGGCGTAGAATGGCATCAGCTGGCCAGAAAGCCCGCCAAATTCTAAAACTACCTCACTTTTAGTTTGATTTTTACAACTGTGATTTTTATTATTATTATTTTATAAAACAAATAAAATATACCGCTCCTGTGCATATGTACTCTTATAAAGGTACGTTTGACGTCATCTGAACACGAATTTCGTATTCAAATTACTTCAAAAACTCATTAATAATTCATGAGGAAAACACAAAAGAAAATCATGACCGTATCGTATCTTTATATGTGATAAAGATTTCTCCTGATTTACATAAACTTTAGCTTTGATTTTCTCAGCTTCAACAAGGTTATTTTTCAAACTAACTCCGCCAATCAACTTACCAAGTGGTTCGTGTTTGAAGCCGTATAATAAACTCGCAGTTCGTGTTTTATCAGATATAAAAACACTCGGCTCCACCTCGTGTCTTTATATCTGATAAAACACTCCTGCTCGTTTATTATACAGTACATCAAACGTGCCTTTATAAGGGGGTGTTCATATGATCCCGGTAAGCGGGATGGCCCGGTAAGCAAAACGAAGTCTGTTTTGTGTTCATATGGTAGTTTTCATCCCGCCTACCGAGGAGAAATCATGACTAAAATTAGCTTGTCTGATGATCCGTGACTAGACATCAGCCATCAAAGATCGCAATTTTGTCGTATTGCACATGTTCGTATGCTTCATAAATAAATCATAATCAATCCTTTTATTATACAATTGTGATTTATATGCCAATAAACAATAAAATCTTCAACTATCCTTAATTCCACAAAAAAGAACTAACTTTTGTCCTTAATGACTTCATCCTGGTAAGCGGGACGATGTGTTCATATGGGAAAATTTCATCCCGCCTACTTATGATCTCGGCACACGCTGCCGAGATCTCGGTAAGCGGGCCAGCCCGCTTTCTCATATGAACGCAAAGCAAATTTTTATAGGAAAATAACTACGAGGCGAGATTCCCACTAAGCGGGCCAGCCCGGTAACCGGGATCATATGAACACCCCCTAAGAGTACGTATGCACGGAGCTTTATGTTTTATTTGTTAATTCAACTTTGTTTGTGATTCAATGCGAACGGATTCAATATTTAATAGAAACTAATATCTATATTGCCGTACCAGAAATTTAATAGAAATTATTACACAGCAAATTTGAGTAATATATTTAATTTGTTTTTCTTTTGATGTTCGTCATACAGCGACTACTAATAAAACTAAAGACAAAAGATTTTAGTTTAGTGAGGAGTGCTATAAACTAGACTTTCCTTCCGTTTTGTAAATAATTCACTGATGAGATCATTCCAGCTTTCTTTGTTGTCTCATTAATAATGCACTATAGATACTTTCCGTTTCCGTCATCGCTGAATAGCCTGGAAAAGGAAGGTTCAAGTGCTTTCAAAAAGTTTATATTTTACAAACTGAACCACAAGTAGTGTTTGAATAACCATGATCATGATTCATATTAAGATATATATATATATATATATATATATATATATATATATATATATATATATATATATATATATATATATATATATATATATATATATATATATATATATATATATATATATATATATATATATACTTATTACTTTTACAAGCGTCATCCTATAATGCCCCATCTCATTACCAAGGAACTTTGTTGTTGAGTGTTGTTCTAAACTTCTATAATAGATACAACTCACAACTCAGAGCTCACAACTGAACTAAAATGCAGAATCACCACTCGGCTTGAAAATCGCTTTCAAAACAAAGTGTTATAAACGTGTTAATATAACAAGTTTCGTATTTTATAATCACACGGTAGTATATTATTAAATGAATCACTTCAATTGTACTGAATTGACGAATTTTGACGTTTTAACAATAGCCTGATGAGTCACCCGCCATTTTTTGACAGGTGATTGATTGGGGTATTGTTGAAACGTCAAATTTTCCACTTACACGTTTGAAACGTAAACAAACGCGTTTTAACTCTCACGACTATAAACGGTTGATCGCAAACGGCAGTAATATTCTAAAATTATGATAAATGGTAGTATTATTTTAAAATTATTGTGTATCGCCACGCATGCATTTTGTATATATAGGTGAATGATAATATATGTTTTGAATTCAATACTTTGTAAAGCATCGACGTAAAAGTCCAAAAATGATAACACAACGAACTGAAATTAGGAGTTCTCAATGCGGTTCACTGCAATATTAAATTGAGCAACGCCGCGGATCAATCTGATATATAATCGAGAGTATATATGAAGAGATTAAAGATGAGTGTATCGGTTTTGGTTCTAATTGTGAGAATAATTTCAACGTGGTTTTCTTCCTTAAAGCATTTCCATAGCGCGGTTAGTTACCAGGCCTGTCGCTATGTCAATGACGATAAACCAATTTTTGTGTACTATAAATTATATATAAAATGAATTTTTCCCCCTTCATTTAAAATCAAACTTTCAAGCCAAGGATTCTTCGCTTCAGCAGAGCATAGACCTTTTCAATGTACGGAAATAAAATGGGGTTGTTGACCAGCAGTATTCACGAAATTAATCTGCAGAGAAACAATATCATGAGAAATTCCAGATACATTGCTAAACACATTGGAAAAACAATGTCGCGGAATATCAGTATACGAACTTTCGAACACAACAGCCATGCATGCATGCACATAACTCGGAACACGGTTAACAGAAGGGCTTGGAACGAGTAATCTTCCCAGCAGATATACGTTCCTGAATATAGCGTTTTATGAAAGTCTATAATGAATTTCCACTGAATAAATTAAAATCGAATTTTCCATGCTACATAGTGTTAAAAAACCGCGAAGCTTCAATGTCATGCAGTTACTTGGCGCGGGACGGAAAAAAATTTGACTAGCCTTTGTCTCCAGGCGACATTTGTTTGCCAATAGTGTCTGGTGTATATAACTCGCGGCTGCGGGTCCCCGTTAACCGCTGATCGTTATCTAAATGAATTTATTTATTTATTGAACTGTGGCCTGTGGCTTGCGGCAAAGCCATGCAGGCACCAAATTCGCAGATTGTAGACATAGAGTTGCTGTAATAATCACTTTTGTCGTGCAAGCAAGCACTGCAGTGTTTAATAACGATAACGTGAACACTTTAAATGAAAATCTGCTGAACAAAGTTGATGTACCAAGCTTATACAGGACAATCGAAATATAGTAAGGTTAGACGTACTGCCGAAACAGAGAACGTAGGAGTCTAACGTTTCGAGCGAAGGCCCTTCGTCGTCACGTTTCTCTCTGACGAAGGGCCTTCGCTCGAAACGTTAGACTCCAACGTTCTCTGTTTCGGCAGTACATCTAACCTTACTATGTTTCTACACTGCCTACGCAGCACGCTACTTTTATTATACAGGACAGGATATTTCAAGAGATGATAATTCTGATGTATAAGGCAAAACGCAATCCCTGCCCACAATGTCCACAATGTACAGTATATCTGACTTGTTTATCTGGGAGTGGGGGGGGGGGGACAAAATGATGACGTCATCGTAATATGACGTCATCGGTATATGACGTCATCGGTATATGACGTCATCGGTATATGAGGTCATAATTGTTGGTGCCTCATGTTAATTCTACATAATAATTTTTGTATCTGCGCAACTAGCAAATATATTGCTATCGTGTTGTGTGTTTGTGTGTGTTTGTGTGTTAACTTTTTGGTGTAACCGCTGACCTATAATGTGTGCAGTAGTGACTGTTTATATTTCCTCGCCATGTTGTATGAACTAAGGAGCGAGACGAAGAACAACATTATTTTCGAAGAAAGTCAATTGCAAATTTTGTAATGCTGTATGATTGGAGTAGTATGATTCAGGGATACTTTAAAATGATTGCGTCTGACCGTACGCCAAGTGATACGATAATAATGCAATTTGATATTTGCGCTCATCTCAGTTCAAATAGATTTTTCTCCGTTGCTATTCTATACGATTTGTTCTAATTCACATATGTTGTACAGAATTTAACGCTCTATCTAACCGTACAAGTTTCTCAAATGGCACAAACCTACAGACGATTGATTTACTTTAAATATGACCGCGTTCGACCGTACGCCAAGTAAATAGCGTAATAATGCAATTTGATGTTTGCGGTCATGTCAGTTCAAATAGCCTTTTCTCCGTTGTTATTCTATACCATGTTCTCTAATTCACATATGTTGTACAGAATTTAACGCTCTATCTAACCGTACAAGTTTCCCAAATGGCACAAACCTACAGACGATTGATTTACTTTAAATATGACCGCGTTCGACCGTACGCCAAGTAAATAGCGTAATAATGCAATTTGATATTTGCGCTCATGTCAGTTCAAATAGCCTTTTCTCCGTTGTTATTCTATACCATGTTTTCTAATTCACATATGTTGTACAGAATTTAACGCTCTATCTAACCGTACAAGTTTCCCAAATGGCACAAACCTACAGACGATTGATTTACTTTAAATATGACCGCGTTCGACCCTAGGACAATAAATAGCGTAAATAATGCAATTTGATATTATTTTGCGCTCATGTCAGTTCAAATAGCCTTTTCTCCGTTGTTATTCTATACTATGTTCTCTAATTCACATATGTTGTACAGAATTTAACGCTCTATCTGACCGTACAAGTTTCCCAAATGGCACAAACCTACAGACGATTGATTTACTTTAAATATGACCGCGTTTGACCGTAGGCCAAGTAAATGGCGTAAATAATGCAATTTGATATTTGCGCTCATGTCAGTCTCCGTAGCCGTATTATTGGCCATTGGGATATATCTTCCAGCAGTTAGCCGTTAAATTCTATATTTCCGACAAAGTTTTGCACAAAAACATTTCGGAGACAGGGGATATTGCTGATAAACTGGTTAAGTATTTTTAACGTAACTTATAGTAAACTTGTGAGTGTGATCTACCACAGTTTTTGTGAGTCATGATGAGTCATGACAAAAAAATTATTAAGGTCAGAGAACGTGTACTTTCTCTTTAATTATCTTATAAGATCTCGCTAAAATCTTATAAGATTTACGTGTAAAAATCTTAAGATTTTTCATAAGATCTTACAAGATTTTCCAAGATCACACAAGGTCTTGACATGATTCTCACAGTGGTGGGTTTGCGCAGATACATGTACGCATAGCGGACCTTTTGTTATATAGGTAATTGTGATTTTAAAATATATATGATGGTTTCTGGTTGCTTCCGTTAGTGCTAACGCAACACTACCTGTAACCTCCACATCAGAGCCTCCACATTAATTATAACCTTAACCCCCAAACATTCCTAAACCTAACCCAAATTATTATGTGGACTTAACACATAACACATAGTAGTCTCCAGAGGGCAAACTAACGCAAGAAAAGATATGAAAAACACATTCACACACTTGTAAACTATTTGACCATTTCATACCCCCCCCCCCCCCCCAAAAAAAAATTGTCACCGGAATTGGAAGAATCTCAAAATTGGTCTTGAAGAGAACTGGGGGGGGGGGGGACACGTCCCCCCCCCCAGGCCATCTCCTAGCGACGCCACTGGTTTATGTCATGAGTAAAGATATAACTTATATTAATGTGGACATCATAATCCCACGATTTAACACTCCGAATACTAATTATGGAAAGCACTCCAAGATATTCAGGTGCTAATTAGCCTAGATGATGAGGAAAAAAAGCAGTGCATTACTATCAATTTTTGAAGAAAAACTAAAAAACAGAATATGGAAAAGTTTCCCGTGACCGAAAACGGTTGGAACTGTGTACTTGCAGGAGGTGACACATACTTAATAGAGTAAAACATTGTAGTTTTTATTATTTATTTATATAGGTATATAATTTGATTTATTAATTTGTAAGATAGTTATCTTACGTTGTTTCCTTACATATCTAATTAATTTTACAATTAATGTCATTTATTTGACACCTATATCTATATTGTTGCTTTTTGAGGTAAGCCATGTGCGCGAGTAACGGAGATCATGCACGATGCAACTAATATTTATACAACAATAGGCAATCGCCAGTGTTGTATAAACGAATTATAGTAGCACTGAATCCTTACCTATTACCATATAAAGTGTAGAAAAGGTCTTGATCGTGACTTTTGTAAAATTGAAACATTGCAATTATGTTCTTTTCACAGATTATCCAGTAAATTTCAGTTCACTATGGCTGGGCGACCACCCAGCAGCGACGACTCGGGATTCGGAGAATGAAGATCAAACGAAGATGAGCGAGTTGGAGTGAGTCTATAGAAAGTCAGAAATAAATCGTATAACGACTTGTAGTCTGAAGTGCAATAACAATAAAAAAATGTTATAGAAAA
Source organism: Corallium rubrum (assembly GCA_964035015.1). Taxonomy (NCBI): domain Eukaryota; kingdom Metazoa; phylum Cnidaria; class Anthozoa; order Scleralcyonacea; family Coralliidae; genus Corallium; species Corallium rubrum. Next base: position 9,541,354 of record OZ035998.1, read on the forward strand.
CTGTCAAAACAAACAGAAACTTAGCTATAACTACATATTATCGAATTAGACACGATTAACCTTTTAAACCAAAATGTCAACTTATTATATACTTGATTAAACAGTTTTATATAATGTATTAATATGTGACAATATCATACTTCAGCAGCGTTGGAGGGGGGAAAAAGAAGCCCGTGTCGTAAACGCATCGATTGAATAAAAAAATTCAGGAAATTGGAAACAACGAATTAGAAACGGCATTCCACCAAGACAACCATGTATTAAACATGTTCACATGTCCGGTGATAATACGATGGAATAACATTTTAATATCCCAACGTTCTTCAAAACCGGTTCAAAATGGGATCGTGTAAAAAGCCAGACCCAGGTCACTCACTGTCAGGTCGGGTAAGAAGTCTATAGGAAAGTTGTCGTTGTCCCTACAAGGAAAAACTAAATTTGTTTATAGAGTATAGACATAGTGCTAATTTTAAGTGAATGGTTTTTTAAACGTCCTGCAATTGACAATTAATATATATGAGGGTCCTAAAAGCTAGAATGGGAACTGTTCATTCTTATTAGCACTGGATTTAAGGATTTTCATCACTTGGGTATGGAATTAATGTGCCACTAGGAATAGACCAAAATTTATTAGGAGAACGCGTGACTGGGATTCTAAAATGTATTGTCAATGTCAGAGTGGAATTTCCTTATTTCTGTACGTTGGAACTAAGTGGGAGGACCCTGTTTAAGGGGCTGTTTAAATGAGGCGAGCCAGCCCGGTAAGCGAGATCTCACTGTGTAGTTATTTTCCTGTTAAAAATTCCTCTGCGTTTATGATGGCCAAGCGGGCTAGCCCAGTTAGCGAGATTTCACTTGAAAGAGGCGAGATCTCGGTAAGCGGGATGAAAACTTCCCATGTAAACAGTCGCTAACCGGGCTGGTCCGACGCCATCTATTGTCGTTTGTTGTAAAATCATCCCGGTAGGCGGGATGAAATTCGTTCATATAAACGCGAGCCAGAAATCATCCCGCCTACCGGGCTATCCCGGTAAGCGGGTAAGCGGGCTGGCTCGCCTCCATATAAACAGGCCCTAAGACCAGATTTTCGATATGCACAATTACATCATGGAGATTGCCTGTGTGCAGACTCTGCTAGATAAAATCCATCGCGACTAAGAGTCTGCACAGGCAAAACATTATGGTCTATGGACGACTATATGCAAGAACGTAACCCTGCATGTGACGTCAAATGCATACCATCACATCCTTTGGAGACAAGGAGAATCGGTAGAAAAACACTTGATAAACCAACCTTTTGATAAACCATTAGTTGCATAATTTAAACCATTATAGAAAGTCTCAGTGTAGCCAAAACATGCCAAAAAAATTACTGTACTGTCTGCCAGTGTATCCAAATTATTGAAAACCGCAAGAAACCTAGATAAGGATTGTATCTATATTCTAATATTCTATAGATAAAGCGTTGTACATGGACCGACTGCTCTGCAGAACCGTATGCACTTTCATATCACGGAGAGAACATTCCTAAGATATTATAAACATCTCACACTAATGACAGTCGATCCCCAACCATCGATAACGCCTTCTTTATAGTTAGTATACTATGTTGTCACGTCGGGAATAAACCTTGTCATTGTCTGGCATATAAACACCTAGAGCTGAGCAATGCCAAAAAAGCTAACTGACACATCCTTAGAGAAAATCGGGAAAATTACTATATCACGGCTACAAAGAATAAATCAACAGGATTATTAACCTTTCATCAGTCCTCTGCGGGGAAACTAAGTAAACAACTGCGAAAAGCAAGCATTTTCTACCCGAGCCGAGGTCCGAATCTAGTAAGAAATTTAATAGTGAGAAATTACAAAGGATATGCCATTATGGTCGGAAATTACAAAGGATATGATAACATGGGTAAAATTAATGAAGAAAACTGTTTTTTCAGCATTCAAAGATTTAGTTGTAGTATATCTGTTTGATCAACAAGAGTAATTGCTTTCTTATTGAGTAGCCATGGGGTTACAAAAATAGTCTGTGTTACTGACCGTCTGAATGATGAATACGGTCGTAAAAACTATTTAGATCTGTAGAGTGCGAGGGTCTTACAAAATTTCGTTGTGCGTTAATTGTCTACTACCACCGGGTCAATCAGTTGTTGATGCACGCATTTGCCATTTCCCGTATAGGCCAGGTAAAGAAACAGTTTCAGTGATTGTGAATTGTCCATATTGAACCAAGCAAAACAAACAAAATAATGAAAAGCAGTGGTCCTACTGCGAACAGAGATCAAAAAGCTTTTTCCGTCTACAAACATACTTCGTTCACCTAAACTAAATTGCTAGACACATGATCAAATATACAATCCAAAAGAACGCGGTCAAGCTTGTTGATTTGCACACGTTCACTAGTGATAGAATCGTATGCAGTTATATAGACATAGACAAAGCATGTGTTTATTTCGTTTCATTGCATGACCTATCTTCAACTCTCGATTAGACGATTACCAGGTCAATGATGACCCTGACACCTTAGTTACACTATGCTTATAGTAAACATAATGACAGCTTGGTAATAAAATCATATACCAATTACTTCGAGAATGATAATAAGGTATACCCACTTCTGAAAGCAGGGACGTAGCCAGGGGGAGCCGGGGGAGCCGCGGCTCCCCCCTTTTGATGTAAAACGACAGACATGTAACTACAAAATTGATGCAATATCAATTGTGTCAGGAAATAAACTGTATTCAATCTACTGAGTGTATGCATTTTAAGTATCTATGTGACGTTTGCGTGTTTTGAGTATTTTATATGACGTTTTTTAACGTTAGAGTCTGTAAAATCTTCCTCCAAAAGCCAGGAAATGGCATTTCAGCGACTCTCGATTTCAAAATTTCCCGGGGGAGCATGCCCCCGGACCCCCCTAAAAATTTATTTTGACTTCGGCTCCCCCCTTTCAAAATCCTGGCTACGTGCCTGTCTGGAAGGTATTTCTACTGTTTTGAATAATCTCAGAAGTAAATAAAGAACCAATTGCCCTTCGCACTAATTGCTTTTGCCAATTATACCGTCAGACGAGAATATACAATTTGGTTAAAGCACGGTTAAAGCGGCTAGCTAGTGTTGAATGAAGATTAATTTGCATGCAAGTCGGACTGTTCTGTCAAGTGCGAGTTCCAGTACGGTTCAAACAAAATATGCCTGGTTGCTCGTATCCAGTTTTATCGACGATATTAACCTCTTTCCTGCCCATGAAATGCCTCTAAAATACTTCAGTCATATTTTATAAAGCTTAATATATGGTCGTGTTATTGTTTACCCTGATAATCTTATTCCTCGTCTCGAATTCAATTGGTGCTAAACAATAATAAAATCTGATTCCCTGGCAGGCTTGGAATTCAAAACATCTTAGAGACAAGACTAAACAGTGTGGTCATATTGCTTATAAATCTAATGAAACTGCCATAGTGGCCTTTAAAGCCAAAGAAACAGTAAAAAGAAAAAAATATGAGAAATATAAAAATCCCTGTTAAATTGTGTAGTGTACCTCGTATAAAGATGAACGTTTTTACGAGTTAAAGCCGAATTTTAATGTGAAGCGGCTTACAGTAGCTGTGTATATCTTCCTTGGTCTTCGTATCAGGGGTCAAAAACGACCACAGCAGGAGTTCGCGTTCGAGCGTAATCAGTGGGAATTCTTTTCGTTTCATTTAGACAGATAAACACATGATGTGGAATTTAGCATGATCTGTACGTCCAAGGCTTCAACCACCGACTAATAAATCTACCAATTTTAAAATTCTTTTTAAAATGAATCACCGCAGGGGTATGAAAGAAATAAAAAACAAAGACACACCATGCATATACAACCGAAATCAAAACACATAGGTAAATCATGAAGTATTCGATGATTATCAGGAAGTATGTCTGTACAGCACATGGCTGTAACACCGTTCGTTAGGGAATTGGAAAATTAATATCAACCACGACATGCAGTAGCACAGCATGGAAAAGCTGATGACATTGCTTAAAAACGCGGTGTTGTGGTCTAATTTTGAACTGTCAAACATCCTTATCCCTCTCAATATGTAGTACATACTGTATTAGAGAGATAAATGAAAGGGCTAGAATATGTATATTGCCACAGAGCTAGTCAGTACAACAACAATCGAGATATGCTGAGTAATTGGGAAACGCTTTGCTATTATATTGTCTGGTTTTTTACAAATACAAAAAACCTATATCTTACCAATTGAAATAATACTATACAATTTTCCAATATATATATATATACTTACAATTCTTTAACTTTAGACCTAAAGCACAGGATCTGATAATATTTACTCACAAAGATCACGTGGTATTATTGTGAAATAAGAAATAATTATACCTAGTTGTTTTGAAGACTTTTTACATCCAATTATTATATTAATTATAATGTCTCTTCATATGTAGTGATAAGTGGTCAGACCTAGAAAAACTTCTGCTACAAGTCGGACATCGGAATGGTTTGATACCCGTATGCTTTCGGTAATGTCTCGTTAATTCATCGGAGCGTGCAAACCTCCAACTGCAACCCTTCCAGTTGCACTGATACGGTTTCTCGCCAGTGTGAGTTCTAAGATGGGCCTTAAGATGTGAACTTTTCGTGTAGGATTTATCACAACCTGGGTACGTACACGAGTGAGTTCTTGCTAGTGTCTTTTTACGTCCAGTTCCGCGTGCATTAGAATCCCCAGGTTGCTTGTCAGCGTGAGTTTTATCAGTTGAATCAGCTAGACTTGTAGTAATCATCAACGGTACAACGTTTGGAAAACTGGACAATACTTTCCTCGATGAATTATTTATTGTCGTATTCTTGCTCTCGTTCTTTCGTGGTCTTTCGATCTTCTTCAGAATCGTTGTAGTTGGCATTCCAAAGTGTTTACAGCCGACATCGTTACTTCCCTCGCTGTCAGATTCTGACGAGCATGCTAGGCTCTCCATAAAACCTGATATGACGGGTCGGAGTGGCTCGTCAGCTACAGAGCTGCTTTCCGATTCAATGTCAGAATGCGAGTTTAAAGATGAATCGCTACCCCAAAGATCGTAAGGAAGAGTATTATCACGATATTTCTCAATAAGGTCGTCTGAATAGAAATAGTGATCTTTCCACATTAAATATTCTCGATCTATTGTTGACGGGTCTCCAATTTCCTCCAGCATAGGATCAATTTGAAACAGTTTATCTTGAATCTCAGCGTCTTCAAGAAGCTAGTGAAGAAAACAGAATTATTATTCCTACGTGGACAAACAAGTAAGAAACAAGCAAGGGACTTAAGAACAGAGACATCTGCTTTGATCGCTTGATATAATAACTCCAACCAACTGAACCAAGAGCAGACCAACAAATATACAAGTAAAAACTAACAATTGACTGTCAATTTCAAAACCGTCAATTTCTCTTACCTGCTTAATTCGTGCTTCGGGGCTCTCTACACGAAGTTTGCCTTTCTTGACATTCAAAGTAACGGTGGAAAGCAGAGGATCCATGATCACTGACATCAAGACTATATACTGCTCTACAACACTCGTCTAACAAACTCACGTTACGCTTGGCTACAAACATGGATTTCAATTGAGAATGTGCTTAGTACTTCCGGTGAGTTCTGATTGGTTGTTCCCAAATATGTTTATAATTGAAAATGTTTTGAACCTTCATTGAGCGTTCCCTCATCTTATGCTGACCATATAAGGAAGGTACAAAAATAGTAACAACTGAGCTGAGTATAAAAGGGCGGCTGAATGAATTACGGAGTCAGATATAAACATGACTGTCCCGTGGTTAGTGCGATGTTTTGGGGATAGACAAATACAAGTATAGTCAACAAGTTTCTCTTTTAACTCTTTGTACGCTGTTCAACTGGATCATCTTTCAGCCTTAATCAACGTAATCGGGTAGAAACGCTTCTTTATATAAAGGAAAGTATTTGCACCAAGGTTCAGATTACGAGACGAATCGTTTTGTTTATCATATCGAATTTGAATAAAGTTTGAGAATAATTTACATCGTCAGACACTTGCCGAAAATTCACTATCTTTCGCTTTTAAGATACGAACTGGAAACGTTTGGCTATAGATAATCTGAAAGACATACTGTGATATCAAATGTGTAATCTTTGTCTGCCTTGTGAATGTTTAGAGTCATTAATATACATTTCTAAAGAACTAAGTTAAAGTTCTATACTTCTTTATGACTATGTTCTATTTCCTCGTGTGTGTGGAACAGTTTCACTAATTCTTCCTAAAGAAGTCTTCAGATATCTTGTCTAAAGAGATATCTTGTTCCAAAAACCTAGGGTTAACGTTTATTATAACTGTTTTAACGAGGAAAGCTGTCTAGGAAGTAGGAACATATACAAAGTCAAAGAAATTAGTGGCCATGAGTTCACTTGACTACAGTTGACTCGATCTCGAGGCAGTTAAGCGTGTAATTCTTCCGTTCGAGACGGAGTAGAAGTATTCATACGGATTTCGAACTGGTTCGAATATTCCACTCCAGACTTCTACTATCCTATTTCTTTTTAGTTTAATACACGATTTAATAGAATATGGTATGTCTTATGAATGCACTGCCGAAGTATGAGTAAACCAAACCGCATGTGTTGGCTCGAGCGAATAATATTGTTCGTTCCGCGGAAACAACTATACCCTGTAGTTTAATTGATACTTTATCCAAAACATCCAAAACAATTATTGACATTCAAAATTTGAAAATCGGCAATTCGCGTTAAATCGTCGTTGGCGCCCGCTAATATGAGACAATAAATTGACGTGATGAAACGATTATTTTTATCCCAGTTGTTCATGTCAGGATTTGCTCTAATTCCCAAAACGCCAACGCTGACATATGGTAACAGCTTCACTGTTGACGGCATTGTTTGTTGATCAAGTTTTTTACCAAACATGTAAAGACGTATTTTCCCATAGGACTTTCTTGGTCTTTATTTGATAATGGATTATAGCAATTGCCAATAAACTTGAACTATTTATATCACTTAAACACCCGTATTTGCACTTTCAAGTTGCTTTCAGACTTTGTTTCATTAACCAAAATATATTAAATTGTCAATAGTTTTGGAACAAACACAGTTCACAGAACTTTATAATACAATGGTAGAAAATGTGCAGGCTCAATCTTTACAATTACATAGGCCACATTTCCTTCGCGCCTGCGGCCAGCGGACAAGCAGAACATTCCAGTCAAAGTTTTCCAATTTCCATGATGTTAGCTATTTTTAATACCATGTGGTGACAATATTATCCGCGAAAATGTTAGCGCAAAGCTGAAAATGAAATGTTTCACAGTAGACACAACAGGGGGTTATGGGTACGGTTGTTTCATAATACGATCCTTGAAAAATACTTGATCTCGCGCGACCCCAGAAAAGATTGTCTGGTTCGGCCATATTTTTTTCCTCCTTTGTTTCACTTTAATTCACAGCAGCATGGTGCATGAAACCCTAGCTGTCTTATTATACCTTTATTATCTGTATAAGTTGATAAAGAAGTTCAAATGAAATAAGGAAGTGAACTATATATAAAGTAGAAGGAAGTTTGAAATACTTTGTTCCAAGACTAAGAGTAAGTCTTACAATACTTCTTCATTTGTTGCTTTAGTTCTATGGTGCTGAATTGCTTGTCCTGTTGACCAGATTTTTGTTTACATATTTGTGACGAGTTTCAAACCATTCACACCTATTGTGAATTTTTCATACACTGCTTTTAGAACTATTTAAAATTTCTTGGGAAGCAAACAACCATGCACAATAAAATCCAACTGGTCAGTGGTAGATGAAGCCATGGGAACAGAATGTGGTGACTTGTCTTACAGGGAGGCGAGTTGAAGAATCGACTCAGTCACTCAGTCAGTGCGCTGTCATTCTAGCGTTAGGGGCTTACTGGACCAATGAAGTTTGGCCTGTCGAAACTTTGTATGTCATAGTTTTCGTCGCACTAAAAACGTCAAAAACAGCATGCACATTAAGACGATGTCTGCTATTAATGATTAAACAGAGAACACTAAGAACCTTATTTTTTGCATTTGTTGATATTAAAATCTAAGCAATAAACGTGTTATTTTGTACCTTTGGTATAGTAAAGCATATGTATGTCTTAACAAAGCTTGAAGTGTGAAGACAGTGAAGTGCGTATATAGTTAACAATTTCGGCTGTATTTGTTTGTATTTTCCTTCTGTTTTCCAGTGGTAACGGTAAATTGGCATCTGACAAATATCTTATACGGCTAACTGCTTTTTCGACTCCCTCGGTAAACTATGCCTATGGTAATTTTTCTTTTCACCGCCGGACCGAGTGACGTGAAGCTCGAGTTTTGTGTCAGATCATGTGTTTGAATATAGTTTAGTATATAGTTTTGATTAGTATAGTATACTTTAATTTAGTAATGTATAGTTTAGTTTATAGTTTACTTTATAGTTTAGTTTAGTTTAGTTTAGTTTATAGTTTAGTTTATAGTTTAGTTTAGCTTATAGTTTAGTTTATAGTTTAGTTTATAGTCTATAGTTTAGTTTATAGTTTAGTTTAGTTTATAGTTTAGTTTATAGTTCAGTTTATATAGTTTAATTTATAGTTTAGTTTATAGTTTAGTTTATAGTTTAGTTTATAGTTTAGTTTATAGTTTAGTTTATAGTTTAGTTTATAGTTTAATTTATAGTTTAATTTATAGTTTAATTTATAGTTTAGTTTATAGTTTGTAGTTTAGTTTGTAGTTTAGGTTATACTTTGGTGTAATTTAATTTAGTTTAGTTTGAGCTTCTGTCAAGACGACGTTGAACAGCCCTCTCCCAACTTATGAAATTCAACAATGTATTTTTACCCATTTTTATATACCCATGTTCTTTAATTTCTGTTACCGGATAATTTATGAAATAAATGAACTATTGAACTAGAATTCGCAAAATCAGCTTTTTAATTATTCATTTCAAATCATGATATTATCTATAAGACAGTTTAGGATGGCTATAAAGCAAATAAGGTCAAACAAAAAACATGTACTGTATACATGTATGTTAATTTTTTAAATCTACTGTAAGTTATATACTGTATACATAAGTTATAGAATTTTTTTAAACTACTCGGTAGTTGTCATAGGTAGGGAAACTTTATTCTGTTAAATGGTTTAATTATTCTTTAATAAGATCAACTGAAGGTCATACTAACTGTATACATACTGTGTATTTATGCCGCATATACTAAACAAACTAGGCCTTCCAAAAAATGAGAAACAAGATTAAAACGATGGGAAAAAACCCACTTTCGAAGTACAGTGAATTACTCAGTAAAATATTCATTTTGTCAGCTAGCTGTTTTTTAGTTGGAGTTTATGACTGGGGCAATTGAGCCAAATGGCCGAAAGTCCATTTAAAATTATGAAATTTTGATTTTTGTGCAGCTTTGAAGTCCACAGGTTAATGTGGACCCCTGAATGCAAGTCAACTAAGAACCCCAGTAGCTCCATGCCATTACACCAGTTTACACTGGGGAAATACTGATCTACATGTAAATTGAAAGGGCATAATTAGTAATAATTCTATAATAATTATAGCATAAACACTACAGCAATGGACATTTGGCAAAGAGCTATACATACTTTAAAAATTAAGTCAATTTCAAAATTGAAATTCAAAGCTTGGAAAATATGGTAGTCATTGATAAAAAGTTCAGGTTGCTCACATTAGTGGAAACACAATATTATACTTTGTTTTGCCTAAATTAGAGATCAATGTGGTATTGTCAGTGTCCAAAAAGTTTTGGTCACTTGAAAATTTGGAAAAACACAAGTCATGATGGACAAGTTCTGCAATGACTGGTTGAATATTTAGTCTGTACCCCTACATGTGGTATTTCCAAGAGAATTCTCCATGAAAATTCAAAAAGAGAAAGAGAAGTAACCAAAAGAAGATACTGCACTCCAGGGAAGACGTGAACAAACAATAAAAAGTCATGGAAAATCTATCAGGAATACAGTAGGTGAAAAAAGAAGGCAATTCATGAGGAATGAGAACCCACAAGGAATTTTGTGAGAGAAAAAGAAAATCATAGAAACTCAAAATATAGATAAAGGCAGTTAAAAATCACTGCAGCAGAAAATCCAGCAGAAATGCTGTAGAGTGGAGCTAGGCTATGTAAAACAAATGTTCTATCATGGGGCTGGGTGTAGAAATAGAAATGCAACTGCATGGCCATCCATCCAAAAGACAAACATTAGACAGCTTAAGCATATTAGGCATTTTTGAGACACAGACAGTGACTGGAAGAACAGGAATACAATACAGAACTACTGAACCGCATATTCTTTGAAAATACTTTTTTACCCAAAACAAAGGCTATGAATAATCACATATCTAAACTGTTAGCTTATAAGCTTAAATTTCATCTTTATTCCTTTATTTTATATTGTAATGCAATGAAATTATCCCCCTTAAAATACAAGTTTCAGTCTACTTTAAAAGTATGTCTCATTGTAGTAAAACAATGATGACAGGCCTCAACGTTCTAGAAGTTCCTGTCGTCTCAAGAATATGAAAATGCTCTCAATGATATCTTGTGTAGAACAACGACAGCATTCACTTTGCTCTTGGAATTTTAAATTGCTCATTATCATTGTTTTGAATGAAAAATGCTATTGAATTACAATGCCGTCCGTGGCTGTAAAACATCTGTTGCTTAAGCTCTCTATTCTAGAGAAAAGATAAAAAATAATACAAAATCCAGGGCAAGGGACTTCAAATACACAGGTGTAAAAAATCCAGGGAACATGTGGATGCAACTAGGGTTAGGCAGGGCAGTGGCCACAGGTAGTCTGAAATAGGCAACATACAAGCAAGTGCAAAGTACAAGCCAAATAAGCCCAGCATGGGAAATCCAAACTGTTTGAATTAATAACATTTCCTGCATTTTGAAGTAAGATCTTTTGGAGTAATGTGAAAAGGTATTAATAACATGTGTGTAGAGTATGGGGCTAAGGCCTGAGGGGCTTCAGGCTCCCAATAAATTCTTGACAGGGTCACAGGGGGCTCTAGAGAGGCATAGCTCTCCATATATAGCTCTCCAGAGATTTTGAAGCAAGACTCATTCATTCACAAATTCATGAATGATAGGTTACTCCGTTACTGATCAGGGTCACTGTATATAAATTATTAACCATAATAACCTCATTTAATATTCCTTCTAGCCAAAGGCACCCACATATATGAAACTCCAGAAAATATGTTACATGTAAATGTCTTATGTACATGTAGTATTGTAATGTGCAACTTTCATTAAAATACAATGCGAGAAATTTTATCAGTCGCCCGAGGCAATAACAAAACTCTACACCCATGCGGAAATTCAAATTAAATAAATAAATAAATAACGATCGGCTACTTAAAACTATATTCGTAAAATAAGGCACTGTCTTACAATTAGAAAAAATATATAAATAATTCATATATTTGCGATGCGGGTTGCCGCCGGGTTCAAGCTTCAGAGCTGTTGAAGCCAAGTTGTGAATAGCGAACAACCGTTTTCGATACTCATTGCTACTGTACTCAAAAGCCTTACTTGTAAAGAAGAGAAAGTAAAACTTACCAATACATTTGATTCACAGAACGTGTAGTACCAAGAAGGAAAAAACATTATATTGTTGTCTTGTTGATAATTTTCTTCGTGTATCATTTCGGCGCCATTTTGTCAATAGTCAATACCATGATGCTTTCCGGGTTAATTGACAATGTGATTGGTTAAAAGGACTGTGTCAATACACCGGAAGTTAGTTGACATTCGTCTTGCGAAGTTCAAAATATATTTTCAATAATGTAAAAAAGTAATGTAATAACTAAACACAAAAGAAAGCGCGTCGCGGTTGAAGGTACGGTACTGTTTGCAACCAATTGCAAGCCGATCGAATAAACACATTTCATTAATATCCGAATTCGAAACGCCAATAAAACAAAAGTATAAAATATTATTTATTTACATAAAAGCAATAATTGAATAAAATAATCAATGTCCGTTCAATGTCCCTAAAAGCTCACTCGTGACAATTTAATATGATATCCAATCGTCCCTCCAGCCAGGGCCCTATTAAGGTGGGGACTGATGGGGCTACATCTCCAGGCCCAAGAGAGAAATTGGCCCTTCTTTTGCCAGACAACAATATTAAATTTAATAATAAATAAAGTAAACACTAAACAAATAATGTTATAGCGTGAATAAGTGTTCTTTGCCAATATCATTGTGTCAAAACACAAAAATCAAATTATTCTGTGGTCCTTGAGCCGGCAAAAACGGAGCAAGAGACTGGTGTGAGTACTGAGCGTAATCACCTATTTTTGGCGCCAAAATAGCACGGTTGGAGCTCTGGGAACGAGAAATTTTGAGTTCGCATCGATGCAACCGACTTTTTAACCAAAACAGTTAACTTTTAATTTCAAAATGTTTTGGACATCACTTCAAGTGTACATATAGTAATTAGCAAAGGTTTCAAAAACACTGTCAGTAACTAAAGAATGATTTGTATCGATTTCCGACAGTTTCTGCGGAGATTTGCAACGTTGTTGGAAAACAGCCTTTGAACAGCTTTGTGTATTTTATAATTTTGATGACGTCAGTATATAGGCTCTGTTGTCTCTTACAGCTCCAGGCCTAACAGACCATTAATCCCTGCCTCCTCCGCAGGCCCTCATTACATCATGGACAGAGCGCCTGCGGAGGAGGCAGCGTCCATTCGGCCCTACCTCCAGCGATAAAACTGATATATCACATCATCCCCTATATCAGTTATATGATAATCTATACATACATGTATAAATATAAATATAAAAAAACATAATTATATATATATATAAAATATCTATTATCTTGTTGAGCAGGGGCCGTTTACATGAACCGGATTGAGTTTCAATCCGGATTGAACTCATTCCGCTTCTGATCAAATCCCTTCATCTGTTTACATGAATCCGGATTGAGATTAGCTCATTCTGGATTGAGTTCAATCCCGGTTCTCATTGATTGAAATCTCATTCCGGATTGAAATTTCGTTCCGGAATCATGTAAGGGCGGTGCGAGTTTCATTCCGGAATGAAAAACGTGACAGAGAGGGCTAGAACAAACAATGCATGCATGTTTTCTAATATTTACGGATTTCATATTTCAATGTAAACACAGATTGACTTCGCATTTCAATCCGGATTGAAACTCAGTCCGGATTCATGTAAATGGCCTCTAACTCAGTTTAAAGTAAAACTGAGTACAAAAAATAGAACATGTTGTTTCACTGAACTACTTTTCAAACCTACGTCGGTGTACAGTTTCCTTGAACTGTTAGAATTATGTTTTGTGCATGCAGTTGTGAATAATTTAAAAATTAAGCTAAGATAAAAATATATAAATATCTACAGTAAAAAGGGCGTTATCAATTTCGCAAATCAGATAGACCGACAGTTAAAATGCAGCATACTTATAGACCATACGTGAAATTAATATTCTTTTATGTGCACAAAAATTAGCCCCTCTGAACTCGTTTTCATGTGCGAAATTCAAAAGAATCTTTACTCTAAAACGAGGTCAGAGAGGTTAATTTATATGCACATAAAAGGATTTTAAATTGTTGGCCATTTACGAATAAGGTCTATTAGATTTAAACTTTCTGTGGATTAATGCCTCGACACTTTCAAATGCACGTCTTTCATAATGAACTGGGTCATACTTGGATAGTGTACCTGGAGGAAACGAGGCGGTTATTGGGTAAACATCAAGAACCTCAATACCAGCTCTGCACATTACAGACGTTGCATATGCGTTGTATAAAAGAATTCGTGGAAAAGTTAGAAAACGTCGTACGTCTTTATGTGGATTGGGATATCTTTCCCTAAAAATAGCTGTTGTTGTTCTCCATATGATATTTCCTTTAAAACGTCCTTGCTTTTTCTCAAATCTAACTGTGTCTACAAACTCGTTGATTAGCCTTTGAAAATTTGAAAAATTAACAGCGGCAGCAAAGTGAATACCCCAGTTAAGCAAAATTACACTGTGTTCATCCATTGTTTTATCATACAAAACCTGAAATGTTCAACAAAAATTAATTATTCTTATTTTTTATTAGTCGCAAACACTTTCTCGGCAATAGACAGAATGGAATGGAATGGAATGAAGTGAAATGAAGTGAAGTGGAGTGGAGTAGAGTGAAGTGAAGTGAAGTGAAGTGAAGTGAAGTGAAGTGAAGTGAAGTGAAGTGAAGTGAAGTGAAGTGAAGTGAAGTGAAGTGAAGTGAAGTGAAGTGAAGTGAAGTGAAGTGAAGTGACGTGGAGTAGAGTGGAGTGAAATGGAGTGGAAAGAAATGGAGTAGAATCAAGAGGAATAAAGTAGAATAAAGTAGAATGGAGTTAAATAAAGTAGAATATAGAATGGAGTGGAATAGAGTGGAACAGAGTGGACTAGAGTAGAATGAAGTGGAATAAATTAGAAATGATGGAGTATAATAGAGTAAATATAGGGTAGAATGGAGCTAGTAGAATAGAATAGAATAGAATAGAACACAACACAACACAACACAACACAACACAACACAACACAACACAACACAACACAACACAACACAACACAACACAACACAACACAACACAACACAACACAACACAACACAACACAACACAACACAACACAACACAACACAACACAACACAACACAACACAACACAACACAACACAACACAACACAACACAACACAACACAACACAACACAACACAACACAACACAACACAACACAACACAACACAACACAACACAACACAACACAACACAACACAACACAACACAACACAACACAACAGAACAGAACAGAACAGAACAGAACAGAACAGAACAGAACAGAACAGAACAGATCAGAACAGAACAGAACAGAACAGAACAGAACAGAACAGAACAGAACAGAACAGAACAGAACAGAACAGAACAGAACAGAACAGAACAGAACAGAACAGAACAGAACAGAACAGAACAGAACAGAATAGAATAGAATAGAATAGAATAGAATAGAGTAGAGTAGAGTAGAGTAGAATAGAATAGAATAGAGTAGAATAGGGTAGAATAGGGTAGAATAGGGTAGAATAGGGTAGAATAGGGTAGGGTAGAGTGGAATAGAGTGGAATAGAGTAGAATAGAGTGGAGTAGAGTGGAATAGAGTGGAATAGAGTGGAATAGAGTGGAATAGAATAGAATAGAATAGAATAGAATAGAATAGAATAGAATAGAATAGAATAGAATAGAATAGAATAGAATAGAATAGAATACAGTGGGATAGAGTAAAATGGCGTGAAATAGAGTAGAATGACTTGGAATAGAGTTAGAATGGCGTGGAATAGAGTAGAATAGATTGGAATGGATTAAAATAGAGTAAAGTTTGAAGTAGAGTATAGTGGAGTAGATTGGAGTGGAGTGGAGTAGAGTGGACTGTACGGTGGACGTAGTGGAGTAGACTCTGGAGTGGTTCATATTTTTAAAAGTGTTACAAACGTTTTTATAAACTTAAAATTATTTGAAAAACATTTTAAATATCTTTAATCATTTAGTATAACACCTCCTCAGGTAACTATCATTATATATATATATATATATATATATATATATATATATATATATATATATAACTAAGTCTTAGTTGTCTACACATAGGAGTTTGGTGTCAATTGGGACGAACGTTCTGTTCCTCTCTCCTGCCACACGTTAAGCAGCAAATTTAATAAATTCAAATAAATTCAAAATATATATATATATATATATATATATATATATATATATATATATATATATATATATATATATATATATATATAAGCTCCTTCACTTGTGTCGTTGAGCACTCTGTGAGGTTAATGGGTGTCTATTAGCAATAATGCAAAGCTGACTTCCCTTGTGGTCGTTTGAGCACTCTGGCCCCATGCCACACTTCATGCGCATGTCTGGATGCGCAGATTTCTGAGTATTGTACCACATGTGCTTGGTGAGAGCAAGTGTATGTGTGTAAATACAAAGTCATCTCGTATAGACAGCGTTACAAGCTGCACTGATGAGCCGTTGAACGGCGAAACATGCATGTCTGCAGATTTACCTATATAAGCTCCTTCACTTGTGTCGTTGAGCACTCTGTGAGGTTAATGGGTGTCTGAGTAAGTTGGAAACGGCATCAACTAGAGTTTGTATTATCGGTGACTTCAACATGCCAAGCATTAACTGGACTACTGTCGTTGATACCAATAACTCTGCTATTGGTAATGAATTTTGTGTCCTTATTCAACTAAATTTTCTCTCACAATTGGTCTATGAACCTACAAGAACAGGTACAAATGGCAGTTTATCTACACTTGATTTAATCCTCACAAATTATCCTGAAGAATTCAACAATATTGAAGCTGCGCCGGATCTCTTGAATTCGGATCACTTTCTCGTTTGCTTTAATATACTTACCAAAGTTCAGCGTCAACCCAAAGTACCGCGTATTGTATATAACTTTAGAAATGCTGATCTTAATGGACTTAAATTAGCATTATGTGATATCCCATGGGAAACTGCTTTTCTCGATAATGATATTGATGTCAATTTGCTTTGCTGGCAAGATCTTTTCCTTACTTGTGTTGATCAGTTTATTCCGAAAATTAGAATTAAGGATCCCAATCGACCACCGTGGATTGATGCAGATGTCTTACACTTGATTCGCAAGAAGGAAAGAGTTAGACGGAAAGCTAGATTGACTGATTCGCCATATCAGTGGGAAAAATTTAGAAAAATTAGAAGTGAAGTGAAAAAACTTATTAAATTTAACAAACGGTATTATATAGATAAACTAGGATATTCTCTAAAAACGAATCCAAAAAAGTTTTGGTCTTATTATAAATTAATCACAAAAACTAGTAGAATTCCAAGTGAAATATCATATGGCCAAGTCAATGCGACTAAACATATGGACCAAGCTAATTTGTTTAATGCATTTTTTCATTCTGTATTTGCATCTGAAGATACATCTGTAGATGTAGACCGACTACCTGAGTTAAACTATAATGTTACATCTGAATTATCTAGTATAGTAATGAATACGAATGCTTTATCTAATTATCTCAAATCGTTAGATACTAGTAAGGCATCAATGGGCATACCCACCAAACTACTTAAAGAATGTGCAAATGAAGTTGCACCATCACTTTGTCTGCTATTTAATTTGTGCATTGAAAGAGGTGTATTCCCCGACAAATGGAAGAATATAAATATGGTACCGATACATAAGTGTGAGTCTAAGGCACTTGTACCTAATTATAGGGGGATATCTCTTTTGGATATTTTGTCTAAAGTGATGGAAAAGCAGGTCTATGATAGATTATTCGATAGTGTTAAGTTACATCTCTGTAAATGGCAATATGGGTTTCTCCCAGGTAGATCCACTGTCTCTCAGCTCATTCAAGTAGTTCATGAATATGCCACGGCACTTGAGAAAAAACAACAAGTTGATGTTATATACTTAGACTTTGCCAAAGCTTTTGATAAAGTCTCTCACAATAAACTTTTGTATAAACTAGAGGCTTTCGGTATAAAGGGTAATTTGTTATCTTGGTTTCAGGCATATTTATTGGGTCGACAGCATAGGGTTGTGATTAATGGTAAGGCTTCAGATTATTTACCAATTACATCGGGAGTACCTCAGGGGTCAGTCTTAGGACCCCTGTTGTTTCTCATATATATTAATGATATGCCAAAATGTATTTCTGGAGAAACTAGTTTGCCATTGTTTGCAGATGACTCTAAGTGTTTTAGAGTAATTTTGGGGCAAGAAGATGGTAATGCATTGCAGAATGATCTTAACAGGCTTTTAGATTGGGCTAAGACCTGGGGTATGGAATTTAACCTCTCTAAGTGCAAAGTTATGAGAATAACACGAAAAAAAGTACCGTTTGAAAGAGATTACTATCTTGGCAATTGGAAATTGAATAGAGTTATAATCGAAAAGGATCTAGGAATACTTATATCTCATAATTTAAACTGGAATGAACACATTGATTTTATTGTATCAAAGTCTCACAGGATGCTTAATCTCTTGTATCGTACCTGTAAGGATATAAGTGATACTCAAGTTAAGAAACAATTATATCTAACATGGGTTAGATCTCGGCTTGAGTATGCTTGCCCTGTTTGGTCCCCTTACACTAAGAGAAATATAAGAGCTTTAGAGCAAGTACAAAGGAAAGCCACGAGATTTATTGTTGGCAAAGACTTAAACTATAATGAAAGGTTACTAAAATTAGAACTTTTGCCCTTGATACACAGGAGAGAGATTCTAGACCTTATATTTTTTTATAAATGTTTTAAGGGCATATGTGAATTAGATATCTCGCAGTATGTCTCTTTTCGTATTAACACCAGAAATCTTAGAAGTATAGACAATCTAACTTTAAGTGTTCATTTCAGTAGAACTGAAGCTTTTAAAAACAGTTATTTCATTCGAATATGTAGATTATGGAATGGGCTGCCCTTAAATGTACGTGAGTCTGAGTCACTTGCGATATTTCGACGTAAACTTTATTTGTTATATAATGGAAAATGTTATTATGAATGATTATTAGGATTACGTATTTATTTAATATTATTAATTTTGTTACTGATAGATATATATTATTGTTTATTTATTTATACTTAAATTAGTGATAAGTAACCTATACATATATTGTATTATACGGTAGATTTATATATTATTTGGTGGTTTAAACTCGATGGAATCTTGAATTCTGTTTTAAACCTACCTAAATAACATTATAATTATATAAATTTGTAATTATTGTTATTTAAACTTGATTAAATTCAAATTCAAATTCAAATTCAAAATATTAGCAATAATGCAAAGCTGACTTCCCTTGTGGTCGTTTGAGCACTCTGGCCCCATGCCACACTTCATGCGCATGTCTGGATGCGCAGATTTCTGAGTATTGTACCACATGTGCTTGGTGAGAGCAAGTGTATGTGTATAAATACAAAGTCATCTCGTATCTAGACAGCGTTACAAGCTGCACTGATGAGCCGTTGAACGGCGAAACATGCATGTCTGCAGATTTAACTATATATATATATATACGGATACAGAAACGGTCTGTTTACCTTCTTTATTTCTTTAATTACTTTGTTGTGATCATAATCTTCTCCATCTGGAAGTGGTTCTTTCCCGGTTTCCTTCACATAACCATCCATATTATACACCCAACTGTAGGTAATTTTACAAAGTTTAAATATTCTTTTACATATTTCATAGAATTGTCCCGTTTCCAAAGCTTCCTTGAACATTTTTGATACAGAGTCTCCATAAATCCACAACACTCCTTTGTGTTTATGTGGCTCTTGTTTTTCCTTAAAATCTAGAACAAACTGTCACACTTATGCATATGTGTCAGAAGGAACCCTATATATCTCAGACGTTTTATAAAAACTTGATGCAAAATTTACTGTGAAATTTAATTATTTTTAATACACAACACGGCACAATACACAACACGGCACAACGCACAACGCACAACGCACAACACACATCACACAACACACAACACACAACACACAACACACAACACACAACACACAACACACAACACACAACACACAACACACAACACACAACACACAACACACAACACACAACACACAACACACAACACACAACACACAACACACAACACACAACACACAACACACAACACACAACACACAACACACAACACACAACACACAACACACAACACACAACACACAACACACAACACACAACACAAAACACACAACACACAACACACAACACACAACACACAACACACAACACACAACACACAACACACAACACACAACACACAACACACAACACACAACACACAGTACACAACACACAACACACAACACACAACACACAACACACAATACACAACGCTTTACGCACAACACACAACACGCAACAAACAATACACAACACACAACATGCAAGCAACAAACAATACACAACAGCAGAATGCAAATATGTGCACTTTCACACTTGCTGAAATTTGTACAATTTAATTATAGGGACCATGGTACCACCACTCAGATGTGCATGAAACCGGTAAATCAAATTTATTTTGTGGGTTATACTCTCTATATCCAAGTCAACATGATTGTTGCCTCAGCAAAGCCTGCGAGTTCGCATGAAATACGAAACATAATCGTCTGTTGTACACTTGTACTTTGCTTTGAATGGTTCCACAACTGCAGGCAGAATAAATTTGAATTTTTGATATATCTGGGTATTTTTGTTTTTTCTCAAAAACGTACCTTCAACAAAGGGTCTCCATGTGTCATTTGTCCATCGTCCATAACCGTCCCACATTAAACTACCGCACCCCAAATCACAAAGGGTTTGCTCTTCGCCAAATTTTTGTTTGAAAAAAATCCTTCGAATGCGGTCCAGCGCAGCTGAAAGTAATTTATACATGCACGTATTAAAAAAGAACTTTCAAAAACATGTTAAAATTATTAACCGCTTGCATACGCATTTGCACAATATAGACCTTTCCGCACGAAGTGCGTGGATAACGCGTTGAGAGATTTGATTGGCTCTCGCAAAACTTCGGACATCCAAAACTTCGGACAGTAACTTCAGTGGACATTAATTAGCCCACTCATGCGGAAAGGTCCATAAGTATTACACAGCTGCACTAATCACCATCATAGTTGCAATGATCTTTACTTAAAAGTTAAATGAAAAGTTAGCTATACTTACCCTGAATATTTCTAGAATATCTTGGTTTCAAAATATTTATCAAAATTGGTTTTCCATCGGCAAAAGGTTGCATTAGATACGGACTGTTTGCTTGTAAAGTTCCGTCTGGTTGATTCTTTCCTTGAATATTGCCTATAAATCAAAACAAAGATTGATCAATATGCATGTAATGTATATATATTTTACAAATTATAACATAGCTAACTCCATTGTATGAATCAACATTTGTTTGTTTGTTTGTTTGTTTGTTTGTTTGTTTGTTTGTTTGTTTGTTTGTTTGTTTGTTTGTTTGTTTGTTTGTTTGTTTGTTTGTTTGTTTGTTTGTTTGTTTGTTTGTTTGTTTGTTTGTTTGTTTGTTTGTTTGTTTGTTTGTTTGTTTGTTTGTTTGTTTGTTTGTTTGTTTGTTTGTTTGTTTGTTTGTTTGTTTGTTTGTTTGTTTGTTTGTTTGTTTGTTTGTTTGTTTGTTTGTTTGTTTGTTTGTTTGTTTGTTTGTTTGTTTGTTTGTTTGTTTGTTTGTTTGTTTGTTTGTTTGTTTGTTTGTTTGTTTGTTTGTTTGTTTGTTTGTTTGTTTGTTTGTTTGTTTGTTTGTTTGTTTGTTTGTTTGTTTGTTTGTTTGTTTGTTTGTTTGTTTGTTTGTTTGTTTGTTTGTTTGTTTGTTTGTTTGTTTGTTTGTTTGTTTGTTTGTTTGTTTGTTTGTTTGTTTGTTTGTTTGTTTGTTTGTTTGTTTGTTTGTTTGTTTGTTTGTTTGTTTGTTTGTTTGTTTGTTTGTTTGTTTGTTTGTTTGTTTGTTTGTTTGTTTGTTTGTTTGTTTGTTTGTTTGTTTGTTTGTTTGTTTGTTTGTTTGTTTGTTTGTTTGTTTGTTTGTTTGTTTGTTTGTTTGTTTGTTTGTTTGTTTGTTTGTTTGTTTGTTTGTTTGGTTCGTCCGTTCGTTCGTTCGTTCGTCCGTCCGTCCGTCCGTCCGTCCGTCCGTCCGTCCGTCCGTCCGTCCGTCCGTCCGTTCGTTCGTCCGTCCGTTCGTTCGTTCGTTCGTTCGTTCGTTCGTTCGTTCGTTCGTTCGTTCGTTCGTTCGTTCGTTCGTTCGTTCGTTCGTTCGTTCGTTCGTTCGTTCGTTCGTTCGTTCGTTCGTTCGTTCGTTCGTTCGTTCGTTCGTTCGTTCGTTCGTTCGTTCGTTCGTTCGTTCGTTCGTTCGTTTGTTTGTTTGTTTGTTTGTTTGTTTGTTTGTTTGTTTGTTTGTTTGTTTGTTTGTTTGTTTGTTTGTTTGTTTATTGATTGATTGATTGATTGATTGATTGATTGATTGATTGATTGTGCCATAATCCCCGCGCTCGTGCCAATTCGTTACAGCATCATTTCTTGCACAGCCAGAAAATGCTGGTACTGGGTATGAGATTGTGCAAAATAACGCTGATTCGCTGAAGTCGCCTGCAAAATCTGCAAATTTTTTATGCTAGGACTGGATATAGCCGATAGACTGAAAATACTTAGACACTGAATTAATTCAATCTTTCATTACCTTTTTTATACCAATCAACTGGTGGATCCTTCAACCCATCGCACAAACTATAATCAAGTACAATCTGCACTTGATAAAGTCCTGCTTCCATCAAAAGGAAAAGTACTTCGTATGTGCCATTTTTATGATCAAAAACAGTGGGGCTAACAGACGCTATTCCGTTAACACGAATACGCCACGAATCTCCACCGACAGTTTTCGTTTTATTAGCTGACGTTTTGGATTGGATAAAAAACCTGCTAAACTCCCCGGCTGGCCGGATGTCCCAATTAAATATGAAACTATTAGCGGCATTTGTTCTACTGTTGGCCCCACCTGCAGGGCTTGGTCCTCTATAAACATGTTCTATTCCCCATCTTGTATGTTCAGCACAAGGAGCTAAATGATCTTTCCAGTCCAATCTTACTCGACGGATTCGGCACCAGTCTCTTCGAAAGTCACCAGCGTAACGGCTTGATGTATCGCCGTCGTATGTAGATCTTTCGTACCGTATTATAGGTGCTTTATTTCTTTTCAGAGTAAATAGTGTTTCTGCTTGGTTATTTCCAAGAGAATACGAACTCTTTTTAACGTTAATTGTTCGTGTCTGTGGCAGGTAGTTAGGTCGATCGATTTCAGCCTCTTGCACGCTTGTTAAAGACAACAGGTGGAATTTAATTGGCAAAACGAACTGGAACACGATGATCGTCCATGAAAATACAAGAAAGACCAGTGTAATCCACAAAAAATACGCCCGTGTCATCAACAGTTATACAACTGAAGAAAAAGACGTTTCCACAGCGCTGAACAAATGACTCTGCATGTCATTCATACGATTAAAGATCATGTAACTAAGATTGAGTTGAGATTCTGGTTTAAAAGAGTTTAAGTTGACATCATTAATTAATATTCATGGTTGGTAATGACTTGTTTGCCAAAAATAAGTCTTAGCAAATCGGAACCTGCATGATAACCCTACTCACGAAGGCCATTCGTTAACAGTCAAATACCTACATACACTGAGCAAGAATACTATATGTCAGATCAGCTAAAATACGTAGTTACGTAAAGATGTGCAAGAACAAGAATTTAAAGCAAAGTTTAGAAGAAAAACGCTTGTCAAGACAATGCGAGGAAAACAACAGTTCGATTGCGGGCTTTATCTTAAAAGTTAAACAATTTCGACCGCGGAGATCAGCGCTATTGTACTGAACAAAAATGTTCTACACTTACTATAGTCAGTTAAATAATTCTAAAATTCTAACGAAGCACGAGACTTATCATTTCATTTAATATTAAACTTGGCCGTCAGATAAATACGGGTATATACGGGTCTGACTATTAAAGCAGGTCTGCTCCAGTAGAGCTGCCGAGAATATGGAGGTATCAATCGCATCGTGCTTTTTTTCTCGGTCCGGGATAGTCTCTGCTTTCCCTTCCTCTAGATTTGCAAAATACAATTTTAGCTTAACCGGTTAAAATCTTAGCTGTAGTAAATCGTCGATTCGAACACTTCTAACACGGAGCTTCTGCCTCGAAAAATTGGGCAACCTGCAACTACCGTTTTTTAACGAACGGTATGTAACTACAGTTTTATTTGGAATATTGGAACAGTGCAAGACTTGTATGCGCCAAATAAGCCGTTACCGTGGCATTAGCTGTAAGGAATCCACGTACAACTCAGAATAGATATACCGACAATGAACCATTTAACATTGTTGAGAGAGTTGTAGTCATGGATGTTCTCATTCGTAAACGCACCTTACTCATCCTGATCACGGGGTGGTGTCCCGGATGTTGATTATCCTCGCGTGAATTTTTATTGTTTTTGTAAGTATCGAAAAACTTGAAATAGCCATGTAATAAACGAACCATTAACCTCAATTATACACGGTCGTACGAGATAATATCAGATCTTGGGCTAGCTTTTTTTGTACGTCGCCCGAGCCCGGGTTGAGAACCAACCTGGGTCAACCCGCGCGTATAGCCGGGTTGGAGAGCTGCGAAGGTGTGAGACTGATTTGGTCATTTTCTTCATGTAAACATGGGTTGACTTGACCCGGGCTAGTGTAAAGTGCGGCAATATGATAATTTATTTTGTGTCCAATCTCGCACCCAGCCGCTTACGAACGTGTCTTTGGCGCCAATTTTCAGTTTGTTGTCAAGCGAAGATCTCCTGTGAAAACATGGCAAGTTCGAGCGCTCGCAAACAAAATAATTCTCAATTTTCACAGCAATGGTCTAGCGACAATTAACATCAAATATTTGACAGTCTGTTTAAAGGACTACAAAGAAAAAGCCGCGGAAAAATTGAGAGGGTCCAGTTTGCCGAGTCACGACCATCTTATCCTTGTATAAATTAATGTGCGCCCAAGCGGATCAATCTCAAGATATAACAGCTCGCAGTGCAGACATTTTGACGGAAATAGATCAAAATATATGACTTCATTGACTTTATTGACTTTATTGTTTGTTTGTTTATTTACATACTACGGTTCCGGTTTGAGCGTGGAAACTAACATGTTGCTAGGGTAGGGATAAAACGCGGATGCGGATGGCGGACGACGGATGCGGATGGCGGATGGCGGATGAGAAAAGGCGGATAGAGGATAAAACGCGGATGAGAAAAGGCGGATAGAGGATAAAACGCGGATGAGAAAAGGCGGATAGAGGATAAAACGCGGATGAGAAAAGGCGGATAGAGGATAAAACGCGGATGAGAAAAGGCGGATAGAGGATAAAACGCGGATGAGAAAAGGCGGATAGAGGATAAAACGCGGATGAGAAAAGGCGGATGGGGGATAAAACGCGGATGGGCAAAATAACGTGGGGAACATAAAATAAAATCATATTAGATATAAAACCCTAAGAACATTTTTCATGATGTCTTACACTGCTAGCGGAATCCCGAAGGTACGAGTTCAAATCCCGGTCCGCCGCTCTAGGAGGCGAGCGGAGTTCTATCCAACATAAGTGCACGAAATATTCTCGGGACAACAGACAACTTAACGCTTATATCCGTGAGGACGTGCAGTGTTTCATATAAAACCCTGTAGATATAAAACGAAAGAGAAAGAGAATTTAAAATGTCGGAAGAATTCAAAGTTTAATACGCGTTACATGGTGCGGTTTATCGAAGGCAAGCTGTTTTTCAAAATTTAGAGTTTGTCTATATCTACTGACTAAACATCGCTAACGACCCAAATAATATTACGAATTTACGAGATTGTAGATTAGAAAGCACAGTACTGTTCTCATTGTGGCATGAATCAGAGGGTTTTTACAACACGCACATTTAATATGGCACTGTTCGTAGTTCTTTACTTTATCAGTCATACCGCTTTTGGCTAATTAGCTTTAATCCGGTGTTATTTTTGCTGGTGGTTTTGCCGACGTTTCAATGTGAAGTCGCTATATAATGGCATTGGGAGTCCGTCCGGCAACGCTTCATTCGTAGCCAGCGTTCTGTTTAGGCCGTTACTTCCTTCGGTGAGAACCAGAAATTTCTCGAATGATCAGACTGATCAATAAAGTTCTGCATTTCTTCTTGTTGTTAAGAACGCGCATGCAAACGGAAAGTTAATAAGTTTATATATAAGTGGTAAATTTAAACCTTTTCCCTTTGTTATTGCATCGGAATCATGAAGTGTATATTTAATAAAAGCATAAGTCTCTTCTATATATAGATATATTTATTTATAAATTTATATATATATATATATATATATATATATATATATATATATATATATATATATATATATATATATATATAAATTGATTGATTGTAAAAATCTTGAAGTTACAGTAAATAACTTCAAGACGGTAGTAAAGACGGGCATCAAAATACATCCTACACATATGACATGCAATATTTTAAAAACAACATGATAGTGAGTTTGTAAGACAAACGCTCTTCCATATCCGTGGATCGTCTATGTTATAAGTATTTCGCAATACCAAGATGTAATTATTTTGAATAGTAAGTGCTTAAAGTTAGTTGGTGTGATAGTTTTCCTTGTAATGGGATTTGGGTAGTGTGTTTCAGATTCTTGTTGTCCGAATTGTATAGGATTTTTGATAGGTAGAGGTGTTAGATGATCTTGTTTGTCTGTGCATGATTTTGAAGAGTTGCTTGGATATTTTTTTTCAGAATGTTGATACCATGAGTCATCTTGTAGAAAAATATGTCGAGATATTCATGCCAGTAGCTTAGAGCACTTAGAGGTAGCAGTTTGAGAAAAGAGAAGTCGTTTCCTTGATGTAAATACATATTAAAACATCATTAATAATTCATGAAGAAAACACAAAAGAAATCATGACCGTGAAGAAGGTTGTATATCTGATACAAACCACACGTGGTTGTATCACATATACAACCACTAGTGGTTGTATATCAGGTCACTATCTCCGCTCTAAAACATTGAAATTGAGCTTTTTCTGAATTAATCTGAACAAATATTACTCATATTAACATCAAAGACTCGGCGTGTTTTAAGCTGTTTACAACATTCGCGTCCGTGTTGTATCGAATATATAATCACTCGCCTTCGGCTCGTGATTGTATATTCGATACAACACGGCCGTTCATGTTGTAAACATTACATGTATGTGTGTATATGTGTACATTTATTTTATATGATTGTTTAAGTAATCATTTAAAACATATGAGCAGCAGTGTTGTATCAGATTAAAAACACGAGGCGATAGCCGAGTGTTTTAGATCTGATAAAACACGTACTGCGAATGTAGTTAAATAGCCTCAAAAACGACCCATTTGATAAGTTGATTGGTGTAG
Source organism: Corallium rubrum (assembly GCA_964035015.1). NCBI lineage: Eukaryota > Metazoa > Cnidaria > Anthozoa > Scleralcyonacea > Coralliidae > Corallium > Corallium rubrum. Next base: position 9,568,466 of record OZ035998.1, read on the forward strand.
TAAGTTTGAAAAATAACGTTGTCTATGCCGAGAAAATCAAAGCTAAAGTTTATGTAAATCAGGAGGATTCTTCAACCTACGGACATGTGTTATGTTTAGAGTTGGGGTTATGTTTAGAGTTGGGGTTATGTTTTAGGCATGTGACGCGTATTAAACTTTGAATTCTTCCGACATTTTAAATTCTCTTTCTCTTTCGTTTTATATCTACAGGGTTATATATTTATTTTATTTTATTTGCTTTGCCATACTCAAACAATACGTACAGACATCGACACAAACAACTGGCAGGGCAACCGCAACAGCTTACGCCAATTACTGCGGTCCCTAAAGATTACAACAAATATAACTTAGTTAGATCACGCGCTTTGTTGCATTTTCCATGTCCGTTGATCATCTGCATTAAAACAGTGTTCTAGTGCTAAAATATAGTAATTATATAGTCCTTTTTTAAAGTCTTTTAAAGTTATACATTTCATAGTTAAGATGATTTACATTTTGTTGTCTGAAATTGTAAACAGTTTGGGTTTGCTGATCGTGTGGGTCTATTTGAATTTTGAGGTTCTGGTATGGTAGCTATGTCACTGCTTAAGTTAATAATGTTACGATTTGATTCGAAAAGGAACAACATGTCAAGGTATTCGTGCCAGTAACATAAAGGAAGTAGATTTAACGTTAAGAGACGATGGTTATAACTGATGTCACAGAAGTAGGGTAGATCCATTATATGTTTTGATGCGCGTCTTTGGACGCGTTCCGTGCGCTTGATAAGGTCGACAGATTGTGGAGCCCAGACTTGCGATGCGTAAGCGAGTTCATGGGAACAGAGTAACGGACGAGAGCTAGATAAAGTACGAGAAATACAGAGCTAGATAAAGTACGAGAAACACTGCACATCCTCACGGATATAAGCGTTAAGTTGTCCCGAGAATATCTCGTGCACTTACGTTGGATATAACTCGCCTCCTAGAGCGGCGGACCGGAATCCCGAAGGTGCGAGTTCAAATCCCGCTAGCAGTGTAAGACATCATGAAAAATGTTCTTAGGGTTTTATATCTAATATGATTTTATTTTATGTTCCCACGTTATTTTGCCCATCCGCGTTTTATCCCCCATCCGCGTTTTATCCTCTATCCGCCTTTCCTCATCCGCGTTTTATCCTCTATCCGCCTTTTCTCATCCGCGTTTTATCCTCTATCCGCCTTTTCTCATCCGCGTTTTATCCTCTATCCGCCTTTTCTCATCCGCGTTTTATCCTCTATCCGCTTTTTCTCATCCGCGTTTTATCCTCTATCCGCCTTTTCTCATCCGCCATCCGCCATCCGCATCCGCCGTCCGCCATCCGCATCCGCGTTTTATCCCTACCCCATGTTGCTAAGCGGAAACTGTAACGACAACGTTACTGTTTCAATTTGAAACGAGCGCCAAATTTTCAAAGCAAATTTGGGCATGTTTATAACTCATCTTTATACACAATTAAATCTTCGTCAAGTGAAGCTAAGAACTGCACAGTACTTTTCCGATCGGCCATTACGCTGACAAAGCCCGTTTGGCCTTAGTAACTTCCCAGTTTCCGCTTAGCAACATATTGCCGTGTGAAACATGTGTTGTCAAATTACGCGTGTCCACGCTCAAACCGGAACCAGACTGCGCCGAGCCTTGACAATTTGATTACTTGAAGTACTCCCTTCCCAGATGTCAACAATCAACATGGCGACAGTTTCCAAGTGCTTCGCTTTCCATTAAAACGACTAAATGGATGGCTTTTTCTACTTTATGAGCCATGATATAGGTTCAGCTCAATATATTTAGCAAATAAATAGCATCTTGTTGGTTAAGAAAGTTCTCATTCCTTCAAATTCGAAATGAGGAGGTCACTTTCATCTGCGTCTTCGGGTTCAGTAAAACTTGATCAAGAAATGAGAGAATGCCGTCTTGCTTATCTTTCTGTTATGAGTAGTACAACGGAAGTTATCACATCGATTAAAGAACTAACTCTAGGTAAGTTTAAGCTTTGTATTTTATCGTATTATATAATTATATTTAAATCTGTAATCTATAAAGTATATATATAAACATTGAAAATATTCATTTATAAACTGCAGTTTCAGACTGACTGTCAGTAACTTTGTTTAAGAATTGTTGTCTTTACCTAAAGATCACAGTGAATGTTTATTATTAGATGAGTGTAGTCTTGAGAAGAATTGTTAGTGCTGTCAACTTGTAGTAAACACTATTAAACTGTCTTATTAATATTAAATAAAAGTATGGTGTACTGACCATATGGTATTCAACTTTTTCTTAATACATGTAGCTCTTCAGTTCTCAGGACGAAACCCATCTCAGAAGACAATAAAGAATTACTGGAAGAATTCTACAAGTATAAATTTTGCTTGAGTTTTCTTTTTGTACATAACACATAATTATACAGTATTATTACTATTAATTGCATGTTTGAATGCTACAGTCTACAACATACTGTATGGGCAGTGACTAAACCACAGGCTTGGCTTGGGGGGAGGGGGAGAGTCAAGGAAAATTTATGTGGTTTTCTGAAAGCAAAAAAGATGAAGACTTTGGGGAGGAGATGGAAGTGTTGCCTCAAAAAATGTTGGATTTATAGGGTCTTCGAAACACAATTTCCTGTATTTTGAAGTAAGTTTTTTAAAGTAATATATACAATATGATATATGCCTCGTCACGGCCATGTTGATCTGCATCCTTCCCAATTCAGTCACTGGCTGCAAGTAATTACCAGGTCCTTTATCCTCTTTTATCCTTTTTTATGAATGGTCAAACTGTATCAATTTGGAAAGTTTATATGTAAATCAGGATGAATTGTATCTGATTTACAACACTTGATTAAACGTTCATTTCAGCCTTTTGAAATTTTCTTCATGAATTATTAATGATTGGATAAGAGTAATCTGAAACCCATAAATCACATAATTTTGTTGTTATGACTTATCATAGCAGAACATAGCACAATTGCACATGTCAGAATATCTTGAGATCTATTTATAAACAAGTTGTAAATAATTGCTAAAAAATTGCTAGCAATTTAATTATTTATCTCCTTATCATGAGAATAATCTTGGAGACATTAGGAACATGGGGATGTCATTTCCTCTTGGTCCACCTGTATATGGGCTACTGTTTTATCAAATACTGTAGTTTATTACCAACTGTTTCTGAGTTGCATGTATTAGTACTGGTAAAGTCATTTTAATATTAAGAACCAGTTGACTCAACTGCAAAATTGCTTTTAGGTTTTCATACAAATACATACATACAGTACAGTACAGTACAGTACAGTACAGTACAGTACAGTACAGTACAGTACAGTACAGTACAGTACAGTACAGTACAGTACAGTACAGTACAGTACAGTACAGTACATCTATTTTTTATACTTTTATTAAAACATTTGATCAATGCAATATGTGATGGAGACTGTACCTAATTCATACATGTATGTTTAATAAAAAATACCAGTACCTTAAATTTACTTGATAGCAGTACTTGGCAAAACAGTGTGTTGTGCAGTTTGACAGTAAGTGTCATAGGTGTTTAGTGTTGAGTAGCTGTGTTTTAAAATTCACATTTGATAACACACCACAATCACCCTTTGAACTTACACACTCAGATTTTTTTTTCAGCCTCAATATCCTACTCTGAATTTTGTGACATAGTGAAAAAAGAAAAGCAAAATACAAAGAATGATCTCATCTTAGCTTTCAAGAAGATGGATGTTAATGGTGATGGTTTTATTTCATTTGGTGAATTAAAGAAAGCTCTTACCATGGTATGACTATGTTATCTCAGTGACTGAAGACTAAATTTATATGTCAGTTGACAGTTCTACATGTAAAATATTGTACAGACGTGACACTGCACATGGACAGTACACATGGCTTGACACACAGGCAGATTGACTTATTAACATTTCTTCATACAATTGTTTACAAACCACGGGTCACGGCACGTGCATGCATGCACCACCCAAAATTTGTTGTACCTTTCACGCCCCCCCCCCCCTCCCCCTAAAAGGTTTGTGTTTCTTAAAAAATCCAATGATACAAGAGTGCAAGTCAACTATCATCCCAGAGAAATTGAGAGCAAATTATGAAATTGTTTTAGTAGAAACTAACTTGTGTACCTTAGTTCTTCCGGATTATTTCAAGAAACGAAGCATATAACCATTGTTTCTGTGTGAAAACCAAGATAAAACAAATCTTCCACTCTGTCGCCTCCATGTTGTTTTTGCTGTACGACCGCGCGGGTCCTGGTACTTAAACAGATAATCAAAACCCAATAAACATCCATTCTGACAACGAACCAAACGAAAATTAACCAAACCTACATGTACATGAACAGATGCAGGGGCGGATCTAGGATTGTTGAAAGGGTGGCCAAGGGTGAAGCCCGAGCCTTCTAGGGGGGTCTGGGGGCATGCTCCCCGGAAATTTTTGAGTTCTTGGGTCTCTGAAATGGCATATATGAGTTATATGAGTTATATTTGGGTTACTTGTACTTTTTTGTAACACTTTAAAAAAAAACACTTAAAAAAAGCAAATGAAAACTACAACTTCACGGTCAACTAGAGTTGCCCTAAACGAAAGAGCAATAGTAGCTCAGTAACTTCAACGGACAGTTAAGAACAACGAAAGCGCATCAATATTTAGCGTCATTTATTAATTTTTCCAAGACCAAAGAGGGGGATGGCTAGCCACCCAATCCACACACACGCCCTAAATCCGCCCCTGATATACTAGCTAAGCACTTCTAAGTTAAAATTGTTAGTTGTATAATAACTATTTTGATATCAGTGTTGTTTTCTTAGTATGGTGAAAAGATGAGTGCATCTGAGGTTCAAGAGATTCTTGAAGAAGCAGACGATAATGGAGATGGTCGTTTAGATTATGAAGAGGTATAATGACTCCCTGATCTCTGGGCATTTGTGGGTACTAAAGAAATACCTAATGGTTTTCCGTGATTATAGATACTTTGATACACGGGTATTGACCAATCAGGGCACGCGTAGTATAAATGTTATTTTAGAATATTTCATGTCATATTGTGCAGTTGTCATTTTAAATAGATGTTTATAGTAGCTTAGTTATCGTTTATAGAATATATCTTACTATGTTGTAATTGGATATTCATGATATTGTTAAATATCCCTAGTAGGGGAGAACGGGTGGCGTGACGTGTGCTGTTAGCGCGCTGCCTCTCATAAAAAAGTTAAGCCCGGTTAGACGGTCGCTTGGGAATGACCCCGTTGTCATGTGAGTAGAATTGTAGTTGATCTCTCTTGTGCTTCGAGGGTTTTTCGCCGGGTTCTCCGGTTTTCCTCCCTCCATAAAATCAGCACCTAGTATCTTAGCTGTGATCCATGGTCTGAACAGAACTGCCACGTGCGTCCTTCGCAATTGGACTCATTATTACCTTACACAATTTAAAATTACAAGAGAAGAAAAGAAATTACATATGAGTACTCCCTGCCTAAAATAATCATAGTGGGCTAGTAAGGCTATGCAGCGAGCGAGACACAGTATATAGACAGTTTAACAAAATTAGTAATACAGGTGAACATGGTAGATAACCGAATTACATACATATATATATATATATATATATATATATATATATATATGTTTATCACATACTTGTGCCTTTATCAGGGTGATAACAGCGGGACATAAAAACAATATGTCTCGCGGTACCGTATCTGTCCCGTCATATATCCCACTGTCCTGCGTTGGGAGCCCTAAAACGTGATACATTATCACATTCGTGACTCGGTATATCAGTTTTATCGCTTTCAGGACGATATCGTAATTGTCCCTCGTTCGCTGCGCTCACTCGTGACAATAACAATATCGTCCCTCAAGCGATAAAACTGATATCACCTCGTCCCTCATGTGATAACCTATACATATATATATATAAGAGAGAGAGAGAGAGAGAGAGAGAGAGAGAGAGAGAGAGAGAGAGAGAGAGAGAGAGAGAGAGAGAGAGAGAGAGAGAGAGAGAGAGAGAGAGAGAGAGAGAGAGAGAGAGAGAGAGAGAGAGAGAGAGAGAGAGAGAGAGAGAGAGAGAGAGAGAGAGAGAGAGAGAGAGAGAGAGAGAGAGAGAGAGAGATATTTACAAACAAAGGAAAAACAAAACAAAACAAAACGGAAACACACAGAGATAAAAATACAGCATATAAATCAGAAAAAGTACATCAGTCTCAGAAACATAAGAAATGTTACGTAATGAACAAAACACATAAATTTTTAATAGATTTCTTATACTGGTTAAAATGAGATGAATGAAAAATATACTCACAAATTAGTGACATTGATTACTAATAGTCTTTGATAAAATCAGATTTAATTTGTTTCTTAGTAAGAGGATAATTAGCCCCCCATGCAGTCCTTTATCGTTTAGTATAATTATTGTGTAATTTGTACCTCTGTTTTGCAGATATTTCTAATTTTTTTATAGTTTTGTGAAATGCTGATATCAACAGCTGAGACATGTAAAGAACTTAACAAAAAAAATATGAAGGATGAAGTGTCTTTGAGAGATCGTAAAACTGATTCCTTTTCTAAAAAATCATTTTCTTCAAACGATGTTCATGGCAAGCCTCCTAAATCGCCAAGAACACAGCCTGGGAAAGTTCTGAAAGAACCAAAATATCTTAAGGTTTGAGTTTGTATATTGTCTATATTGTTTTTTGGGTTTTTTAACTTGCTCGTATACTGAAGAAGAGTATACTGACTATCTTGAATAATTACTTTATTAAATAGCATTTTATTGTCATGGCATGTGCATCATGTATATTTTGTGTAAAATATAAGCATTGTTTTAAACTAAGTGGGTATTGATGACCATTTTGAAATCTTACATTTCAAAAGCAGTTCTAATTTTTTTTAAATATCTTATAAGATCTTTCAAGATCTTGTGACCTTGTAAAATCTTATAAGATCTTACAAGATTTTTCTTGACAAGATTGTCACCTGGGTGGTGCCTATGGGGAACACGGATGGCATGTGCTGTTAGGGCGCTGCCTCTCACCAATATAGTTAAGCCCCGATGGGTGACCGTCTGGGAACAGCCCCGTTCTTGAACTTGGGACTCATGTGAGTAGAGTTTAGTTGGTCTCTCCTGTGCTACGAGGGTTTTTCGCCGGGTTCGCCGGGTTCTCCGGTTTTCCTCCCTCCGTAAAATCAACACCTATGGCTTAGCTGGGATCCGTGGTCTGAACTGTGTCGTATGGCGGCTGCTTAAAGCGCCTTTGATATGCCTCGACACGGCCACATTGAAAAATCCTTAGGAGTAATTTGATTGTAAAGATACACGTTTGATGTATTCTAATGAAAAGACCATTATTATTAATCAATAAATAATTAATTCTCTGAAGGTTTTCATGCTGATAATTGTAAAATTACGTATGTATTTGTTTGTAAATAATAAATAAAGCAATAGATAAGAAGCAAAAATAAATAAAATTAACGTATAATAAATGCCATAACCAATGAGGAACCAGGTAGGAAATGTAATCGTAATAAAAATATTGATACCTAAAACACGAAATAAAGCCATATTAATAAGAATAATATTCAGTATAAGAGTAGAACTAACATTTCGTCGTTACAACGAAAATAACTGTGGTGTATCCATGCACAAACCTATCTATAATTAACAATAAGTTGTTGTTATTACAAATATTACCACCCGACAATTAAAAACCAAATTCCCAGCGTTCCCTGCCACTTTCTCGTCGCGGTGGATTTTTCCTGGGACGAATAAAATCGTTTGAATTTTATTGATATCTGTATTGTCTTTTAGAACTGGAACCTTAGAGCAAGGAAAGGTTTTGTTGTTCTTGAAAATGATGGAAAATTCTCCTGTCATTGTTATCTACTCAAAGTACCGTTAACTACTAAAATTTGGTTTACAATTCATGGGCACTGTCAAGGTGAATTTTTCTTTATATAATTACTATTAATTTTATTATAATTAGTTAATTAGAAGGGGCGTAGCGCGTACGGGGGTGTGGGGGAAAACTGGTCACGCCAGTCAGTAAAACAGAGATTCTGTAGGGGGAAACGTGAATTGTCGGTAAATTGATCATAAAATTGAGTTGGTCGGTAAAATGAGGAGGTAATGGAGGTACACCCCTCAACAACTTCCAACCACTACCACTACCACCACTACCGCCACCACCACTCTGAATGGTCACGCTATGCTTGTTTATTAATTAGTATAGCAAGTGATTTAGCCGGAAAATAAACCGTATATAGTGAAGTGAATATAAGAGCCCAGTTCAAAATCTAAAAATGCAAAACCATAACGAAAAGAAACAATTCATAACAATCAAAATATGACTGTTTATTTATTCATTTATTTATTTATAATATATTTATTTATTTATATATTGTGTTTTTCATTATTCCATAATGATGCAATTATAACCATTTGGGTTCAATCGTTTCATTCTACTGTATGAAGTTTTTACAGTTCTTGTCTCTCAACAACCACTTGTCAGACTCAAAACCTTACTTTCGACAGTAGACCCGGAGTCGAGAATACCTCGGTCTCAGCATCGGTTATTGGTATTAGTATAAGGTTGTGTTTTACATTCAAATTCTCCCAAGTCACTCTCGTGTTTTGTTTCATAGTCATTCAAAATATGGTCTGGAAACTCAGCTAAAGTCTTTGTTCTATCTTTTTGTTCGCCTTTATGCATTTTTGTGCACGGTGCACGGTCACTGCACCCATCGTATTTTAGTATAATGAACAAGTTATCCAATAGCAACGTTTCAGTTCAGTCACTCAATCATGCTATTTTTATATTAATAAACCTAAAACAAAGGATGTGCACGGTGTATAAGGTACGGTTCAACATAACATAGGATTTGAAGTTTGCCGAGTTTCCATGCAGACCATAGTATATCTCTGTTGACTATATAGTTACCCATGCACATATGGGGTAATCGCAAGAGTCAACCCAGTCGAAGTGCAATGAGAGGGCCTCATATATGTTTGTATCAAGCTGTTATAAACACAGCGGCAATTTTGTATTTCCTCAAATAGTATATGGATAAAATCACTTGTAAACTTCAATGGTAAATCACAGTCAATAGAAATATATACATGATCTGGAAACCCAACAAAAGTCATTGTTCTATGTTTTTGTTCAGTTTATGTGCACTTTCACGCTTACTGAACGCATTGTATTTTCGATATAATGAAGCAGTCATCCAATAGCAACGTTTGGGTTCGATGTTGTTTAAATATTACATAAACGTAAAACAAAGATTTGTACACCTTCAAGTCCCACTCGATATGAATCATTGTTGGATTGTTAGCCTCTTTCAAGTTTTGGAGCCGTCATGTTCTCTATATATTAAACCTATATATTTATTATGTTAAAGATTTACTTGTTTTTGCATTAAATGTTTCAGGTGATCGTCAAGTAGATTTGTCGTTATTCGTGCTCAAACGAGACTCACAGCAACTCATAGCATTCACACAAGGCATTGTTGATGAGGTACGTTTTATAACAACGCTGCAAAAACCTATTCAAAACTATAACCCATCTATAACATCAGTCCTCAGCGGTGACTGACAGCCCGCTATAAGCCAAGCCATCTCGATCTCTTTATATTGCTTTCGTTATCCATGTTTACCAAGATTAATATTTTTTAGAAAAGTTGTGTCCAAGCTGAACTTTCTCCTGGAGAGTATAATCTTCTGGCGTTTACTACTGGGTGTAAATTATCCGCACGGCAATTTGAATCCAAAAGAGTTGTCGAACTAATAAAGACAGTTAATGGAGAAATTGAGTTCACAAAGCGATGTCGGTAAGGTGTTAAGAAAAAATGTTGAAGCTTACGTTTACAGAAATTTGGTAGACAAATTTCTCCTTTGTCTTCTTAGCTAGTGACATAGGGAAGAAAAAAGGATCTGCCGTGTTCGTTTTTGTTTCTGCTGAGCATGCGCTGTCAATTGCTTAGCTACAATCTCGTATACCCAGGTCAAATTGGAGCAGAAAACAAAACAAATTAACAAAGAAACTTGAATTTCTTTTTTCCGTGGTTTGGTTTAATTTTCTTAGTTTTTACACTCGGTTCCAGTTCCCCCGTTAATTTCGAAATGGCTGATGGAAGTACATAGTGAATAAGTATAATTTTATTTATAGTTATTTTTTCGTGGTCTGCCTCTAAATCATCTTTTCAGTTGAATGTGAAAAATCTTCAGTTTGCAATTGTAGCTATTACCAAAACCGATGATCCGCGGCATATCAAGAAAAACATGTCATGATTTCCACCCAAAACATTAACGAATTCGTCTACATTCCTTAGCCTTTGAAATTGACACCGTAAGATCACTGGAATATGATTGGTCCATTTACCACTTTTGAATTCTCCAGCCAAAAAGGTTAAGGAATGCAGACGGATTCGTCAACATATGTTTGGGTGGAAATCATGACATGTTTTCTTGGTTTTCATGGTAATAATGCAGATACTCGACCGCGGTGGAGTTTTTCTATACTCACCCGATATGGTTTGCCTAAGTCCGCTGTCCCACAATAATTATTCCAACAACATAAGATGAAGAAACTAGATATCAGTTTTGAGATTTCAATTTTAAGTACCATCATTCCAGGACCTCTTTTCAGGATTTTTCTGGGGGGCGTTCACAAAAAGGGACCCTTCTAGGGGGGTCCAGGGCATGCCCCCCGGAAATTTTTGAAATTTAGAGTCGGAAATGCCATTTCCTGCATTCTGAGAGGTGATTTTTAAGAACACTGAAGGTCATAAAATGTTATAAAAACTAGTTAAAATACAACACATTTCTGACTGTTTTGCTTTGTGTCAGAACTCGTCAGCTTGTTCACTTTCAAATATAATATGGAAAATGTTGTGAGGAACTAGAAAAAGATTTTTCGTCACCACATACATCTTATCAAAATAAAAACTATTTAACTAATATAAAGATTTATCTATACCTGTGTAACAACTGAAACTATTCAACTGATTTGCCTATCCATACACATTTTATCCTGGGACCAAAAGGGCGTCAATTTGGGGGGGGGGGGGGGGCTCAAAGGGGGACTGGGTGGCCCCCTCAGTTATATAGTTAAAAGAGGCCCTGCATCATTCCACGACCTGCTTCCAACTTGACCATGTACCTCAGTTGGTAGAGCATCCGACTAATAAACCGAAGTTCGTGGGCTCGTATCCCAGCCGCCGTCTACCGAATAGTTTTTTTGTACTCATCCAGTGTGGTTCGTCGCTCGGAGCAGCACTAATCAGGGACGTAGCCAGGGGGGGGGGGGGAGCCGCGGCTCCCCCCCTTTTGATATAAAACAACAGACATCAGTGGCGTAGCCAGGGTCTATACATTGGAGGGGCCGAGCGCCGAAGGCGCGAGGTGCTCCCCTGGAAAAATTTTGAATTCTGGGGCCTCTGCGATGTGATTTCCTGCGTTTTGTGGGCTCGAGTTAAAAGAATTTAGAACATAACAAGTAGTACGCATAAAAAGATATTTTTATGGTTTCACAAGAAAGTTTAGCTAATATATCTTTGTGTATAAAGAAAAGTTACATTTGTAAAAACACATGTCGAGGAGCTTCCTCCCATTACCATAAAACATAATAGTATTCACAGTACTTCATGTTATACAAATATTTCAGATCGCACTCGTCATTGATACTTTCAAACAACCTCGGCAATTCTCGGCCAAAACAAAATGGTGGGCTTGACTTTCGAGTGATTGAAATAATACGCTTGTAGTGTAAATTATTACTTGCAGTTAGTAAGACCCCAATTATATATATTGTCATCTATTAAAGCACTCACAGGAATGTTGGGAGGATCCAGCGATAATTTCGTACCTCCCCCCCCCCCCCCCCAAAAAAAAATTTCTCCCCGGATTTGGGCTTTTCACAGGGCTGTCTTGAAGATGATTGGGGGGGCTCTGCCCCCCCCCCCTTGCCCCCCCTTGGCTACGCCACTGACAGACATGTAACTACAAAACTGATGCAATATGAATTGTGTCAGGAAATAATGTATTATATTCAGTGTATTCAATCTGCTGAGTGTATGCATTTTGAGTATCTATGTGACGTTTGCGTGTTTTGAGTATTTTATATGACGTTTTTTAACCTTTAGAGTCTGTAAAATCTTCCTCCAAAAACCAGGAAATGGCATTTCGGCGACTCTCGATTTCAAAATTTCCCGGGGGAGATGCCCCCGGACCACTCTAAAAAATTATTTTTATTTTATTGCAGAGATGCGTTAACAGAAATATTCCACAGTTGTGATTTGGATGGAAATGGTTATCTCAGTCGAAAAGAGTTTGACATTTTTCAAATGCGAACAAGCGGTGAATCGTGTGACGACGATGCCTGGGATGTGATGATTGGTGAGTTGTTGTTTGTGTTGGTCGACATAGTTGTTGTCGTCGTTTCCTCCTCCTCGATCTCATTCTCTTCTTTTTTCCAGTGGGGTAGCCAGGGTCTTGCCTTTGCTGGGGCGTGGCGGGGCTAGGGAGAGAAATGTAAGGGGTCTCGCCGGAAAATTTTTGATTTTTAGTTAAAATAATATGAAAGCTATAGATCGCATAATTTATGTTAGATTTATGTTAGTCAAATCACTTGACTATGAAACGGTCATACTCCTTCCCCAACCGGATTTAAATGAGAACGGTCTTGCATAGAGACTATTGGAGGGGAGGGTGTCGTTCTCTCTTAGCTACGGTACTGCTTCCTCTTCGTCCCCTCGCTCGATCTTTATTCTTCAATCCTCCTCTTCTTTTTCCGTCCTTCTCCTTCCTTCTTTCCTTCGATACTTTTTCTTCATTGTGTACTTCTAGCCAGAATGCTATTACTTTATTTTTGTTTTTTTGTTGTTCTTTTCTTGTCAGAAAACTTTGATACAAAGAATAGCCGTGAAATCACTCTTAAAGGCTTCCTTGACTTGAACTTGATGGAAGCACGTGATGCTGAGGGTGACCCCAATGATTTATGGGTAACATTCAACAGTATGGGTTATAACAAGTCGTTAGAACCCGATCAGGTACGTAGTGTATAAGTACGTGCTCATCTTCTATACTAATTTCGGAGTATGTTATGCACGTGAACAGAGGAGTTCCAAGACATTTTCAAGTAATTTGTGTTAGTGCCAATTGCGTTTTCTAATATATCTCACACATGTGGACACAAGACATAGTACACTAACATTTTTAAAGACCTTTTTTGTTATGATTCCAACTAAATGTTCAACCAACTGTAAAATAATGGACAATATATTGAACAATGTTTTAGGTCGAACAATTTGAGCTATGCATGCATGCATGCATGCATGCATACATCATTCATGCTGACTGTTTCCCATTTTAACATGCATCGTTCCTAGACTTTTGGTTCCCAAGGAACCCTAAAACAACCATCCCACTAAAACAACAACGTACGTTATTGTGAATTAATGTTGTCAACGATGTCAAAACTTTTATAACTCACTTTGATTTATTTGCGCTAGTTCTTTGTTACACGCACTGTTATGTTTGGTTCAACACCGCTCGACGCCAAACGTAGATTATTTCATGTGACGTTTGAAACGGTTTCTTGTCTTTGTCTTCACTGCTGCGTGGCAACGCTGAAAGTATTCTCTGCAATAGGCAAAATAGTACCCATGCAGCTTCAACCTCTGTTTTAACGAGAAATATAGCCCCTCAGTATAGTGTACAAATGTAGAGTGCTGTGTATATACTAGGCAATATTTTTAATAGAGCAAAGTGAAAAGATGGTAATCTGCCGAGAATTTTTGGCAATGAAATACTGACGTTTGGTGCATGCGGAGCTTTTCACGTTTCTATGCGCTCTATATACCCTATATAGATCACGTTTATTCCGCGCGGACCCCGGCGGTCCCCATGTTGGCGGACCCATAATACATTTACTCACCAAGGTTTCCAAAGGGTCTGTAGACTTCACGTTGGGAGTCACTGGTTTAGATCATAAAACAGCGCCATTAATAGGCCATTTGCACGATGACGCGAGGGGAGAAGGCGTTGGGTGACTACAACTACCAGAATGCTTTGCCAGTATTCTAGGGTTTCGGCTAAAACGGATAACTCAAAGGGACCCATCCAGTCCTTTCGCGGCTTTTCCAAAATATGTCGTCAAATATGTTTTCCCAAAAAGCTAGGGGGTAAACCAGATTTCTGATTAGGGTTAGAGTTCATGTTGTGGCTAGGGTATCGAAAAGATTGCTAACACATTGAGACTCACTGAAGCTCAACGACAAATGTGGAAAAAACAAAGGACTGGACGGGTCCTTTTGAGTCATCCCTTTTAGGCGAAGCCCTAGAATACTGGCAAAGCATTCTGGTAGTTGTAGTCAACCCAACGCCATCTCACGTCATCGTGCAAATGGATTATTGCAGTGTGTAAAATGTAGCCTTCATTATTTACCGTTCATTATTTATCGGGGGGATGGGGATGGGTGAGAAATTGCCAAACTTTCTTTTTTTTTCAGGTACCCCCCAAGCAAAGTTCAAAAATTTGGTAGCCCCCCTGTTTTTAGTTGACACAATTTCAGTGCCCCACCCCCCCCTTCAAATTCTGACATTAATCTTAAAACTAACCCCACCCACCCTACCTATAAAACCTCAAAATTCAACCCCATTAACCCTAAACCTAACCTTAACCCTAAACCTAAGCTTAACCCTAAATATAACCTTAACCCCAACCCTAAGCTTAACCCTAAACCTAACCTTAACCCTAAACCTAAGCTTAACCCTAAATATAACCTTCTTAACCCCAACCTTAATTCCCACCCGACCCACACATTAAACCAATTGTCACCTTAACCTTCTCCTTAATCTCAATCATAATTATTACCCTAACACCTTAAACCTCAAATTATAAACCATTCTCCACTACTTTTCACCAACACAATACACCAAGGATGGTAAATCACAACCAGGATCTAAATACCTGAACCTTATGGTTTACTTTTACTTTACATTTTACAAAACAACACAAAATAATTCCAATTAAAGGCTTTTCTAAATGATTTTTCCCAATAAGAAATGTTTGTTTGTATAATAATGTTGGTCATCAAAGATTCTTATCCTTGTTTAATACAAAAACTTCATGTCCCCCCTTAAGAACTTATAAATTATTTCAGGGTCCCTCCAAAAGAAGTAGCAAAAATTTCAGGTCCCCCCATTTTCTCACCCATCCCTCTCCGATAAATAATGAACGGTCCCTTAGGCCCTAAGTGGCCTAATGCAAACACGTTGACTGATCAATTATATTCTTTGCAAAACGGTACTTCACTTATAAAATTATAAGTTCCTGAGTCTTCACTAGAAGACTAATAAATTGAACTTCGTAATTTATTGTATTCATTTTTTAGGTTGCATATTTCCTAACTGAGGTGTATTCACGTGATTGTGAAGTTAACCTTGAGGCACTAAAGATGGACGACTACAGTGAAGTTCTAAATAAAGCTATTCTTCAGTCCATAGTCGATAACTCAACAACTCGCAATATAAAACGCATGCGTGATCTTATTTTGCATCATTATGAAGATGAAAATCGTGTCAGTCTGGCTGTTGAAAACAAGGTAAGCTAAATGCGTGTACTAACATTGTACCATATAGTGCATATTTCTGTTATAGCAGAAAATATTATTTGCAATACTCAATAGCCAAAGGAAATTGTTACAGCAAAAAGGTGAAACGCAATCTCTCTCAAGTCTGCTACTCTGCTGTAATTATCCCTTATACCATCTTTTTTATCACGATAACCTGATTAATATTATACAGGAAATTATCAGACTCCTATCTTAACTACAGGATGGGGGCCTTACATAAAAGATCCCGGTCTAATATTTTCCCGTAGTGTTCTAGCGGGCGAGCTTAACCCTTTATCGCCCAACGATGTCTTTAGTATTTTACTCTGGCTAACGCCAGACGATTTTACTCGTCAATGGAGTGGCTACTGGGCGATAAAGGGTTAATGATTAGGGGTTTATATGGCATGGCTTTTTGCAGCAGATCAACTTTTATCAGCCTTGTGGCGTTGTAGTTGCTGGTATTAAATCTTTTACTTCCAACTAATTTGTTCGGGTAGTTAAATTCGTTTTCCAAATGTACCATGCAGACCTTTGCGCAAAAGACAGGCAGGCAGGCGGACGGACGGACGGACGGACGGACGGGAACTTGCGACAACACTACGTTGATTATTTATTGTTTTGTTTATTATTAATTTATTTTTAGCAATAAATAACAAACGTGGTGCATTACCACAAATATATCCTCGCTTCTATTGGGTTTCGTTTTTGTTTGTATATTTCTGCTATTTTTACTTTAACTCTCTCCAGTCCACACGTATACAGGTATTAAAAAAACAATTAAACCAGAATTTCTTTAATTGACTAAAATATAAAAATCAAAATTTTTGAAATGGATTAAGGTGGCTCCCTACGGTTTCTTCAAAAGTGGAAACAATGCAAGTTTCAACCTCAGAAAGTGCTCCTGAATAATTTGAAAAAGAATGAAACTAACGTTATGCATAGAATAACGTTAGACCTTGTCCTTAAGCTATATTAACTTGTTTCACTTTCTGGTTTTAGTCTCGTCAGTCGGTTCTGGTTCGCCTAAATTGCAAGAAAAGTGAAAACTGTGTGAGTCATTGTGGAAATCTGAACTGTGTAATTAAGGTAGAACCACGATCAACGGAGGTAAGATTTTGTGATCATTGTTATTGCTGTAGTATACAACCTTATAGTAAAAAAAAACGTGTAGTACATTTTGTACACGTACATAATACACCAAGCCAAGGAACTGTTCATGTCAAGTGCATGCGAGAGGTGGATTTCGGTTTGTGCTGAGTCGCCCAATCCCGTTCCCAGAGCCCACGTTCCCCTTACCCAGCGGGCGGGAAACGAGAGGCTGCTCTGGGATAATGCGTTCACGCCATCACAGGATTCTTGTTATCCGGAAGAAGAGTTATATAGAGTTCACTGTGTTCATCACCCAATGAAATATCGATGTGAAACGGATTATCCCAGAGTCTCTCGTTTCCCGGGTGGGGAACGTGGGCTCTGGGAACGAGATTGAAAGCCGCCGAGAGTGCTTTCAATGAAGTGAATTTTGTGCAATGCCATTGGTTGCATAAACTGATTATCAGCCAATCAGTGCTATTGCAAGTTAAAATTTTTGAAATTTGGGTCTCTGAAATAGTGAAATGGCATTTCACGCATTCTCACAGCATTTTTGAGCAAAATTTTAAGTCTAAAACATGGTTTTAATGCCACATTTTATCATTTTTCAACAGTTGTATATGTTTTAGAATTTATGAGAACCACACTGACGTTTATAGAGCACAAGCAAAGGTTATTTCAACACGACCGAGGTCTGTTAGCTGTTTAGCCACACTAAAGGCCTGGCCAAACGCTTTCAACATCGTTCAACATTGTTGAATTCACCATGTTGAAAGCGTTTTGCCACCCCTGCTGAATGATGTTGAATGGTGTTGAACGAAATTTGAACATGTTCAAATTTTCGTTCAACACGCGTTCAACATTCTATTGTTCTCAAAATGTTGAAAGGTGTTGAACGCATTTGGCCACATTTCATTCAACTTTGTTGAACAGAGACATGCGCCATGCGGGACAATGTCGATTCCAGCCTTTGTGGTAGCCCGCGTTCAATTAATTGTCTGAATGTTGAACGATGTGGTTTACCCCCTAGCTTTTTGGAAAAACATATTTTGACCTGATTCTTTTCCCGTTTAAGTTGCCTTGCACGATTTTTTCTCTCCCCTTTCCAATAACTTTTCTGATGGCCCGCCCATTAATACAGTATGTCCGGTATATACCTGTATACCAAAACAAAGCCATAACTATCTAGCTTAATTAATGTCTAATGATCTATACTGTGTAGGACGTGACCTGGTAAAAATTTTCATTTCAGATTGGACATCATTTAATTCCTCTCGACTCATCCAAACCCTGGTCGGTCACTTGTGAAGATTCTGTTGAGGACTAATAACTCTCTGCTTATTCTGATTTTTACTCTGAAGTGCTAGATTACCCTAGATATAGCTTAATACCTGGCTAGGTTTTTAAAATGTTCACTTCACTAAACAAGCCCAAGACAGCGACACCCTGACCGACAGACAAGTAAAATGTCTTTATTCCCTTTGGAATATCGGGAGATGCTGATCTTTACGAGGTGATACAAATCGTACTATATTCCTGCACCATACTTGAGTTGCTTGTCAATTCATTATTTATTATCGTTATATCATACTTATACATCATAATCATAGTATTAATATTCCAATTAAAACATGACCAGTAAGTTGTCACTTAGCATAAAGCTTTCATGTATTTAAACGCAACCTATATTAATAAAATCTTAACGTTGTGTAATTCAAACCTGAACACTCTCTCGTCTCTTCAGTTTGGTTTTCACTAGCGACGTAAGCGTAAGCATAACGACGTACGCAAGAGCAGTAAGCACTTCAAGATCAATTTAACACTTTGTTTTCCCTAAATTCAAAGGTGTTCATCTACCATGAAGTGCTTACTGCGCTTGCATACGTCATTATTACGCTTACGTCGCTAGTGAAAACCAACTACTCACATAATTTTAACCACTGACTGTAGATTAGTTATAACAGCTAGGTTGCCTGAAACTGAAAATTAGGGCACATGTATGTATATAGGCGGTACATGTTGCCATGCAAGTCAGTTTCAGTCCCCACCCCCCACCCGAAGGGCAGATAGAGGAAGTTTACGGTTACCGAGGATTAAAACTTAACTTAATGGTAGTGAAGTGATATCGAACCACCAGAATGCATTGGCGAACCCAAGATTGAATCGAAAATCGTCAACTTTGTACGTCATGCATGCTCGGTTCTTCCACGCGGTGTTGTGATTGTTATGACAAGACCATATACAGAAGATTGAAACGGGCGACTATATGTTAATTTCCTGACCATCACTGGGAGCTAGTGTAGCATGGTTTGCCAAGACGTCTCCCCTTGACGAGTAGAATAGCCAACATTATTACACGTCTCAGGCTAAAAACAACTAACAGAATTGGCGAGTTGCCAGGTGTACCAGTAAACTTCGTAAAAGGACTAGGGTACTACTCTCTGTACCATGCATTATTCTCTCTGGATTCAGTCTAAAGATAAATCAGATTGTACGGAAACATCATCATCCGTATTGTCCGTCGTACTGTCCGTAACAGTGTTTTCGTGATCTTCTGGAACGTGTTCATCATCCTCTGTCTCAGATTCCTCAGTTTCATCATCTTCTTCCTCCATTGCTAATTCCAAATCGTTCAGATCAAGAACGGGACCATGAAGTATTGGGTTCAAAGGTGCGTTTCCATCATCATCACGGCTTGTGTTGTATGACCCACATTCACCACACTTGAGGCCAATTATATGAAACTTTACATTGGAATGCTTAAAAAAGAAAAAAATTCTTACACCCGTTTTCAAAATTACGCGACCAGGCCGGAAATATTGCAGTCGATGCTAGTTTTATGGCAATTCAAAATACTTCAATCAATATAACTTACTTTGTCATCGTATTCAACATTCCCGTGGATTGCATTGTTATTTGGTTATATGATTTGCCATTTGGTCAGCATTAACGTCCTCATTTCATTGTATTTTGACTCAGTTCGTATCGATGTCCGCCATTTTGTGACATTAAATTGCTCACATCACGCCACATGCATGTTGGGTAATTTTGAAAACGGGTGTAATAATATCCCAATTAAACTACCTTGAGATCGAGGTATCATCGGTTTCAAATTATGAAGCTTAACCATCTAATAAAACCATCCCACAAGCGGGATGTTAAACCATAGTCAATCGAGATATGGTCTGGAAACTCGGCAAACTTCAAAGCGCCTATAATGAGCTGTGATTTTATGTTGAACCGTACCTTACACCGTGCACATCCTTTGTTTTAGGTTTATTAATATTTAAATAGCACGGTTGAGTGATTGAACTGAAACGTTGCTATTGGACAATTCGTTCATTATACTAAAATACAATGTGTTCAGTGACCGTACACCGTGCACAAAAATGCATAAAGGCGAACAAAAAGATAGACCAAAGACTTTAGCTGAGTTTCTAGACCATATCTCGATCGACTATGGTTAAACTTGAACACATAAAGGTAAAAATTCTATAGGGGTGTTGTGGTCGGGGTATGAGAGGTGGGACATTTTTCCGGAGGGTTGTGGTTAGGTTTAGGATTTCCGGGTGGCGTGATTAGGTTTAGGGTTTCCGGGGGGTGGTATGGGGGTGAGGTTTCGTTTAAAAAGGTTGTCTAATCAGATGGTGGTTTTAGTAGTTGCATGGTTAAGCTTCATAATTTGAAGGAAATGATAGCTCTGAGATAGCAATATAATGGGTCTTATGCAAGTGTGCGTCATGCTGAGCGTTCGTACGAGTCATGGAAAGCCTGGAAAGACACGGATCTCATTATTTCAAAATTCAGCCCTGGAGAGCCAAAATCAGTCATGTAAAGTCTAAGGGGGCGATTACATGGACCGGGCTGGCCCGGTTAACCGAGCTAGCCCGGTTAACAGGGATGAGTTTACGAAACGATTACATGGAGCGGGCTAGCCCGGTAAGCCGGGGTGATTTCAGCCCGAAATTCGCAATTATCAAGTAAATAAGGGCAAAGTTACATTAGTTTTACTTCAGTTTTACACTAATTAGTCTATTATTTATTTTGTAAGCCCATCGTTAATAAAAATATTGTTAAAGTCTTGGCTAACCCAGGAAAGCGTCTTCACGAAGACTAATTAATTTATTAAATCTTCGCTTTGATCACAAAACACACAAACAACGTTGATGTTCTATTTCAGTTCCTTTCAGCACTATTTATTCACACAGTCAAGCAAACGAACGCGTATCGAAGCGAGTTCAACAGTTTTTCAGCCCGGTTTGCCGGGATGAAAACGATTACATGGACATTTTCATCCCGGCAAACCGGGCTAGCCCGCTTGACATGTAATCGAAATGTTAAAACAACATGCGTTTTATATATAAAGCGGGCTAGCCCGGTTAACCGGGCCAGCCCGGTCCATGTAATCGCCCCCTAAGAAATTAAAAAATTGCTAAAAAAAAGTTTTCTCATAAAACGCCTTTATAACAAAAGTTCTGTGAATGAAAATATGTAATTTTCACTATAAACAAGTTTTCAATCATGGTCATGAAAAGTCGCAAATCATGAAAAATTGTTTTGAGGATGCAATTTGCTAGACCATAGTCAATCGAGATATGGTCTGGAAACTCGGCAAACTTCAAAGCGCCTATAATGAGCTGTGATTTTATGTTGAACCGTACCTTACACCGTGCACATCCTTTGTTTTAGGTTTATTAATATTTAAATAGCACGGTTGAGTGATTGAACTGAAACGTTGCTATTGGACAATTCGTTCATTATACTAAAATACAATGTGTTCAGTGACCGTACACCGTGCACAAAAATGCATAAAGGCGAACAAAAAGATAGACCAAAGACTTTAGCTGAGTTTCTAGACCATATCTCGATCGACTATGGCTAGACCCTGTACTTACTATATACCCAACGATACTAATTAATGCATAACCTGATTTAGCAGTTATTTCTTTCATTTTTTCATATTTCTTCATTCATATTTATTTCTTCCATAATTTATACGTTTACGTAGTCCATGCCGAAAACAACAAAAACATGCAGATCTATTCTTCTCCCAAATTTTCTCAAATTCTGCAATTAACGTTGCATTAATTATGGCAATTGAAGATAAGAATGTTTTCAGTAAGCTTACCTTGTGGCAGTCCCGGCAAAGGATCTAGAACGAAAAGAATTAGTGTATTTTTCGTAATTATAATTCGAATTAAAATTTTAGACAATTCACATTAAGAATACAAAAGAAGTAAAAAGCTTTATAAAATAACATGTATACTACGCGAGCCATGATTGGTCAATTGCCGTGTTCGGATCAGAGTATCCAAACACGGAAAATTCCCGCCAAAACGATTTTTTGAAAATGTCGGACAGTATATCATATTCACTTGTGATCATTTTATAAAAGAAATACCAAATGGTTTTTTTCCGTGTTTGGAAACTCTTATCCAAACACTTGGGAAATTGCTCGACTTTCGAAAAGCTAAAAACACTCGCCTACGGCTCGTGTTTTGTTACGCTTTTCTCCAGTCTCGCAATTTCCCGCGTGTTTGGATCAGAGTATCCAAACACGGAAAACCACTCGGTATTTCTTTAATGATTTATTTTCACTTAGAAAATTTTTTTTTAAAATTGACATGGAAAATGAGTAAAAGGTTATAACTTACTCTTAATTCCATGTTGGCGTAATCACCAGGCATCGGAGTTCGAGCAATCTCTGAATCTAACTTGAGCCATGTAGAAGACATATCTACTAAACATCTGTTGCATGTTGGGCAAGTATAGCCACTGTAAAACAAAACGTTTTGAAAACGTTCGAAGTTAGTAGCTTCCTAAGTACCAACAGTTTACCATTCGAGCTGTACGTAACACAGTTGGATTGACAGGGACATTTCTCTTATAATAAAAAACAATATACATGCACTTAATGTCTGCTCCAGAGGGAAACAGTTAGTTTTTTGTCGAGGGAAACATCGAGACTCGAGGGAAAACAAAACTAAATGTTTCCCGAGGGATCAGACATTAAGTGCTTTGTTATATAGCTAGAGTTTCGCTGAATAATTTCGACGTTTATCAAGGTAAAGTACACAAAAGACAAACTGAAAGACCTACAAAAACATTTCGCCTAACTCCGTAATTTCACTTCAACCAAACAAATATGAGTCTCAGAACAAAAGAACAGCAATACATTTCTCCAGTTAATCTTCACACATGCTTTGAAGACCTACAAATATTCTTTTTTTCGTACCAGACAAGCTTTTGTTTATAGGATACCGTGAAGAGTTTTGGCGGGCAACAAAAGTTCTCAATTGTTGCCCACTCGGTCTACATTGAAATTTAGCTAAGGTCATGTGACCACAAAGCAACCAATGACAGTCATCGTTTTATCCAGCAAAAGTCTAGCTACATAACAATAGAGTTGATGTTCGCGGGCATAAATATGTTTTTGGCACGACTCAGGTTCATTTTAGCCCGAGCCGCAGGCGAGAGTTAAAATTAGCTCTGAGAATTAGGCCAAAAACATATTTATGCCCAAGAACATCAACTGTATTACTATTATAATAATTTTAGTGGGCATTTGGGAAAAAACCCAAAGACAGTACAGTACAGTAAACAGCATCTTGAACAGTGCCACCATCTCGCATCTACATTGCGAGGTAGATACAAATTTATGTTGGCAATTTCTTTCTGTTTAACCAAGTATCTATTCTTCTTTATTTCCATCAAACACTATACAACAGATAATCTTCTACTCCGTGATTTCGCCAAAGGAATTCAATTCAAAGCTTATTAAATTCGAACTTCACAATGAGCTTCACGAACTTCCCAACCTTCCAAAAAATGTTGACAAACGAATTTCAAAAGCAAGGTGAAACTGACTATAACAAAAAGCTTACCCAGAATTAATTAAATCGGTAAAACACGTCCTAAGAAAAAAAACAGGAAAAAATTGCAAATCAGCAAATAATGATCGTGAATGGTAATAAAATAGTGAATATGCTTTCAGTAAACGGGAGGCGTCAACCCTGTTGTATATACAAGGGTAATGGCAACAAAAATCTAAATTACAAATTTTTCCGATTTTTCTCCGAAAATTTCTCCGATTTTTCAAATCTTTTCGATCAACAAACTGTCCTAATCAAACGAGGACGCAAGTCATCGCAAGTTAGCTTACGATGACTTGCGATGCCACCAGTCAAACGTCGGCACAAGTTCTGCACTTCCTCTAGTTCCCACGCCTTTTCGCTAGTTCAAGTTCTCATGGTAGTTTCTATGGCGACGGAGCACGAAAGACTTGCATCGAGTTGAAAAAAACTTGCGATTAAATTTGAACAAGATCAAATTAGTCGCAAGCTAACGCAAGTCACTGCAAGTCATCGCAAGCTGCCGGTCAAACGAGACACAAGCAAGCACAAGCTAAAACTTGCGATGACTTGCGTTCTCGTTTGATTAGGGCTTAACGAGTGTAATCCAAGTAAATAGAACAAACTTTGTGCCAAACAACATCGCTAATTTCGCCAAAAGACAATCTTGTAATAAGCCATCTTGTTGTAAGACTTTGACTAATCAATGACGTCACAAGCCAGCTGAATTCATGTGGTACATGCTTTTGAAAGTGTTGTGTTTCAACAACAAATAGGAAACATCCACCAAAAGTAAGGCTAACCACAATTTTTGTTTCACCCAGCTTGTGACGTCACACTTGAGGGGTATTCCGCTCACCTAAACTAAAAGAAAATAAACTAAATAAAATTAAACTAAACTAAACTAATAATCTTTTAGAATTCTTTCTAATTTTACGTTTATAAAAAAACTGACATGCAACATACGAATGCAGTAGATGACCACAAGCTGGTACATTGGCTGCAATTGTCGAGGTGTGCAAGTCCTAAAAAATCACGTTCAAGTTAAGCAAGTCAGTGCACAAGAAATATGCATTTAACAAGAATACGGTTGGACTATTCTAAAGTACACTTATTTATACATATATAGGCAGAATTGGGGGGGAGGGGGGGGGGGTTCATTAGACATCGACTATTGCTATCTTTATAGCCAACAATCACGAAATCCTAATATTTTGGAGGAAACGAGAGAACACAACTGGAAAATATATACCGTACTTGTATTTCGTGTATTTAGAGTTCCCAAATTTTACGTGTGTATACAGTACAATGTATACAGTATCTCGTATCAGGAGTTTTTATGTTATGATAATATGATCAAGTCAGGATTGTTTTAATGTACCGCAGAACTTAATATACGGATATAAAGTATATACCTGTAGCTCTTGCAAAAAGTAACTATTCTCTTTGTTTAACGTTCATTAGCGATAAAAATCTGTTCAACACTAGTCTCCTAAGCAGATGTCAGTGAGGGAGACTCAGTGTCTGAACAGGTGTGGGGGAGACTAGGTCAACACGAGAAATAAGTTACATATTTTCAAGCATCCATGCATTGTTCTCTATATTATAATATATATTTTTATTTTTCTCTCAATTCTTATTGGAAGAACATCTCTATGTCAGCTGTAAATAACTGCCAAGAAATCTAGTCTAAGCATGCGCATACTGTACCTCTAAGCAAATCGCACAATTATTTCTCGAGCTTTTTTCTATACACTATAAAAAGAACAGAGTTGTAAAAAAATTATGTGTCGAAAAAGACGTCTGACCTATTTACTACGAAACAAAAGGTTCATGGAAAAAAAATTTTCTGAATTTTTTTCTAAATAAACCGAGGTGGGCAAACTGATGCAGTGAAGATCATAATCACGAAACTAATCTGCATAATAATAAAGGCCACTTTAAACGCATCCTGAACAAACATCGTCCAACAATGTTGTATAACATGTTGGGTAAAGCTGTATGATGTTGGATCAGGTTTAATTCGTACTTTCAAACTTTTCATCCATTGTGAGGCCTTGAAAATACTGGTCATACCAGAGAGACACATGCTCAAACGATTGCATTATAACTAAGCCTTCGGTACATGGAAAATAGAGGAAGGGTTTTTTAGGCATTTCAGACTGCATCTTGATCACTCTTGATTCTCTTCTTTCAAATCTTAGCAACCTTATTCACTGGTATATAATTATGAGGATATCACATTCTATTTACTGTAGAAAATCCTTCAACTCACCTGATGAGAATTCACTACTGTTTTACTCAAACACAGACCACAGGTTTCACAATGAACGAAGTTCTCTCTTCCTCCGACTCTACGTTGAATAGAATACATTTCAAATAATGTTACACTGGGCTATGTTTCGTGCTAGTTTTATTACAGTTTTTACTTTTGTGTAGTCATACAAATGGATGGAACTGATTAAAGTAATAATTATATAATGGTTTTCCATGTTTCAAGATTAGGGGTGCACCGGATATACTTTGTATATCTATATCTGGCCGAAAAATCTCACTATCTGGTATCCGGCCGGATATTTTCTAAAGTCTGTCCAGGATCCGGATAAATTTTTTCGATAATTTGGCATATTACTTGTGAGGAATATGATAAATTTGGCATAAAATACATAGAGGATATTACAAGGTGGTGCGAAGATATGATTTTATCTTCGAGTGGTGAAAACAATATTTTACGAATGAGTGTACTAGCGAATGCACGCAGGCTAAGCGAATGACTAAAATATCGTTTTTACCACGAGAAGATAAAATTCATATCTTCAAGCCAGCGTGTAATTTTCTTTTTATTATATAGATTCAATGCAAAAGGTGGGAAAATGTTTAATCACGTGATCGATATCTTCACTAGTGAGGATATGGAAAATATGTCACTGCATATTTCTTAGTAAAACACTCCCATCTATATAATAAATGCAGGTAATACAGTAGTCTTGGTAATTTCCGCACAGCATAACCAGCACTATTAATTTCTCAAAGAATTAAAATTTTGCCAGAGCATCAGATTCAAACTCAGAAAAGTGTGTGCGCAGATAATTGCGTAGGCAACTGATTGTCATGGGTAAACGACTTGTTCTCAGGATGGCCATGTACAAAAATGGCAGCAATAACTAGCTGTTTTTCTTTGTATTTTCGAATGACATTTATCCAACGGGATGTTTGTGACAGTGAATGTTTATTTGACAGAAGAGTAAGAGTTTCAGGCGGAAATACTGATAACTAATAAATTCAAAATGTAGGCATAACCCATAAACTATGGTGAGCACTCACGTTTTTAAACAATTCAAGTATTCCACCTAGGAAGAGGTACCAAAACTTGTATACAAAAAATATCTGGTATCATCCAGCCAGATTTTTTTCAACTATCCTTTAAATCGAGTATCCCGTCAGATAGTAAAGAGCACTATCCGGCGCACCCCTTAGATTATAAGCTAATTGTTTGTGTAATAATCTGAGATACAGCAGTACATACACAGCCTTAGTACCGTATTAAGTATAGTACGGTAAAATACAGTACACTAAAATACAGTATAGTGGCATACTGTACAAAAATGTTACACTAATTCTTACATATTAAATATTTTATCTTTAGCACAAAAAATGTTTTCATTTACCTACAAATACCACAACCATCACAGTGAAACTGCCCTTTGTCCTTATCATCAAATAAACAACAAGTGCCACAGAAATACTTTCCAAAGATAATTAAACAATCCTTACAGCTGGAAGATACCTAAACAGACAAAAAAGAACATGTTAACAAAGTTTCAAAACTCATTAATAATTCATGAGGAAAACACAAATTAAAGAAATCAGTACCATGTCCGTGGTTTTATATCTGATAAAGAAACTTCCTGATTTACATAAACTTTAGCTTTGATTTTCTCGGCTTAGACAACGCATTCACAGTACGTATTTTATCAGATCTAGAACACTCATTATATGACCACAACAAGAGCAATTGTTAAGTATACAACAAACTAGAATAAAGCTAAAGGCAAAGTAATACGAGCAACAAAGTGCTGCAACATTGTTGCGTTGCAAGTTGAAAAGCGTTGTTGCACGTATTACCAACCAGGGCGCTTATATATAGGCGCCCTGATTACCACCCACCTCAAACATTGTCACGCAACAGTGATTTTGTTGCAAGTTGAATCAGCATGTTGGAGCAAGTAGAACTGGAGTCTACTTTTTTCAAGAAATTTTTTCAACTTAGAACAAAATCACTGTTGCGTGACAATGTTTAAGGTTAATGCACAGCAATTTTCTTCTACAGGGGGTGGACAAAAAAAAGTGGCCACCATTGAAAGTATGATTAATGTGCATTAGAGTACAGAAAAATATATAAAGTTATATATTTTCAGAATGCATGCGTCACGATCTGCTCAAATATGATATCAAATTCTAATTTTTTCCATTGATTTGAAAAATATATTAGTTTTTCATGATTTATTTCGTATTTTAGTTCGACTTATTCCAATTGGTCTTCAAAATCACTAAAGCCTGGTTCTCATATGTCGCCGATGGTCGCCGACCCATGATTTAGATGCATGTTAAGTAAAAGAATAAAAGCACTGCTTTTGTGCATTGTTCTTTATTACTCAACATGCTGCTGCACTTCCCGTTTTAACATGCATCTAAATCACAAATCGCCGACGATCGGCGACATATGAGAACCAGGCTTAATGGAGTTTGTAAACTATGAAAGTGTTATAACAGCAAAATAGTTAGATATTTTGTTGCCATTTCACTTGATTTCACTACAGCTTCACAGCGTGGCATGCTTTCAAAGTTAACGTATGTTTAAACCAATAACAAAATTATAATTGGATATCATATTTGAGCAGATATTGACGCATGCATTCTAAAATATATCACTTTACATATTTTTCTTTTCTCGAATAATAGTTATTCCACATTAACCATATTTGTAATGATGGCCACTTTTTTTGTCCACCCTGTATATGTGGAAAAATTGCAGTTTCTCATATAAATTTAACTCCTTCCTGACTGAATCAGTCTGCAGACTTTTAGTATTTCACACTGACGTTTGACTTTTAGTATTTTACACTGGCTAACACCAGATGATTTAACTTGTCAAGGGGAGATCTCCCAGTCACCAAGGGGTTAAACTATCAAGAAACTATAACTGTTTATCACATAATAAATGTTTTACCTATATTGTGCAGTATGGACATGTGAAGATGAAAGACTAATATATAACATATAATGTGGTGGAAAAAACAACACAAATTAAACTGCAAACACTGCTATTGGATGACTGATTCATTATATATAGAAAATACACTGTACAATGTGTTCAATGATTAGATGATAGCACAATAAAATTGCATAAACTGAATGAAAACATAAAACAACTTTCACTAAGTTTTCAGACCGTTTTCAGTGTCTCAAATTTGCCTAAAGCCGTGTTTACACGGCCAAAATTTAAGCACGCTTAAGTAAAGCGTGCTTAAAATGCGCCACCTTGGTGCGTTTACACGGTCATTTAATAATCCCTTACTAAAACACGTACACCATTATTCAACATGGCGGACGAACGATATTTTTGGTTTTGGAAGCTTCATATGGGTAGCGTGCGTCAAAGAACAACGGAAGACATCGGTACACGGGAAAAAGAAAGAAAGAAAGAAAGAATAGCGAGATGGAAGCTTCTACAGCAGGGGGAAAAAAAAGCATTTTATCCTATTAATAAGACCGTATTAATAGCAAACGTTTTTCAATCCCGTTGCGTTTACACGGCCAAGTTAAGCGCGATTAACTGATCGTGCTCAGTTTAATCCACCTCCTTGAGGTGGTGCAAACTAATCGCGATTAATTTACGCCGATCTGTTTACACGGACATTTTAAGCGCGCTTAAAGTCAGATGTGGCTCAGATCCCACTTAAATTTTGACCGTGTAAACAGGGCTTAATATACAGTATGTCTGTATGAAGAAAATAAAAAATAGGGTGCTTGCTACAGAGGTCAATGTCTGTAGGCATTAAAACAAACTCGGGACAAATATCCAGGTGTCATTATACAGTATGTACATGCTGGCTTGACCAAAGGAAAAGGTTAAACTTTCTAACAGTTACTGTACTGTACCTCTTGTCTACTTCCACACTGCAAACATTCAATCAGTTTTACATTGAAACGAACCAATTTGTGATTTTCTTTTTCATCATGGCAAAAACGACAAGTATACACTTTACCACAGCACGGACTCTAGTTATAGTCAAGCACAAAAAAATTAAGATTAAAGATTAAAGTGGCACTACGATGAAATTATCATAAAGTACATTTAAAATGAGGATGAACGGCGTTTGTGGTTTGTCAATATCTCATCTATATAGTTCAAGAGATATTCACGTTTTTGAAATATGCAAATTAGATGACTGATGACGTCATTTACTCCAAACGATCCAAATGAAAATCGTAAAATAAAGAATATCTCTGGGAATAAACAATAGAACGCGCTTAAACTTTGTATGCTTATAGTATCCAATAAAATACACTTCTCTGTGGAACCTTTGTGATTGCCATGGTAAGCGCATGCTCTCAGGCTCTAAATCTTAAAGGGAATTATCATTTTGCCTCATTTTTAAAAATAGAAAGATTTAAACGTTTGAATTACAATGCCTACATAAGCCCTAATCTAGTATTTTTATTCGCTGGAGTAAACGCTACTTGATTGCTGATAATAAGCAAATTTAATTTTATCATTGGAGGAGGCCAGGCACCAGCAGTTTCCACGAAAACAACTAATGTTCCCCAGTGAAGCGTATTTTATTTCATACTATAAGCATACAAAATTTGAGCACTTTCTATTGTTTATTCCTAGAGATATCCCTAATTTTACGATTATCATTTCGCTCGTTTGGAGTAAATGACGTCATCATAAGCGTGAATAACCCATCAAAAGCGTGAATATCTCTTGAACGAGATGAGATACTGACAAACCACAAACGCCGTTCATCCTCATTTTAAATGTACTTTATGATAAGATCAAAAAGACTGACGATTTTTTCATCGTAGTGCCACTTTAAACGTATAACTTCAGGCATGTCTCCAGCATGTAAAGGATATAGCATATTCTCATTACAATTCGCACATATCTTTACCAAACAAAAACTTCATACAGAGTCAGTGTATTGGCTACAGGAATTACTAATAATTTTTGTAAGTTACAGACTGTCTTTTACAGAGAAGCTTCAGGGTGTGCATTAATGGGTAGTTTTGTAACTAAGAAAATGAGTCTGTCTCATACTGTAAGAAGTGGCTAGTCCAGGACTTTCAGAATTATTTAAAGTAGGTGGTTGCATTGAGAAAGTAGGTGGTGGTGGCCATAGGGTTACTGGGGCAGGAGGGGGGGTCGTGGAGTGGGTCTACACCTGGTAGATCCGTTATTTATTAAAATTTTAAGTTATTCACAAATTACAAGGATAAAAATATATTACATAGAAAATTATACAATGTCAAAAGGAACCTAAACTAACCTAATAGGCGAGTTTCAGGGTGTTGTGCGCGCATCGTTTTGGAAAGGAATTGGCGGGCTCTCTACAACGTAAGCAATGGCAAACAGATTTACTAGCAAGCCAACAACAGCAGAATAACAGTGTTAAATATCCAGAGACTGTATCTATACTTTGTTTATTTTAAATACATGTAGTATGTTTACTTTGAGGGGAGCTTGCCAGTTTTTTGAAAAATGATGCGCGCGCAACACCCTGAAACTCGCCTATTACAAAAGTTATTAAGCCTTAAGTCTGGGTTTCATTTTAAAAAAGTAATGCTAATATACATACTTAAAGAAATTAAACTCAAAGCAGGAAAACACAAAACACTTTCTATACAATAATAGTAGTCAGTATGTACTTCAAATTTTACAAATTTTCATGCAATATTATAAGTAACACAATTTCAATTAAATTTAACAGTTCAAAGGAAAATAGAGTACCACAGCGTTTGTCAGACATCAGCGACTACTCCACCGCAAAACCATGTGGTATAAATATCACAGGCACATAAGGCTTTTCTGGAATATACTTCGAGTAACCAAACTATTGTATCATAACATTATACTTGAAATAGAACGTCTTGAACGATAACTTTATTTAGAATCTTTGAGTGGAGAAAAAGGCAGAGAACAGATGTTTTTGTATATTACTGAAGAAAGTATAACCAGTATCATAACATTATACTTGAAATAGAACGTCTTGAACGATAACTTTATTTAGAATCTTTGAGTGGAGAAAAAGGCAGAGAACAGATGTTTTTGTATATTACTGAAGAAAGTATAACCAGTGATAAACCTTGTAGCAACCGCTGGAGCTCCAGTGGCCACCGGCTTCTTCTGAAAGTCCTGGTAGTCTTGGCATGGGTGGATTGGAATAAAAATATGCCAGAAAGAAAGATATGCTGTGATCATATTTGATGCAACCACACTCAAAAAATTAATCCATATTATTTGAGAAACACCTTTAATTAAGGTACAATCATATCTTGTACTGTATAAACATTAAGGACACTTTGTATTGTATAGCTAATGAGTGAATTTATATGGTTTTATGTAATAAAATATATTAAGAACAAGCAGTGGTCCATAAGAAGGTCTGCGAAGGAGACTAAAGCGGTGGCAGTTGTGTTGTTATTCTTACCTCAGGGGCTTTAGGGGGCATCCCTATTGGCCGATCTCTGCTGGTTCTCTGATAACATACCTAATTGAGTAATTGAAATTCCACTAGTGCTCAACCAGGCTCCTTCAAAGCAAATTCAGGCATTGGCACATTGTTTTTGAAGCCCTCCCACCCCACCCAATCAACATCTCCTTCGTCCTGGTTTCTCCGGGGTCAGGCTTGGTTCAGATCTCTTTCTCCTTTTCCTTGATGCGGGCTCCAGTTCCTGCTTGTCGCCTAGTCCCACAGCAAAGTATGCCCAGAGTAAGTGTCACTGGGTACGCTTCCAGCTTACCCTTGGTGAGGTCTTACTGTATGTTCGTGTCGGAGGTCCGCTTTGTTGGTTATGCTTCCAGCTCTCGTAGCCTCATGCTCATGGTGGAGGTCGTTTATGCCTCTACATATGCCTTTGCATGATATTTTAATGTTAGAGCCATTATAGGAGATACGTTGCTGCTCCCAGCGGATATATATATATATATATATATATCACTGTTCTACAGCTCATCAGTGTAGCTTGGAACCCATCTAGATGTGAGAATTAACACCATTTTATATATCCCCCAGCAACTGCCGGTAATAACCGCTTGTGGGATAATACTGGACATGCGCACATCTAGATAGCATGATTGACATCTAGATAGGTATTGGGCCAGAGTGCTCAAACTGCCACAAGGGTAGTGAGCGTTGCTTTATCGCTAACAGACACCTACACCAACCTCACAGAGTGCTATAGTTCAATCTACATGTACATGTATATATATATATATATATATATATATATATATATATATATATATATTTCCTGAATACCACATTTTCAATCTTGAACAGTAATCGCACAAAACCGT
Source organism: Corallium rubrum (assembly GCA_964035015.1). Classification (NCBI taxonomy): domain Eukaryota; kingdom Metazoa; phylum Cnidaria; class Anthozoa; order Scleralcyonacea; family Coralliidae; genus Corallium; species Corallium rubrum. Next base: position 9,601,630 of record OZ035998.1, read on the forward strand.
GTGCGCTTGTTTTATACTTTTTATACTTTAGTGGTTATCTAGATACACAGCGATTGATACATGGCATTCTTTTCATATCTGCGTTGGCTAAAACGACAAAGAAACCAAAATGCACTTTTAATGAGAAAATATTGAAAAATAATATGGTAACCAACTAACACAGAATAGTGCATAAGAAAACTAATACTGTGACAAAAGTTTCATAATCAGAAACCATTTGGCTTTCTTGACTGAAAATTTGAGATGCATAGTCCTAAAATCATAGTCCTAAATGCATAGTCCTAAGCCGAGATCCTTAACAAGCAGTTCAGTATAGTGTTTTTACAAACAAAAATCTCACCAATAGACCAGAAATGGGCAACAATCCTACTCCCAACATGCCTGGTCTACTAATCTCGACTAAGGGTGTCCTTAAACGACTTGCCTCTTTGAAACCCAACAAGGCGAGTAGTCCTGATAATAATCCCTGCCAGCCCAGGGAAAGTTGTACTCTACTTTTATCTGTTGCTGAACGATTCGCAATATAAAAATCAGCATTTTATTGTCAGTATACTTATTTCAAACACCTCTACTAAAATCGTAAGGCATTTACTTTTCAACCAAGACGCAACAAACTCTTTCTCTTTTTCAAAAAAAATGGGCACACAGGTGTTCAGCTCAGAATATCTCTCTGTCCATTGCCAAATCTAGTCAAACTATTTTTGTGATTGTAAGATTGTTATATTCTACACTCGAATTTTCCTTCACCCTAAATCCGTAGAACATCCTATTTTTGTGATTGTAAGATTGTTAAAACATTTACGAAATGTGGTAATAGTACTACCAATATACTGTTTAGAACATCTTTCACATGATATTTTCTAAACAGTGTGTTGGCAGACTTGGCAGTACTATTACCACATTATGTAATTAATGTATTATAAATTAATGCACTACAAAAAAAATACGTAACACGGTAACAATACCGTTTTAATACACACTACTAACATAGATGGGATTTAAGGGGACAGGATATGTTGTGGCCCACCACAAACTTCTCTCAAATTGAAAAATTTCAAACAAAACTTGCTCCTGCATTTTCAACTACTGCCTGTAATATGTATACAAGTCATATTGATACATTGTCAAGTGTCAACTTACAATTATTGAATTATACAGGCAATTGGGTAAAACTTTAACACATATCAAAGCATATATCTTTAATTCAAGTAAGGAGCTTTTTTCACTTACCACTAAGCTGCACTTCCTTAAATAATGATCACAACATTGCGACTCAGCATTTGTCGACATATTGAAATATTTTACGACACAAGTCACAACTTCAGGGAGAAGTCGAGTCTACGGTATTGCAGCAGTTCAACCATAGGGAGTGGCCAGTACTTCGTGTTACTCCCCCGAAAGTAGTGACAAATGTCTACAAAATTTCCGAAAGTAGCGGCCCCCAATAACGTCAGAGTTGAAATGGCATAAATGGGAAGGAACAAAGAAGAATATTTCCACAGTATGTTAACGTATTTTACCACCCAAAAGTAGCGGCCCCCAGAAATAGCGGCCCCCTGAAATAGCGGCCCCTAACAGTGAGCGGATAAACCGATAATAGTAAGGGGGACCGCTACCTTCGGGATTCTCCAGTATAGTATATGAAATTATGAGTGTCCGTTCTGTATCGGGGTGTACAGACGCGACCAGTGCCTGTATCCCGATACAGAACGGACACGAATTCTGTAAATTACTTCTAAAACGATCTATTTGGTAAGTTCATTGGCGTAGACTAGTAATTTTTCTAAAAGACGTCTAAAGCCAAGAAAATCAAAACTAAAGTTTATGTAATCAAGAGGAATTTATATCACGTATGTACTAATTCATGAGGAAAACTGACAAAGAAAATCAATGTTTAATGAAAAACATGGGATTTGCTTTGTGTTTTCCTCAGCGGCGTTGGAGCGACACTAAAAGTGCCCTGTGGGGGGACCCAAAATATTTAGGGGGGTCCGGGGCATGCTCCCAGGAAATGCCATTTCCTGCATTTTAGGACAAGGATTTACAGACTTTTTATTGTTTTTAAAGGTCCAAAAACGTCATAAATACTCAGAAGGCAACACTTTTCTGGATATTGAATATCTGCATTTAAATTTCTTTATTATATCTTTATTCAAAGTCATGGGTTCAGTTAGGGTTAGTGATTTTGTTAATCATAACTTTACTGGCCTTGTTTATTACTGGCCTTGTTAAAAAGTGGGGGCCCCAAACATATTCTGCCCCCCTACACACACCAAAAAATGTGGGGGGGCCCAGCCGGCCCCCTCCCCCCTCCCCCCGCTTCCGACGCTCATGGTTTTTCCTCATGAATTAGTAATGAGTTTTACTGAAAAACGTTTATATATATCAGTGATACATACACATGATTTTTTAGGGAGCGTTTAAAATTGCAAACAGATTCACAAAGTTTCAATAAATTTAATGTTCAACGAGTTCCAAAGGTTAACAGCCTGATAACGATCAACGAAAGGTTCTTCGTCCACTAGCACTTTTAAAAGAGGAATGTTAGGGCCGGGTGTCTTATAACTCACCAGTGATTATAAGATACCCTTATTATGTTTGGTATACGTACTGTAGTTTGTGGTTGCTTCTGATGGTGCGTATATAGAGTGGTTACACAACGTAACAGCCCTTGAGCACTGCAGCTGACGCTCACGCGCGGTGTAACTGACCTGTCTGACGAGGGGCGCAACTAGGAATTTTCGAGGACAGGGGCAAGTTAGGCGTCCGCATTTTTATAGGGTCCATTTCCCATTTCCCAATACAAAATATATTCGTAAAAATGAGGGCGAAGAGATTGTCTTTGGGAAAAGGGCAGGGGTCGCGACACCCCCCTCCCCCCCCCCCCCTAGTTGCACCCCACACGGCTGTTTTACTCACCAATCGAACGACGTGACCTATTGGCTATTGAGAACTGAACTACTCTTTCTGTTTATATTAGTTCAGCCCGTTCAGGTCAGGCTCTGAGTTCAGGTTCCGTTAACTGATGTGGGGAAGTGTAACCTTTTACTCAATTGCATGGTTACCGCCTATAGTTTTCCTGGTAATAGGCCAAGGTTTTACAAAGAAAAGATTAGGCGTGTCATTATTCATTCTAAGGATCTTGGGTGAAGGAAAATTCGAGTGTAGAAGATATACATTTTAAGACCAAACCGGGACCAGTTGCGAAAAATGCAACTACACAGGCCTTCCGGCAGGAATTGAACCCACGACCTATACAGAACTCGCGATCAAGCTCTTGGCAACGCCCTTCGTGGCTCAGTGGTCAGAGCATTGCACTAGAATCGCAAGGTCGTGGGTTCAATTCCTGCCAGAATGCCTGTGTAGTTGCATTTTTCGCAACTGGTCCCAGTTTGGTCTTAAAATGTATATATTCTACACTCGAATTTTCCTTCACCCAAGATCCTTAGAATATGCTATGTAATCGAGTGAAATGCCCAATATAATTATTCATTAAACTTGTTGATATTTATATATTGGGAATATTACAAGACTAGTGGCAAAGATAATATCTCTCAAGACTCACAAGTGCATGGGCAGAAAACATAAAATCAATAAGTTCGAGCTACCGCATACTATAAAGGTCTGTTTAGTATTACTATAGAGACAACAAAATAGAAATGTATGGACACTCGCAAAATACATACAAGACGAGCATAATAAACATGCTCCAAAAGTAAACTGATTGTCATCAAATTTTATAACAACTCAAATGACAATAAAAAATCTGATGGCATTTCAGTCAAACGGTATTTATAAAATGGCTTTTAGAGTAGTGTATTTAGCAGGAATTGTGTGGAGACATTGGTCGACTTTATGAGCGTGACCACTATCAGTACAAAGAGCTCAGTGTGTACGCTTAGTGACTGTGTGTTCTTGGAATGAATGTACGGTGTATTTATATCGACTCTACGTGACCCGCTAATTAGTTCCCAGCAAAACACTTTTGACTTTTTGCTCATGAATGTTGCAGTATAAACACAAAAGCATTATTATATAATTATGGGGTCAACAAGTTTAGTTGAGTTAAAGAGTATGAAGTCGTTAGGGTATACCGTATACGAGTTAGGATAAAAATCAGTTGGCAATTTCGTTTTGGTTATACATGAATTCTGACAGTGACAAAATAGCTTTTGTCTTTGTCAGTGAGCGCTCGGTCAACTGGCCGGACTTGACCCGCTAGATTCATTCATTCATCGTATGATCATGCAGAATGGCATGCGGAATGGGTTGCGGAATGAAAAATAATTTTAAAAAAACTTGTTGATAAACGGACTAGACCCAAGACAAATGGTATGAAAAAGCCTTGTCCAAAATCCCCCCTCTCAATTTTTTGGATGTTCAGGCAGATATAAGAATTACTATTACTTTACAGAATACTTCACGAACATGTTCTTAATAAGTTAAGAAGACATATTTTTTTAACCCGGGTATAAGGACTCTAGCTACTGTATCCTATAAAATAGTACTAGTGTACAAACTAGCACATGTGAATAGGTCAATTAATTCAGAGTTGTCAAACGAAAATATATCAGATCGAGGTTGATAACGATAATAGAACCCAATCAAATCGAATCGCCGAATTCGATAAGAAATCGGAATAAAAAGAACCATATAGAATTTGAAATACGAGTTTTCTAATTGAACCCACGTTATCATACACGTCGTCTTTAGTATTGTACTCTGGCTAACCCCTGAGACGATCGATTTTACTTTTCAATTGTAAACCCCACGAGGTGAAAGAGTTATTTAAAGAGAATTTGGTTCTCCATTTTGGTCCGACTCAAGTTGGGAATAAGACTGAAAGCCGCATGTTTCGAATTATCACTTCAGTATACAAAAAGTCTAGCGGCTTAAATAACTGATGGATTTTGTAAATAGAATTATATCCGGTGTACCATACAGAAATTTCTATGGGTCACAGCCATGCATATACTCTGTATACTGATGGTTTAGCATGATGAATTGCATGTCTGAAGAGACAACTGATACGCGGCCATGTTGGATGAGATTCTCTTGTTAAACGGTTCCTCCAACATGGCCACCATGACGTCAAGTGCAAACCAAGAATATATAGTCTTAGCAATTATTGCATTTTATTCTACTGAATTAAGTATTTTCCGCGTCTCTATGTCTATAGACTCAGGAAACGTCGAACAAAACAAGTATCGTCAGCAGATAAAAATTTAAAAGGAGAAATATTTCCTTTCGAATTGATGTACGTCAATTTTTTCAACTTCCCTATCATGCCGAGTTTATTATATCTTTAAAATAGATTAGTTTACGTAATTGGAAATCGCAGGGAATCGTTTTATCTATACAATATTTGCTCGTGTTGTTGTACAGAAACGTATTGCTGTAAAATTAAACTTTGCGCGATTGCATTGCATGCATGGAATTAAGCTTGATATTTTACCACATTATGCATGATCAAGTCTCTAAATTTGTATATTGACATAAGCACGGTACTCGGCCGATATAGTGTATTAGTATGGAAGATGATATTGTTGACTATCATAGTAGTTAAGTATAACTTCAGTATATATAACGGTTGACTATAGTACAACTTCAGTATATAACGAATGCAGTTTCCTCCAGCAGTATATATATATATATACTAATATATATATATATATATATATATATATATATATATATATATATATATATATACTAAAAGAAGTATATGTACTCGACTTCTTTCGTGTTCAAATGACGTACATATGCACGGAGCTTTGTTTTATTTGTTAAAAAGTACCTTTTTATTATATAATAATGTGGCAAGGGCGTGCTGGGTCTTCAAAAGGACAACGAAAGAGTAAAGTCGGAGGGGGCCAGGCTCGGGGTATAACAAATTTTAATTTTTGATTTAATTTTTTCAATTTATAATTTAAGGGGCCCACAACGAGTTCTCGTTGTCTCGTCCCTAGCCAGCACGCCCCTGCAATGTGGGTATATCCCATTTATCACTGCATGTATATGATCCGATTTTGAGTTGGGAACAATTAGAGGGGGGGGGGGGGGGAGCAAAAAAAGCGCATCCCTCATTTACTTTTTGAGTAAATTCTGATGAGAAACGGGGATATTTTTTTATTTGGCCTAAAAGTGAGGTAGTTTTGGACTTGGCGGGCTTTTCCGGTCAGCTGACGCCATTCTACGTCGTCACTTTACGTCATTCATGATCTCTGTTCCTTATGGAGTCCAGCCAATCAGAGCGTGCGTAGAAGACACTTTATTTTATTATATTAGAAGCATGCAAAAATTAATGAATAGCTATATATATATATATATATATATATATATATATATATATATATATATATATATATATATATATATATCTATAGCGAACTTTCAAAACTATCCCACTTTTAGCTTGTTTTTTCTTCTTAATTCTTATTTTATAAAACAAATAAAACATACCGCTCCTGTACATATGTACACTTATAAAGGTTCGTTTGACGTCATTTGAACACGAAAGAAGTGTAAAGACACTCAGCTATCGCCTCATGCCTCTACTCAACTTCTTTCATATACAGACGCGTTCGGTGGACGTTCGTCAAGCTCAATACTCAGAAAAGATTTCTGAGACCCCAGACAGGGTTCGAACCTGGGTCTCAGAAATCTTTTCTGAGTATTCTGTTAGGCTTTTACACCTGTGTGTGTGTGTGAGTTTATACTGTAAATATCGGTGTTTGTTTCTATTTTTACGTAATTTTGTGAATAATTCCTTATATACATATATAGAACTCTAGCAAAGAAATTATTTGAATTTTTAAAATTACACTTGAATTTTAGTTTTATTTCACACGATAGACGATATAGTCGGTAGGTCTAATATATCCGCTTAAGTCTCAAGTGGCTCCACGACTTTGGCGGTTTGCACGGCTGGGGGTAAAATAAGGAATGTTCGGACAAACAACATCAGAATAACAGTATGGCAACTACTAAACACACTGCATGAGGGACATTAAAGAAAGAAGCGTATATATATATATATATATATATATATATATATATATATATATATATATATGTTGCTTGCGCTTCATTTTGTAAAAACAGCCCAGTGGACGACTAATATCCTGTTGCGATATCGGTCACTTTAATACAGCTATGCAAATTTGGTGCACCTACATTAGACTTGCTCCAAGTCTGCCTCTTTTTGTTTCGAGATTTTTATATTCGCCATTTTGCTCGCCCGCGTCGCCACTTTTCACACGTACACCTTTAAATCAAAACATAACCCATCTCGAAACAAACCCATCTCGAAACAACAAGAGGCAGACTTGGAGCAAGTCTACACCTACATCAGCGGTTTACTGTTAATAGGCATTGTTAATAGGCATCAGGTTTGTCCACAAAAACTTAAAATAGTTTTACCTTTCATTGTTTTAGGCTATGTGCACACGGTAACGTTTCCAAGCGTTTTCGTATTGTTTCAAGTGATGAGCTGATTGTTCTCGATTCCCTTGAGAACAGTAAACAATACGAAAACGTTCGGAAACGTTATCGTGTGCACATAGCCTTAGTTTAGGCAGTAATTGCTTATACTTGAATATCTATGACTTGAAATAAGTCCATGTGAGAATGCTTCTCACAAATAAACCCAAATACTGACATTCCCATGACAATAGCCTGCGTGCAGACTCTATTCGTTTCCGGAAGATGAGTCGAGTCTGCAACGCAGTTAACTATGATGCAGGCTACCCAGAGGAGGTTGGACAAGTCACGCAAAGCATCATGGTCCTAACGCTAAAATCGATTCATTTTGCATCTGACCGCAGACGAGGAATGAACTCTCCTCTGTGGATGAGATGCACAAAAACTGTTGAAAACTCGTCACAGTTGATCCAGAATTTATAAATCTGATGGGCAGGAAAATACGAGAACAATCCGTGACGATCATTGATCAGATTGTGCTTTATTTGGCGTATATTCATGACAATGGCGGATGGGCATTCAAGATAGTTTTCAAGGACTACTCAATCCTTCGGATTCGACGCATTTTATGTTACAAATAATGGACCAAATCAGAAATGAATTTAGATATTTACAATGGATGATTTGGTTGTGTGGTGCAACGTGTGATTCGTTACAACTGGAGAAAAGCGTGAGGTGAGATTTGAGAAATCAACATTATTTGTTGTTTAGTGGTTTATGATTTCCCTCTTCCTTCATACTTTAGCTTACTTGTATCCCAAATTTTATAAAATTGTGAATAAAGCTAGCCTAAAATTTATCATTCAATAACTATCTGTATTTTTCTTTGTATTAAGGTGAATTCAAAATCCAAAATCGAGATAATTTATTGAATTGCCTCCAGAATCTATTGATAAACTTGGTATATAACTGGCCAAATGTTCAAATATTCCTATTTTATCAAATAAAGTGTATAGTATTTCCTGTATCCTAAATATATATGTAAATAAGGAACTTGAATAAAATTAAAATGTTGCTCAATATTGATCTTACATTTTTGCAGTCAAGCACCCCCCCCCCCCCCCTGCCAAGAAAACATCAACTTTAGAGAGGGCATCAGAAAAGTGAATGGGTAATCAAACTATAAGACAGACAAAGTCCAGCCCAAGGGTGTCTGTCTTAGACAGAGTTCACTGTCTATCAGTATGTACATGCAGTAGTACTCAAAGGCAAAGGGATGAATAATATCCAGGCACTTAATTAGGCTTTGAGATACAGCATTTGAATTGTATACTATGTGAGATAATACCTCTGTTAAAATTTTATTAGTTATATCCACAATTATGCATTGTTATGTAATTATACAACTGATAACATGCAAAATATTAAACTACATATTTGAATGTTATTTGGCAAAAGAGCATCCATCAATTTATAATCATAAAAATCCTGTTCAGATTGGTGCTTGTGCCCAGGCAAGTTATTCCAACACTGACATCTGTGCTGTATCTCTTCACTTCCTGTAAAAAATAGGAAGTGAGATGGAATTATTAACCCTTTCATGTCTTAAAGTTGACTGTATAGCCAATGCCCAACTATTGTATTCACTTCATGGGTGTACAAATCAAGGGGTGGACACAAGGGCACATGCCCCCCCCCCCCCCCCCCACACACACACACACTTGGCTAAAGTCCTATAATAAATATTTGTATACTAAAAAACAATACGAACAACAACAACAACAACAACAAATTATAACAAATTAGCAAAAAAAAAATTAATACTACAACTATAATATATTATTCACAATAACAATAACCAACAACAATAAACTACAAATAATTACCGACACATCAATTTTAATAATCATATGCTGCCATGGAACACAATGTTATTTAATATATAAAAAAATATCTATACATATCAGGCCTGTATACATATATAGCAGATCTTTAAGAAAGTTCAGTACATTCTGCAATAATATTTACAGAATATATGTAGGCCTGATATGTACATATTTTTCCAGCATGATGGTGTTTTAATACAGCGAGGTCAAGCGTTTTGCACCATAAAAACAGACAAATACCAAATTTTACTCTTTAATAATTGTCCACCACTCATTCTACACTTACTCTAAAGAATAAAGCTCGAAATATTAGGAAACTTCCAAAATTCTTGAGAAAAAAACAAGGCTTTAGTGGCGAAATAGCCTGTAAAGGCCCTCTTAAATTTATTAGGCGCCATCTTAGCAAATGCCGAAATACCATGGTCGATTCAAAGGCGAATATCTCGAAAACGGTTGAGAGGTCACCGGGGGTCGTCTGGATAGAATCCAAGATTAGACATTCGTTCAACTTATTACGCAAAAATTAGAGAATTCGAACCATGGGAATTCGAGATTTTTTGCTTTGAATATTGTTGACAAACCGGAAGTCGGGTCTTCGCTTAGGGCGACGCGACCTACATAAACCATCAAAATAAAGTAGAAAAATACATTTACCTTGCAAAATCCTGCAGATATGGATAGTCCAACAATATATCAAACGATATCGCTGCTTTTTTAAAGAAAAAAATGAATGACAATAGCGTAATATTCGGTATTCTAAGTCCAATGCAAAATTTTCAGCCGATCAAACGATTGAGAAAATAAGCCATTTCATTGGTCGAGATATTCACGTGGTACTTGTCCAACCACCTCTGCAGGCTACCATGACAACTGAGAACGAAATAGTCACATGTACGCATGCACGCATGCATGTTATAATATATAATCAATTTATATATCTATATATGGAACAGTTTATTATACAATAACAATATGACAATAATACAGTGACAAAAATATGTTATATATGCACTCTAAATAAATAATATCCACTTCTATGACTAACTCACTATATGGCACAAATGCATTTAGGCTCCGCATTCAGTTATAGCATTCATCTCCCACACCCGGAAACTTATGTTTGAGAATCTTTATTACTGGTTCTGTGAATACATTGTTCGTGTTAATCGAAACTTTAGCTGACGTTTCTGCGAATGAACAACCCCAGTTTTGTGCCAAAGCTTTGCCTTCTTCTGTTTTTACCACTCGGTCTTCTTCTAAGTCACACTTGTTTCCAACTAACATTATTGATACATTGTCGCCGCCCTTCTCCACGATAATCTCACCTCGCGCCTTTTTAGCCTCTTCAAACGAGCTCCTATCGTTTACAGCATAAACAATAACAAATGTTTGGCCAGAGTTAATCGCCATTTGCCTCATCGCAGGGAAGTCGTCCGAGCCGGTGATGTCAAAAATACGGTACGTTACCGCCACGTTCATTGATCTGAATGGATAGTATTCTTCAAAAACATCCATCGTCGTAGGTACATACGAATCGCTGAACGATCCACACAAAAACCGTTTCATAAGACTGGTCTTTCCACAACTGCTGGAGCCAAGAATAACAAAATTTACTTCCACACAAGATAAACATTTCTTCTTTTTTATCGTTAATTTCTTGATAGACATGATTCGTTCGACAGCGTTTCACCTACAATAGTCTAGTGCAGTGGCTATTCTCCGTAAATACTTGATACGACCACAAGCTGAATCAGAATGACTGCTTGCGGTTTGATCCACTTTAAAAAATAGACAAAGACTTCCATACGGAATGAACAGTCAAAACATGACGTAACAAGGACCGGAAATGACACCGCCCAAATTTTGAAAGAATGTGCCAAATGGTCACACACTGGCAAAATATCAAGAGTTAATATATAATATGTTTTCCCCTTGATTGATAAGTGATATATAGTGGCCCCAGTAAGTATCAAAGTTTATCGAAGGTGTCGCCGGATACAACAGTAAACAGTCGAATTGTTTTAATTATTCGGCACTGTATAAGGCGAGGTATATACAATCATAAATGTCTGTTTACATGGCGTAGGTTTACCCTAGTCACCCTATTAGCATCGTTTGCTTAATTGACTCTCTCCTCCGCAGAGGCTTCTAGAGCTTTTTTGAGCTCTTCACTTCAGTCACAGCTTCAGTATATAGGGTTTAATATTGCAGCCTTTGCAAGGAGGGTAATGCGGTAGAGGGTAATGGGGAGCATTACTCTCCTTGCAAAGGCTGCAATATTAAACCCTATATACTGAAGTGAAGAGCTCAAAAAAGCTCTAGAAGCCTCTGCGGAGAGAGCTTAATTGATATCTTGGAAATATTTCACAACAATGTGTTAAGAACGCGAAACCATACAACGTTGACAATACCATTGAAACCTTATTCGTGCCGGCGCTTATATTCGAGTACATACAGCATATGAAATTGAGATAATATATATGGCATCTATTTTGTGCACCAAATTAAGAAAGTACACATTATAATTCAAAATCGTCAGTATTTTTGTTGCCTCGTCGTCGTCAGTTAAACCTTTAACAGAAGAGAGTTTAAAAACTTTCACTTTATATAAATATATATGAACTATTGAACTGGTCTTTCCGATTCAATACAAGTTTTCCTGAACTAGTTACTATAGGAAATATATGGGTTGTGTTCTCACTCTGAATGGTTAAGGATTAACTGAGAAGTTCCGTCGCGAAGCTTAGCAAACTCGTACGCAAACATTTATAATATATCATATCAAAATGCATACGTCACATACGGGAATATGCTAAGGGCTGTTCATATGAGGCTGGCTAGCCCGGCTGATTTTATGTCACGAGAAATGCAAAATCACATAACGAAGCAAAATTGGGTTTGTTTTTCTGTAGGTATAGCACACGGAGTATTATAATTCCTTTTTGTAGTCAGAGAAAGAGTTTTCGTGACATAAAATTAGCCCGGTAACCGGGCCAGACCACCTCATATGAACAGACCCTAATCAGCAGAGGGTACTCCCTAAGGGCCTGTTTATATGGGGCCGAGTTACCCGGCAAGTCGAGTTGAAAAAGATGAGTGTTTATATGAGTTCTTCGGCAAAGCCGCCCACGCATTATTTATTTATTATACTTCGCCATTAGTAAATAAACATACAAAATACAAATCTGGCAGGGATACCACTACAGCTTACGCCAATTACACTGGGCCCGTGTAAAATAGAAAATAATAAATGGATTGTATTTACATAAATATGCAGATTAACTGGTGAGAAGAAAAAAAAAGAAAAAGAAAAAGGAAAAGAAAAAGAGAAAGAAAAAGAAAAAGAAAAAACCCAAAACAACAACAACAACAACAACAACAACAACAACAACAACAACAACAACAACAACAACAACAACAACAACAACAACAACAACAACAACAACAACAACAACAACAACAACAACAACAACAACAACAACAACAACAACAACAACAACAACAACAACAACAACAACAACAACAACAACAACAACAACAACAACAACAACAACAACAACAACAACAACAACAACAACAACAACAACAACAACAACAACAACAACAACAACAAAAAAAGCAATTATAATGGTCTCACATTGCGGGCCGAGTTACCCGGCAAGAGAGTGTTTATATGGGAATATTTTCATCCCAGCATGCCGTTTTGCCGGGATCTCGGCTAGCCGAGGCCCGCCTGTCTCATATAAACACTCTGCCGGGATAGCATTGAATTTCTATCACGTGGCGGGTAACTCGGTTTGCTAAGTAACTGGGCTAGCCAGTCGTGGAAAGCGACTCGTCAATCGTCATATGACTCGTATATTTCCAAAAATTACCGATAACAATTCGACAATCTCGGTGATTGATTGAAGTCGTCAGTTACTGTGCACTTGAGTTTTAGCTATAGACCATACTTCTCCGCTTCAAGCTCAGAATTGGGTTTTTGCTCAACGTAACTGATATAATGCAAGTCAATATTGACAGTTTTGGCATGTAGCTGAGACCGTCAAAACTATATCTAGAGAGAATATTTTTTGATTATGCAAATGATGACAATGATCATACAAGACAAACAATGGATGGGGGTTTGCCAATGACTTTTTGAAAAAGGAAAATAGGAAATACCTTATTTGTTTTTGAATTGTCAAACTATAAAAACAATATTTTGAAACTAAGGTGTCAGATTTGCATGGTTTCAAAATTCCGTGAGAAACCGGAAAAATCAATGAATAACTGCCATATTTTACCAATCTTGTTCACAGACAACCCAATATAATAATACAATTATACTCTTCTTTCATTTTTCCCACCACAAGACTTGCTAGGAGTAGAAAAGTTGTTTTTATCGTGAGAAAATTAATTGTACATGCAAAAGGTCGTGGGAGAAAAGTGCAACCCGTTCCAATCCTCAAAATTTATTTATAGAAAAGTGGAATAGGAGAACTCACAAGTTTTATTAAGTCATTTTTATTCAGTAAAATCTTATTAAAGGTGGTGCAATCTGGGCGGTCGCAGAAAGTGGCCTCATTAGCCCTCATATCAATATATTGTTGATCGATGTTTCTGAGTACGTATTCTCAGGCTAATTTTATTGTTAACGGAAAAGGTGTGGCTGCTTGGGCATTTACAAAGAAAGGAGAACAAAGAAATGAGTTACGATGCTTCGCATTAGCTTTTATCACATAAATAAACCAAGCATTCAGTATAAACAAGCTGGTGCATGACCATGCGCAGTTGGCACTGTGGATCACCTTAGTAACCGTGCCTTAAACCCTTTATTGTCCAGGTTTCCAGGAGCTCTCCCCTTTATTATTATTATTATTATTATTATTATTATTATTATTATTTAAGGAGGATAAGTTTTTCAGCAGACCTATAGGTGTTGATTTTATGGAGGGAGGAAAACCGGAGAACCCGGCGAAAAACCCTCGAAGCACAGGAGAGACCAACTAAACTCTACTCACATGAGTCCCTACCCCGATAATGGGGCTATTCCCAAACGGTCACCCATCCAAGTACTAACCCCGCCTAACCGGGCTTAACTATTGGTGAGAGGCAGCGCCCTAATAGCACACGCCACCCGTGCTCGACGAGTAAAATCGTCTGGCGTTAGCCAGAATAAAATTAATAAGTTGCCAAAAGAACTGTGGCCAGTAAAGGGTTAACGTAACTATTGACAACTGAGCATGCTTTAATTTGATGTATCACTCGATAGTAATAAGTGAGTATGCACCAGTGAATATTTTTCAAGCTTCAAAGCATTGCCTTCCAAACGATACTATGGAGTCGTACTACATTTCTCATATTAATAAAGACTCACTAAGGGGCTGTTTACATATGAGCCGGGCTAGCCCAGTTAGCCGGGCTGACTCGTGTCACGAAATTCTTTCCTCGGTCACAAAAGGAGATTTTAATCAACGTTAGGATTCGTTTACATCTAAACTAAACCAATTCTTCTTTGTAAATTTAGTTTATGCGAGTTTCAAAACCACAGTGAGATCCTAATCAATCGCGTGAGCCCAGTTAACCAGGCTAGCTCGGCTCATGTAAACGCCCCTAACTAATATCACAAATCGCTCATGCGCATGACTCGGCGAAAAAAGATTCTTTGCGGGGGTGGGGGTGGGGGGCGGTGCCCCTCCCCCTCTCCAGCTTGGGAGCAGTGGTCGTGACCTTATGTGGGGTCGCCAGGCATTGCTCTCGTATATAGTCATAGATCGGATACACAGCCAAGTATACCAACATATTTGGATTTGTTTTCTATATTGTACATGCATGCATAGCCAAGTGCATGGCAAATATTAACATATTTGGGTTTGTTTTGTACTGATTGATTTTAATAGTCGGATAATGAAGACATAAAAAAATATATATAATTATATGTATTTATATAACTACATCGACTCTGAGATTGAGTGCATGTATCTATATGGTGCAACGCAGCCACAACTGTCCAACTAAACTGATTACATTGAACCGCCTTTATTACCGCCGGCATCATATATACATATATTTTCTCCTTCTTATGTTATCAAGTGTGCTGAACTCTGGAGCCATCTGTTGCGGATAAAATATATTAATAGTGTCTCTGGTTCACTAGTATATGTACACATGTGTGTATTATTTACGACTAATGGAGAACATCTTCCCTGCGCATGTTTCTATAGAGTTTTCGAAACACGAGGGGAAGTTTGGGAGAACGAGATCTAGAAAGTACGCCGTGGAAACTATATATTCACACTATTTCGAGTTCTTCCAAACTTCCACAAGTGTTTCTATAACTCTAGCAACATGGAAAAAATGTTTTCTATTTCCTTTATAAAATAACCCGTCAAAAATAGATTAAACGTTAAAATTATCCATATACGTGGATGGCGTATAATGGTGTTTCTGTACAAATTTTAATTAGAATGATGGCGTATTATATAACTGCAATTATGATGACCGGAACGCAATTTGAAGAAAAGTAAAACAAAAAATAAAGCAGATAGTTTTTCATCCTAACCATTGATCTTTCATACAAGCTGTCGTTAGCAATCAATATTCAGAAAACTCACCGAGCTCCAGACGGAATCGCGTCGAACCCACAACAATATTCAGAGAATGTTAAGCCGGTTTTCCACTAGGTGACTTTTTTCGCGCCTAGCGACTTTTTCTTTTGTCTCATGAGCTCTGAGCTGGAACTAATCAGAAATACATTGAATTCGAACAAAAGAAAGTCGCTTCGCGCGAAAAAAATCGCCTAGTGGAAAACCGGCTTTAAGGCGGATTTCCATTCAGCTTTTTTTGTCGAGCGAGCGAGTTTTTGCGATCGCTTTCTTTGTCTCGTGAGCCGTCGGATGGAACGGATCCAGTCGAGAGCCCACAAGACAAAAGAAAGTGATCACAAAATGTCGATCGCGCGATAAGAAGCACTGAATGGAAACCAGGCTTTAGGCAGACGTCAGATGGTAGACCAAGATCAGAAAGTTCACATTTATATATTACAGAAACATAATCATGAATAAAATAATAATTATATAGTTTATACATAACCATAGGCGGCGGAAGATGGGTTTGGTAGGGGGGGCTGAACATCGAGCGCCGAAGGCGCGAGAAACGTCTAGGGGGGTCCGGGGTATGCTCCCCCGGAAAATTTTGAAATCTCGAGTCTCTGAAATGGCATTTCCTGCGTTTTGGGGGAAGATTTTACAGAATCGTAAACGTTGTAAAACCTTTACCGCCCACGACAATTTTTTCATCATTCGTCATTTTTTTGGCCTTTCTTCTCTAATTCTT
Source organism: Corallium rubrum (assembly GCA_964035015.1). Lineage (NCBI taxonomy): Eukaryota > Metazoa > Cnidaria > Anthozoa > Scleralcyonacea > Coralliidae > Corallium > Corallium rubrum. The sequence goes on from OZ035998.1 coordinate 9,618,255, forward strand.
GGTTCAGACAAAAAATAGCAGTTCATTGTTCAAACTTTGAGAAAAATCACATGAAACATTTTTTAATCATCCTACTATTACATTCGTCAGTCGTCATCAAAAACTGACATTTTACTATATTGCATTGTCTATTAAGACACTTAATCACAAAATATTGTCAGGAAACCGAATTCCACTTGAAATCAGAAAGGTTTAAACAATAATACTTATGGTCAGCAGTCATCCACTGCTAATGTTTACAAGTACTTCATGAAACGAGTATTGAACTATCACACGAGACGATTTTTCCTACGTATATATACGATTGTCAACCTGCAGTGATTTTCAAAATGCCATACATCGAAGATGTATAAATATTCAACGTATAATCATCGTCACCTTCGGCACCGAAGGCAGGGGGGCTCAGCCCCCCCTTTTTTCTACTTTTTCAAAGTTGGGGGGCTTTAGCACCCCTAGCCCCCCCCGGTTCCGCCGCCTATGTAAATAACTAACTGTAACATCACCATTATACATTGCCTGCACTCGAATATATAATTTAGTCTTTTCTCCTTTTCAGTTCTAGAATTCAGTTATTTCGGATTTCCTGCAACAACAATATACTCATGCATGGATGTACTTGATTCCCTTAAAAATCAAGTTAGCACTAACAAGCTGGCACGATTTTAAACATGACACATCACATACTAACTGAAAGTGCCATTGTTGATCTTATATATAGGCTATAACTTCTTGCACATGACGTTCGAAAGTCCAGACGTTCAACAGGGACTTGATACGTTTTACAAGGCAAAGGTTAACTGACTATTATATTTGTTATTTTTCACATGCCTCGGTTTCCTTTGTTCTTTTAGGGGAATATATTCAATAACCCCTGGCAAAACAATAGATTAATATTCCCCTCTAATATTCCCCTCTAAGGCTCTAATATTCCCCTCTTTGACTCTAATATTCCCCTCTACCATTCCTCGCTATAATATTCTCCTCTAAACTTCCCGTCTTTTAAATATCCCCCGCACCACTCCTTATCTTATGAAATCCTGTCAACCTCGCCATGTGAAAAATAAGTACGTTATTTTGAGGCCCCTAAGTCTGTACTGCTAGTACAGTAAGTATAATTAACCACAGTGATCAATGTCTGCGGAGGAGGCTAGGCTAGCTAGCCGCTGATGTCGTCCTGAAGACGTGAAAATGTTCTAAGCCATCTATAACTGGCGTTATAGACTCCGTTCTGCGCATAGTTTCCGGATTCACTCGTACTGAGTATTCGGATTCGTTAGGCGTTTACACTACAACAGTATTTGCGGATTCGACCCTTTACACTAAACTCCGAATTTCTTTAATTCAGTTAATATGTTGACCATGTTGGTTCCACCGCAACCTCATATGACTACGAGCGGAAGAGCATCCGAATTCTTCGGAATAATCGTTCACACTACGTATTGTCTTGGATTTAAAAGTATTCGGATACGAAGTTTCTACATGTTTTTCCAGATTCGAAATCTCCAGATTCGAAATCTCCGGATACGTGATCAAAAGGGGAAGTTCTTATTCCGGATTCATTCTTTTGTGTGTAAACGGCAAAACGAATCCGGTACTAAAACGTTCCGGATTCGTCACGAATCCAAAAACGTTTGCTCTAGTGTAAACGGGGTCTAAGATTGTAAGCTTTTCTTGCTTCCTCTTCATTACTTGTACTTGAAACAAAAGATTTTTAGAAATATCCTCGCCGAATCGCTTCGTTTTTCTGCTTTGTTGCTCCGAACAGTTTACACTGGGCAGAGTACTGAGTACTTCATGTAATCATCTACGAATGTCTTGTTTGTGAGGATGGCGGATCATGCGCATGGCGGATCATGCGCAGAACGGAGTGGAATGATTGTCTAAAGCCGGTTTTCCACTACGCGACTTTTTTCTCGCGAAGCGACTTTTTCTTTTGTCTCATGAGCTCTGAGCTGGAACTAATCAGAAATCTATTGAATTCGAACAAAAGAAAGTCGCTTCGCGCGAAAAAAATCGCCTAGTGGAAAACCGCCTAGAGCTTCACGTTGTAAATGTTTCAAGCCTCTAGAAAAATTGGTTAATAGCCAAAAAATCCAAAATGTTTTCGTCATTCAGCCTACACGATCGGCAAATTACTTATATTTCAGGGCCCGTTTACACGGTACTGGACGAATTCGGAACCGGTCCCAAATTAGTACGGTTCCGCCTGTTTACACGGCGAAATAGGACGAATTCGAGACCGGTCTAGAATTCGTCCGGTAGACTATTTATGCAATACGTCAGCACTTCAGACACGTTCTGCGGCAACCTGGTACCCAGGGTCTTAACATCTCCGTTCGTCGTCGGGGGAGAGGTAAGTATACGGGGGCAAGGGAGACGGACGGAAGTCGAAGCTAAGTGAGATCTTGATCTTTGGCCTGGTCTCAGCACTCCCAAAGAGAGAAAAGAGAGGTGTGCCAGATATTACTTAATCAGGCACTCTGTTTCCCACTGTCAGTTAAATGCTCTGTTATTGAAATGATGCTTATATTAACATATTTCGAGGGTTTCCACAGAATCGAAGTAAATAAAATCGTCTGGCATTATTCAGAATAAAATACTACATAACTCGAACTTAACATTAATTTTTGGAAAATTTTGTCTTTTCTGGATTAAAAAAAGACGTAATAAGGACCAGTTTTCTAATCCTATACACTATTCCATTTGAACCTACTGTTTCAAATTCTACTAAAATAAATGAATCAGTTTTATATATGATATTTTTGTGCGATTGTCCATAGTCACAGACCACGTACTGCGGCTATGCGGTATAGCGTGGATATAAGTAGTTATTACTGTAGACATATAATATATATAATAAATATAATACAAATAAATAAATAAATACTGAAATATAAAAATATATAGGTAAATTGAATAATATATGAATATCTATCTACAAAGCCAATGTAAAACTGGTGTGCTCTGAGGTTAATCGATCGCTACCAAAATGAATTGGGAGTTTCTTGGTCTACACAGAATATATATATATATATATATATATATATATATATATATATATATATATATATATATATATATACATATATATACATATACCAGAAAGTTCAACAATGTCCAACAAATACTGGATGCCCCCCCCCCCTTCAGAATGCCCCCCGGAGCTAGGACCAGATGCCCCCCCCCCTCTCAGGATCAGATGCCCCCCTCAGGATCAGATGCCCCTTGTGAAATCTTTAAAATACTTCTTAAACCAAATTCGAAATATATTGAAACTTGTTTCGAAACTAACAATAAAACTCTTTTAGATGGTTAAATGAGTTCACAAGCGTTCGATAGACGTTGAAATGTCTCCCAAAGCGCCATTGAAATGTTAATCGCTGTCGGCAATGATTAATGTATTTATTTTTCTATTTTTGAAACAGTGCTTCGGAAAAAACCCGTGCCGAAATAGTGCCTTTTTCAGAGTATACCACCCCCGAAAACCGAGGTCTATTTCAACGCTTCGAAACATCAGCTCAACGATGTTACAATCAATAAAAACAAAACTTGAACATGTATTTAATAAATTGGAAATTCGGCATGACCATGATCATGACCACTGACAAAATTGAAATTCTAATGCACTTCCGCGTGCTGGCTTTTGGACTTTCTCTTTCATTATTTTGACACCATAACTATATCGAATAACGTGGAATAGCCATATGTACTCAGTAAGAGTAAATATCTGACGCCTAAGAATAAATATACCTCCGCAAAAAATGGAGGCGTATGAATAACCCCGAAAGCCAGCACGCGGAAGTGCATTAGAATCTGCCGAATTTCCAATCTATTAAATAGATCGATGTTCAAGTTTCGTTTTTTATTGATTGTAACATCGTTGAGCTGATGTTTCGAAGTGTTGAAATAGACCTCGGTTTTCGGGGGTGGTATACTCTGAAAAAGGCACTATTTCGGCACGGGTTTTTCTCCGAAGCACTGTTTCAAAAATAGAAAAATAAATACATTAATCATTGCCAACAGCGATTAACATTTCAATGGCGCTTTGGGAGACATTTCAACGTCTATCGAACGCTTGCGAACTCATTTAACCATGCATCTAAGGGGCCGATTACATGAGCCGGCTACCCTGGCTAACCAGGCTGACTCGTGTCACGAAATTCTTTCCTCGGCCACAAAAGGAGATTTTAATCAACGTTAGCATTCGTTTACATCTAAACTAAACCAATTCTTTGTAAATTTAGTTTATGTGAGTTTCAAAACCCCAGTTAACCCGGCTAGCCTGGCTAATTGGGCGTCGTGTACATGGAAAACTTGCAGACCTCCAAGGTGAGATATTGGATATTCAATAGCGTGATCTCACCCAGGAGGGCTGGCCCTCATTTAAATCAAAACAAGTTTTACAACGGGCAGACGGGAACTCCGGAAGAATGGCTGGCCCTCTCCGGTATATTTAAAAATATTCATTATTCAGTGATAGTCACTTTGGCAGTGTTTTAGATATAGCAAAGTATGCAAAAAGTGGTGAACTGCTAGCCCGGCCCGGCTCATGCAATCAGCCCCTAAGATTTTATTGTTAGTTTCGAAACAAGTTTCAATACATCAAATTTCGAACTTGGTTTAAGAAGTATTTTAAAGGATTTCACAAGGGGGCATCTGGTCCTGAAGGGGGGCATTCATCAGGTCCTAGTACCAGATGCCCCCCCCGGGGGGGGGGGCAGATCGACCCAAGGTAAGAATAGTCAACTAATAAAATATAGCTTTTTTTTGTTTGTTTTTTATCAGTTTACCGACAAGTTACGATTTTTCTCACACTCTTTGTTTTACAGACCAAAAATAAATTCGGCAAAATTAAGTAGCTAAAAAGCCACACACTCACAAACACCTACACACTCCGGCATAGTACCGCTATAACCTTAATTGCTTAATGTATAGATGCCATGAATACATACAAGGACATGACTAATGTCTATGGAATTGAGCGAGGAAAGTCAGTATAATAATTTTTTCACTTTCCAGGCAACCTAATTAGCTTATGCCTACAAAACGCAAATTTATTAATTAAGATGCACTTATAAAACATGACATTGTATATTGGCCCCGGAGTATCTCGATTAACTGGGCTCACGCGATTGATTAGGATCTTACTGTGGTTTTAAAACTCACATAAACTAAATTTACAAAGAAGAATTGGTTTAGTTAGATGTAAACGAATCCTGACGTTGATTAAAATCTCTTTTTGTGGCCGGAGGAAAGAATTTCGTGACACGAGCCAGCCCAGTTAGCCGGGCTAGCACGGCTCATTTAAACAGCACCTAAATAATACCAATCGAAATATGGTATAGTAGGTTAATACTGCCGAAACAGAGAACGTAAGTGGTCTAACGTTTCGAGCGAAGGGCGCGAAGGGCCTTCGCTCGAAACGTTAGACCACTTACGTTCTCTGTTTCGGCAGTATTAACCTACTATATCATATTTCGATTGTTGTTTCAACACTGCCTACGCAGCACACTACTTTTATTACACTAAATAATACCAACTAGTTTTAACTCTTTCACCGCCAAAGTAGACTTTTATTATTTTACTCTGGCTAACGCCATACGATTTCGTTGCTCGTCAAAAAAAGAAATCCAATTCACATTCAGTGATGTCGAATTTCACCCATGAAAACGGGTTAACGTTCATGCATGTAAGACCCCGTTTACATGCACTAGAGCAAAAGTTTCCGGATTCACATTATTTTTTATTCCCATGAGGATGAAAAACAATGTGAATCCGGAACTTTTAATTTGCTCTAGTGTAAACAAGTCTAAGGGGCGTTCTGATTTATGTCACGAAAATCTTATTATGACTATTTGAAAAAGCAAAATTGTTTTTGTTTTTTTCTGTAGGTATAGCACACGGAATATTATAATCCTTTTTGTAGCCAAAGAAAGATTTTCGTGACATAAGGGCCTAATATGAACAGCACCTAATAACTTATCGATTGTATTATATACATATGAACTAAGTTAATTCAATGACATAAATTTATAAGTGTCATTGCATATCGGGTTTTCCCATAGGTGGCAAGGTTACTGCGACATGTCTTCTAAATTCATACCTAAATGCTTCAATATTTTTTTTATCTGAAATTCTTTCGACTCTTTCCTATCAATAACGACGTTTTCGAGTCGCAATTAAATTATCTTATTTTGCTACCGAATAAGGTTGTCCACTTCATTGAATGGGCAATATAGTTCTTCGACGTGATTGTATTTGTCTCAAGAGTGCTCTTAACTACTTAGCAACACTATATGCATATAAGTCATAAGACCATTACATGCATGGTTGTCGATTTTGAAGTTTATCTCATGTAATAAAGCATACCATATGTGATGATAAAACTATACGTTGGGTGTGAATGATTGTTTTCACTCATACATGTGATTGGTGGCCCCACTCACGTAGTAAAATGAACAAGAATAGAGCTAAATACCCATAGGATAAAGATTACACTATATGGTCGCATTTCATTGTTTTGCTACACCAATATGGCCACCTTGTCCGTGATGTCAGATGAAAACGATTTGTATATATGGCCAAATATAAAAATATGCTACACAGTAATTTTTTTTGGATCATTTTATGTATACTTGTATAGTATTTTTGATCAATATATATATATATATATATATATATTGAGGATATTACATGGCGGCGCGAAGATATGAATTTTATCTTCGAGTGGGGGAAAACAATATTTTACGAATGAGCGTAGCGAATGAGTAAAATATTGTTTTTGCCACGAGAAGATAAAATTCATATCTTCAAGCCACCGTGTAATGTTCTTTTTATTATATAGATTCAATGCAAAAAGCGGTAAAATTCTAAATGACGTCATGGATATCTTCACTAGTGAGGATATGGAAAATACGACACTGTATATTTCCTAGTAAAACACTCGCATCTATATAATAAATATATATATATATATATATATATATATATATATATATATATATATATATATATATATATACTCATTAATTTATGAACAAAAGACTAAACTTAGTACGTATAGCTTTATATAAACTTGTACATCATAGATCAATATATTATATTATATGTTTACGTTTTAGCGAGCTTCTTGAAACTGTTCCTTGGTGATTCGTGGTTGTATATTGGTGTTGTATTGTTGGCTAATCCCTGGCGATCAGTAGTGATTATCGAGAATTAGTCTCGATTACAGCGTTTATTCAAAATGGCCGCCAGCCAATTTGACAATGCGACAGACCAGGAAATTAACAATTTTTTCTTTAAAAGTACGAAATTGTGTATTTATACTAAAACAATAATTCGCCTCAGGCTCAGTGAATGTCGGTGAATAATAACCTCGACTTCGTCTCGGTTGTTATTCACCAATACTCACCTCGCCTTCGGCGAATAATTGTTAAATAATGGCCTATCAACACGATGCGATTTTTTGTGCTTACGATTGTCATATACGATTTGCTGAAGCCATCCTGGTGGTATACCTATATTTATACACGGCAAGATTTAAGTCGCAGGGGATGTCATGGCGTAAGCATGCATGTCGTTTAGGACAATCGTATCGTGCAGATAGCCAGTTTTAACTGACACTTGGCGAGGCGAGAACTATATTGAACGCAGAACGCGACTCTGAAATGTCACGAACAGACGAACTTAACGCCAAGGCTGTCAGGTATAGTTCTCTAGTAAGATTCTTTAGTGTAACACAATGTTGCGTTTCTTATAATATGTGTATATGAAACCATTACAAAGTAATGCTGATAACCTTTGTTTTATAATCACGTACCAACGCCAGCTCAAAAGATAATTATTGTATTATGCCATGAAAGACAACTCAGTTGGTGGGCATGCGTTTATATACAGTTGATGTCTATCAACATGGTGTGATCAATGCCGGATACTTGGTATCTCCGTATTACATATAGCTCAAAGCTATACAATTACACAGTTTCAAAATCACGTTTGTTTCATGGTGGCTCAGAATGGTATAGTAGCTTGGAAAGATCACGAATGCATGCGTGCTATTTCAAATCTTGCATGAGCACGCGTGTAGGCCATTGAAACGACTTGTACATGATTAGCAGCATCGAAGACTGATCACACCCCCAATTATGATTTATTACACGTCGCTTACGGATTCACGAAATATTTTGTCTGTATTAACACCAAGCTTTGCTGAACTTTCCATAAATTTACAGTTCATTTGTTGGGCTGCTAGAGCAGCTTCCTCAGTGCTTACAGTCTGTTGAGAACTGGGTATGTCGCATTTATTGCCAACCATTACAATGGATTTAACTGCCCCCTTGACATCAAAAACTTCCGCACAAATTTTCTTCGCCTCCTCATATGATGCCCTGTTGTCGACAGCGTAAACGACAACAAACAGTTCGCCTTTACTTATGGCCAAACGTTTCATCGCAGGAAACTGATCTGATCCCGCCGTGTCGTAAATATGAAAAAGTATCGTTGCCTTTTTGCGCTTAATAGTAAAATGCTTCTCGTAGACATCTTCGATGGTTGGTTCGTGTTCTTGTAAGAATTCGTTGTGGATGTAACGTCGTACGATGTTAGTTTTTCCCACACCACACGCACCTAACATTACCAGCTTTAACATGGTCTTGACTGGAGGCTTCTTTGATCTGCGCTTGCGTTTCCTTGGGAGCCAGTTTATGACGATACCTAAACAGCTTTTCATTTTGCCGAGTCACACACAATCACACGAACCACAAAATTACCATAACAATACGTGTTTAGTTTTATTCCACGACCTTCGCGGTTGTTCTAAACAACGTTATACTGATGCCAAAAGTACATGTCACATGTCTCGAAGGGAAAGACAAGGCTGTTCCCAAGATTAAAAGTTTATCCGATATACGAGGCAGGAAAACACTTCAAGTAAACACGCTGAGTTCCCAAGCTGTTCTCTGATAAATATTCGCACTCATATCTATGGAACCAATATGTCAACAACACATTTGTAACCCGGAAGGAGCATACTTGACGTGATTTTTAAATTCTTTAGTTTCTTGTTTAGCGGGTCGACAGGGTAATGCAGTTGCATGTGTCTTCCTTGGCCGTTGGCGTCTCTTATAGTCATAGATCTAGTGTTGAATTAATTCTAACAAAATTAAAACTATGTAGCACAATATTTTCTTCCAATAATAACAGGTGGAATAATTTTCAGTGACATCAAAAGGTCAAGTTGTTAAAGGCCAAGTATAAAGAAACGTGAGTACCCGGGGGTACTCCCATATATTGACTACACGGGACGTGCCGCTAGAAAGGGTTTTCACGATTTTTAGTTGGACTCACTCTTCTAATCTGGAACAGCCAGGGTCTGTCTTTTTACGACACTATGGTAGGTACGGTTTTTTTCTTCCGTAAGTATATCAATTCCTTAGTTCGGAACAGGATCAAGGTTTCAGACGTTCAGCAGGACACCCCTACCCTTCTGCAGTCCCTCCCGTTGATATAGCATTACGCATGCAGTTACGGCCCTCTTTTCCTACGTACGGACTCTCAAAAGAACTGACGCAAAGTGTTCTTAGGTTTTGTTTTCACTACCGACGAAAACACAAGTATAAGATCAAGATGAAAACAAAGCAAAGCATGGGACTGACTCGAACATGTCAATAGATAAAGCTGAAGACAAAACAATTGTATTTCTGTTTCTTGTTTTCTCTCAAACTTGCCTTATATGCGATCGTATGCTTATATGCCGATGTCAATCGGAGCTTGGCTTCCAGTTCCACAGGTATCCATTCCTTTGCCTTATTCGGCTTTCTCATGGCTTTATGCTTATGCTTTTATATGTTCTAGTGTATTACGTGTTGATATCAGTAGAAGCTTTAAAGAGCGAGATCACCATCGCATTAACTGATGAAATAAAGTCTTTACTCTGTAAAGTACATATGTCGGCTATCGCCTATACTCATTATTTTTTAAACTTCATTAGCCATCAACAGGCAAATTTGGCTTTGGGCCGAAAGAAAGTTAAAGCAAAATATGAAACTGAATTGATATTCACGCCGGGGAGGGTACTTCCTGGAATTCAGAGTGTTTACCGAAACGCCACATATATATTACGTCACAGTTTGTGCATAACATCGCGTAGTGGCGTAAGTACTAAGTAGTTAGGCAGCGTTGAAACAACGAAACAGAGAACGCAGCCAGGAATCTAACGTTTCGAGCGAAGGTTCTTGGCTCGAAACGTTACACTCCTACGTTATCTCAGGTTTCGGCAGTATATCTAACCTTACTACAAACGTTTAATAGCCTGGTTTATTTATATTTAAATTGTATTTGCACGCGGATGAACCGAAGTTTACGAAAACACCTTTTAAGAAGCTACATACCTTAAAGTGATTAACTTCGACGAACTTTATTGAGATATAAATACCGTGTACAAAATTTAAACCGATATAAACAAATAAGTTTAAAGTTATAAACGTTTGAAAGGCTCAAAATTGTGTCCGCCATTGAAATTTTCTTCACCGTGAATATTGATACCTAGAAGTGTTGTGACGTCATAGTCTTAACCCAAACTTGCGTGACTAAAGCTGGATTTCCATTCAGTGATTTTGTCGCGCGATCGACTTTTCTCGATCGCTTTCTTTTGAAATGTGTGTATTCAACCAAAGCTAATGAAATGCGTTCCGCTTGACAACCCACAATTCAAAAGAAAGCGATCGCAAAAAGTCGATCGCGCGATAAAATGCACTGAATGGAAATCCAGCTTTAGGAAGAAACAACAAGAGCGCATATAATTTGACAACAAAAATGTCGAATTCATCATTATTTAGTTGTTCTTCTGGCTATGGATCGAAACGGAATCGTCCGTTTTATGTTTGGAGTATATGGTAGTCCATTTTGACGAATCTGGTTTCGGAATTTGCCAGGACGATGATTGTATTGCTTCGGCTAACGAGATTGATAATCGCACAATACGAACAAGATATTGCCGAAGAAAAGTACAATACATTTTCAATATAGCAACATTTCAATTCTGACGTCGTGGCTTCTTCTTGAGAAAGACAGTATTAGTTGGCTAGAGACACTATCTTTATGTTGGTATGAATGTGTATAAAAATATGTATGTATATGTAATGTGGCTCTATAGCTTGTATTTCATGCCTGATACATTTGATACTACTACATAGAAATTCAAAAGTTCGAGAGCATTTTCTCTCCTGTTGGAAATTATACAGCGACAGAAAAGAAAAAGAAAACTAGTTGGCCTCCGTATATAATTCTGTCAGTTTGCAATGGCCTGTTGACGTCGAGGTTGACGTGGCTCACAAAGCTGGCGCATAAGTATAACTAAAGTATCAATAATGTGCTAACTGCTTCAGCTTGTAGAATTGTTTTGGTTAAATTTCTTAAGTTTTCTACCCAAAAAAAATATTTAGATTATTATCTAAATACGCTTTGTTGCTTTGCAAATCAGACTGTATATTTATTGAGTTAGTTATCCTATTTATTTTGTAACATCTAATAGCATTTTCTTTAAGTTTTAAAATATTAAATGAATTGCTAGTATATACAAGTATTTTATATATACAAATACAATACATCAAATTCAATCTTCCTTGTCGTTTGCTTTACTTACATGATATATTTTATATTAAATAAAAGCATAGTGGAACTATGATTAGCATGGTATGGTATGGTATGGTATGGTATGGTATGGTATGGTATGGTATGGTATGGTATGGTATGGTATGGTATGGTATGGTATGGTATGGTGTGGTATGGTATGGTATAACAACAGGGGACAGGAAATATTCGCTTATTTTCCAACGGTTCACTTCCTTGGAGCTCGAGACTGCTCAGCCTCCAAAGTTTTGTTAGTCTTTCAAATAATAAGCATATTACCACGCTGAAAAACTCGTGTTTGTAGTAAGGTCGCTCTAAAAATCTTCATGGAAAATTGATTGAAACAAACTATGAATCATCTGGTTTAAATTGCGTGTCGGCGCGTTATGTTCCAAACAAACGGACCTGGAAGAATCGCTCATTAAAATTAAATTATCATCACGCTTTGTTTGCAGCAATCAATATGATATTAAAGCAGGAATATCCTTGCATAAGAGTCCAAGGATTCTAGTAACGAATGAGATTATTCTGCAGGATTGCGCAGCATATAAGCCCAATTGACAAATCATACGAGCAAAGGTTATGCTACGCGCGCTATGTCACAGACATCCTAGACCCAGTCTCAAATAAACACGTCCATTTTAATGTCGGCCGCGAATTTGCGTATTTCTTTCGTCAATATCTGCTTTACTTTTCCGAATATCAGCATGAAACTTCGCTTGGTAGGTCTTCGATACATAGCAACAGTTGTTGCTATGGCAACAATGACGTTTCAAAATGGCTGCCAATGACCCTTCAAACTAATTTAATTCGAAAAAAACTTTGGTGACCCCCAATTTTTTTTCATTAAAACGTTTCTTGAAGTATGAGTAATCAATTGGCCGATTTAAAAAAAATTCTGTAGAACGAATAATTTTTTCCCAGGAAAAATCATGTTTGTTAATTTTTAAAAAATTTCGTTCTACAGAATTTTTTAAAATCGGCCAATTGATTACTCATACTTCAAGAAAAGTTTTAATGAAAAAAAATTGGTGGTCACCAAAGTTTTTTTCGAATTAAATTAGTTGGAAGGGTAATTAGCAGTCGTTTTGAAACGTCATTGTTGCCATAGCAACAACTGTTGCTATTTATTTGGTAACAGTTTTTGATTGTCAGACTGTTTAACTATACATAACATTTAGTTTTATTCTTTTTCCGAATTGTTTAATCACGCGTTTTGGACTCCCAAACTTGTATTTTCCATTTTTCAAGAAACTGTATGGAGCCACCTTAAGGCCATATTTGCGTGCATGCAATTGGTTTGTGGGTAGTTCTAGAAACTCAGAAACTGGATCCACACTTCCCTTGAGCAAAACAACAAACAGCTGCTTTCCCCCTTCCTGACCTTAGCATACGCTTAATTAGGATATCCAAGAACATATAGTAAAAATCATGATTTAGCTAATTTTAGTACTCTGCACCCCTTTTGGATGGTGTTATTTTTCTGAGACCATTCTTTCCTCTGTAATTTATTTTATTCTCTTTAATATTTATAACTTTACGACAATATTCAATAACATATTAAAGCCGTCTAGTTTGCACAAGGCCAAAAACACAAGAACCTATTTCTATTGGTCAGCGCACGCCGACCTGCCTGGTTATGCAAATGTTAACACCCTATTAAAGTACCCAATGTTTCATACCAAAAATGTTGAAATTACGGGTCTTTACTATCAAGTTTCCCTGGTCTGTGAACGAAATGGAGAATCCTCACGAAGAAGAAGAGACCAACCTTGAAATGTAACATAACACAATATAATTAGTGAAATGTATTTTGGACTGCATGTGAGAGGCTTTCTAGATACAAAAGTACAAAAAAGATCCTCTGAATGGACCATTCGCACGATGACGTGAGATGGCGTTGGGCGACTCACAGGGAGCCCATCTTTGCAGCGCGTGGGCACCTGTGGCAGCGAAAGACGCGCGGGGGACTGTGGCAGGGGATTTAAAAAAAAACGAAAAACGGTTACCGGAAGCGGGAAAAAAGGCGGAAAAAAGGAAAAAACGGGGGGAAAGGGGGGAGAGAGAGGAAAAAATGTAAGGGATGAAACAACAAACGTTCAACGTGGAATGTGTTCCGCAAGTAGCCAGGACATCTCGTATCGTCGGGAGCCACGGTTGGAATACTGAAACCGAGTGAATCTCAGAGTCAGATGAATGTGCAATAAATCAATAATCCTGAGATTTCCCGCTTTATCCGAAAAGCTTATCGTAGGATTTCGTCCCTATCCGAAGTGTCAACGATGATGTAGTGTCCTAGCTACTTGCGGAACACATCTCTCGAAAATACGATATGTTATAATTTAGCTGCAAAATCACGGCTAAAAGGTGAGATTTTGCCTCATTTTGATTATATTTTGATAAATGAATCATTATCACAACTACTTCGCTCAATTGTCTTACAATTTTAATACCTAAAGGCGCTTAAAACGATGTTCAAAACAAGGAAGAATTCGTGTTTCATCCCTTTAATATTTTCCTAAACACACCACGATCGAGTGTGCCACGGGGTGCCCACGCTCTGCCAAGATGGGCTCCCTGTGGGGGACTACATCAGTACAACTACCAGAATGCTTTGCCAGTATTCTATAGAGTTTCGGCTAAACGGGATGATTCAAAACGAGTCGGCCAGTTTTTTCGCGGCTTTTCCAAAATATGTTGTCAAATTTGTTTTTTCCAAATTTGTTTCAAGTTGCAGTGAGTCTCAAGCACTGACCTCTATAAACTGGACTGCGGGTTCCCCACGAAAAAATGGCCCAAATTTCCCAAATACACGCCATCAGACGCCATCTTGTGAGGTCTGAGCAGCGAAATTGGCCAATCACAGACCAGCTTTTGGCCAAAGCCCCTTGTCAATGTCGGTAAGCAAAAAGTAAACTAAACTGAACATACTTACAGGTTTCTTTTTAAATAATAATTCTGAATAGTTTTATGTTGTATTTGTATATTTCTTGAGTTTCTAATATTTGTCCGTTTTGAGCTTGCTTATTTTCCACGGAACCTTTGTTTCATGCCATTATTTGCATGTATTTCAATGTCTTTGAACTTTTTACTTTAAAAAGAATTAAATTTCTGTGTAAACGTCTTTCTGAAAGCCTTCTTTTGCTTCAAAAGAGCGATCGGCGTTTGTCGTCAACACTTCGGGCTACTTTACGCCGTTGGAAGACCTAACAAGATGGCGCCGTTCAGCAATTGGGGACATTTCATGCAATACAAAAGTATTGGGGACCCGCAGTCCAGTTATATAGAGGTCAGTGGTCTAACGATTTTAGCGATGTTTTCAATACCCTAACCACAACATAAACCCTAACCCTAATTAGAAATCTGGGCCTGGGGGAAACATATTTGAGCCGAAAAGCCGCGAAAGGACTGGACGGGTCCTTTTGAGTCATCCCTTTTAGCCAAAACCCTAGAATACTGGCAAAGCATTCTGGTAGTTGTAGTCACCTAACATCATCTCACGTCATCGTGCAAATGGCCTATTTAACACGACCCCATTGTATGACACCAGTTGAATACCGTGAATAGATTAGTTGCGTTATCATCATTTACCAAATATAACATAAAGCACGATCACCTTATACGATCACTGCGATTATATGGTAACCAGGATTAACTGAGCTGCCGATTAGCCTATAGCTATGGCAGCATTAATAATATTATAAGTTGTACATATACATGTGGTTTGTTTGCGATCTTAGTGTAATGTAATGTTTGGTTGACGTTTGTCACGTTCAATTACTCAGAAAAGATTTATGAGCCCCACCGGCTCGATGGCGAGCTAAGATTGCAAAGTCATATATGCAATGTGCTCCACTCATCTCAGCAGGTCATTAGAAGGTTGCAGATTCGAACCCTGCATGTCTGGGGCTCATAAATCTTTTCTGAGTAACTGAGAGCTTGACAAACGTCACCAAACGTCTGTTAATAATATTGGTGGGTAATCGCCATGATGTCAGTGCTCTACGACGCGGTCTTCAACTGAACATTAAAATACAATATTAAATTGAATTAGCTGTATTTGATGTTTCGAGCTTCAAGACGCTCCAGTTCTGCCAAAACTGAACCATGCATATCAGAATAAAATCAGAAAAATTCTCACCGTCTTCGAGAGTGAATCTCCAAATAGTTTTTGCGTGAATAACACTATATGTCAGCAGCACAGTCACCCAAGCGAGTGAATTTAATGGTCCTGGGATATAACCAGCAAACTCCTCTTAAGGCCACTGATGAACACGTAGCATAAAGGATATAGACTTCATTTTATTGTATAAAGTATAGAGTTAAGTTTTATAGATATCATGTGTCTAACAAAATCGATAATCTCACATGTGGAATGTCATGCGTGTGTCGATTTATTCATGAAGTAGTAAAGGTTTCAAGCTTAGTAGCTTACTCTCTTAATTTATAGTAGGGTAATAAAACTAGTCAGTTAACAAACAGATGTATAGTCCTTCCGCACAACGATGTATTACTGTTATTCTGTCTATATATTTTAAACTAAAGCAGAATTGTTCTTGAGCAACTTCAAAATTTAGGTGACAAAAACCAATGACAGAGCGCTCAATGGATAACCAGAGCATAATAGAGTAAAACACAAAGACTCAGCAAGCTTTGTTAGGCATATTTATTACTGTATAGTTTCGTACCACATATAACGTGGCACTCTTCAGATAAAACATGGGTTGCTTGTGTCTCATCTCCAGACCTCTTTGCCGAGCTGTGTATAGTCAACGAGATCTCGATTTTTGAGTTTTTCTGTTCGCATTCAGGGGGGTCACGGGGGGGGGGACCACGCAGGACAACACTGAACTAGCATCACGTGAGCTACGCCAGAGAAGGTTAAAATTTTTGAAGGAAAAAGGTAACTTGAAGAATGAAATAAACGATTTAGCCGCGAACGAGTAAATTTACTCGTTTTTAATATATATCATGTCTGTATTTGCTTGTGGAAGTATTCACCAGGGTTATACTCTTTACGTTTCTCTCTGCCGAAGCCGAAGTGCCTTCGCTCGACACGTTAGACTCCTAGGTTCTCTGTTTCGGCAGGATATTCTAACATATTTCGATTGTTATTTTTTGGTGTATATGCTAATATTGGTGTGGGTTCATTGTGTTTGCAATTGCACTGATCAACATTCTGATCAGACGGACGCTACTATCAATGTACCATTGAGCCCATCAGATACACACGCTGCTGTGTAATTTTATATTTAAAGCTCTAGATTTGTCAAAACATATTAAGCACTTGGAATTGCATTGACAGTTTTGCCACAGCATTAGAGCAAGAGGCATGATTATTTAATATTTGTATATTATTGTGTGTATATCCTGTCAAAACCCTTGCCATATCATGTCAAGCGATAAGTTATAGTAACGTATTAAGTTTTCAATTTTATAATTAAAAAAATATAGAAGAAACGTGTAAATACTTTGCCCATTGTAATGAATATTAAATTTTTGGACTTTCCAGCCTCCTTCACAGGCAACCCTGTGGGCTCTTTTTGGGTGGAATAGGCAAACTTTGGTGGAGTGGGCAACCTCAGGTGGAGTGGGCAAACTTGGGTGGAGTGGGCAATCTTGGATGGAGTGGGCAAACTCGAGCGGAGTGAGCAATCTTGGGTGGAGTGTTGAAGGGGGGTGTCACATTGGCCACAGACTGGAAAGCTTTTCCTGTGGAGTAGGCTAAAGGTTTTTCTCCCATTTGAGGCAGCACTTCACTTGCGATAGTAATTTCTAGTCAGCTAGAGGTCATCATTACATAGGCCATTTTATCTGAAGAGTGCCACGTTATATGTGGTACGAAACTATATAGTAATAAATATGCCTAATAAAGCTTGCTGAGTCTTTGTGTTTTACTCTCACTCTCTCACTCTCTTTCTCTCACTGTCTCACTGTCTCTCACTGTCTCTCACTGTCTCTCACTGTCTCTCACTGTCTCTCACTCTCTCTCACTCTCTCTCACTCTCTCTCACTCTCTCTCACTCTCTCTCACTCTCTCTCACTCTCTCTCACTCTCTCTCACTCTCTCTCACTCTCTCTCACTCTCTCTCACTCTCTCTCACTCTCTCTCACTCTCTCTCTCTCACTCTCTCACACTCTCTCTCTCACACTCTCTCTCTCACTCTCTCTCTCTCTCACTCTCTCTCTCTCTCACTCTCTCTCTCTCTCACTCTCTCTCTCTCTCTCTCTCGTGTCGGACGTGTTTTCATGAGCTCCTGCTAAATAGGAAATTTTGAAAGGTTTACAGTGAATAACCTCTGTTTTATATTATGGAAAACCTTAGACATCTTATTGGTTTCTGTAACGAGAATAATAACCTGCTATGGAAAGGAAATGTGAATCAACTACAAGAATTTCTTAGCGAGCTGTTCGACGACCATGAATGTGACATCTCGGAAGACTCGAGACATAGCTCTGTAACTCTAAAGTTATCCGAATACTCTGTCCGTTTCTACACTTCAACAGAGACTATTAAAATCTTTGGTGAGAAGGCTACAGTGGTCAGGGAGACTTTAACAAAAATATTAGAATCGGTTCCACAAAATAATTCCGAAGCATCTTCTTCGCCGCCATTGTTCAGTATCACGGACGAAGAAGAAGTCTCTCTTCCAACAAAAGGGAACAGTGAGTACCATATCATACAACAACAACTCACTTTCATCAAAGAAGAACTACACCTTATGAAGTCTATAATTTTCCCCAACACTACCAAATCATCGGAAGGAGAAGAAGTCAAGAGGCTTACTGACGAGCTTGCGAAGGTAAAAGCCGAAGTAATGGACCACAAAAGAACCATTCAAAATCTGCAGCAAGAAAGAGAAAACCTCGTCTGCGCTTTAAATATTGTGATTAAAGATCAAAATTATGATCGTTCTTCAAGTGAATCATGGGCTCAAAAGACCCATGGCCATGGGACATCGTCTCATACTCAAGGCAACAAACAAAACGACAACGCCAGCGATCATTCCAATGGAGAAGATAATGATCAACCATGGTCTGAAGTTAAATCAAAAAAAGCAAAACACAATGGCAACCGCAAGCACGACAATACAAAGACCAAGTCGAAAGTTGATGAATCGACAAAAAATGACACAGATAATGGAAACGGTTCGAATCGCACCAACACTGTCATATTGGGGGACTCAATCATCTCCAAACTAGAGGGATGGCGAATGAGCAACAACTCCAACAGAATATCAGTGAAGTCATTTTCAGGTGCTAAAGTCGAAGACATGTTCCATTACATTAAACCCACACTATCCCATTCACCGGATAAAATCATCCTACATATAGGGACAAATAATTTGAAGAGCGACAATCCAGATTCCTTGTGCACCAAAATTGAAAATTTATGCAAGACCGTCCTGAAGGAGTGCCCAAACACGAAGCTTGGTCTCTCAGAAATTACACCAAGACATGATTACAAGGGAGCAAGTAATGTAAGGGAAAAGGTTAACAAGAATCTCCAGTCGTTCTGTTGTGCCAATAACGTAGAGTTTATCAGTCATCCTACGCTAACCGATGATTCTCTAAACACTCGAGGGATTCACTTGAATCGCAAAGGAACTGCGCTCTTATCTAAAGACTTTAAAAACTTCGTACAAAAAAATTGACATTATACCGGAACTGAGGTTGGTGGTAGTTTGTATATAGATAATTCAGTTAATAATATACCTAATATGAGAGGTTTTAAAATGGCCTCTCTCAACATTGCTAGTTTGCCTCGGCACATTGACGAATTACGTATATGGTTAAACGATCAAAACGTTGATATATTAGCTATTAATGAAACGAGACTTGACAGTACTATTCCTGATGAGTCTGTCAAGATCTCGAACTACGAAATTATACGTAAGGACAGAAATCGCTTCGGTGGTGGGGTCTGCATGTATGTTCGTAATTCTATAAATTATGTGAACAAATCATCGATGGTAACTAGTGAAACCGAGGCAATCTGCCTTGAAATCCGTAAATCACAAAGTAAACCTTTTACAATAATATCTTGTTATCGTCCGCCCAATTATGAAGCCAAAGTATTTTTCAAAAATTTGGAACAAATTGTAAACGGTTTAGAATTCGGGAATAACGAGCTATATATCTTGGGTGATCTGAATTGTAATATGCTGCTTACAGACGGTAGTGCACCCAATGCTCAATTAAATGCACTTTGTGAACTTTATCAATTAGAGCAGTTGATTAAAGATCCGACTAGGATTACAATGAATACTCGAACTCTTATTGACATCGTTTTAACCAACAAACCCCAGCGGATTATATCAAGTGGTG